>CM060962.1:190902839-191385339 GCA_030765045.1 Tenodera sinensis | reverse complement strand
TTCAGCCATCTACAAAATATGTTTCATGGATTGTGAAAATGTTAACATTGGACAGACAAATCGCAGCCTTGAAATTAGATTTAAAGAATATTTCAGAAATGTACAATTCGATGACAGCTTTATCAATCCAGGAAAAGCTTCTCTTACATAAACACAAACATAATTATTGACCGGCACCTCGATTGAAAAAGGCGCTTGAAAACAAAATGCGTATATTTATCGCTCAAGAAAGAGAACAGTGGTGCATGATGAAGGGAAGATGTTTTTAAAAAAAAGTATAGAAAAAACCACTCAGATAGTGAACCTCTGTGATAAAATCAGTTTCTGTGTATGAATTAACTATGTACCTTCGTGTACCCGAATAGGTAAACAATATTTTCTTTATATTCCTGGCTAATGGTGTGTCATACGAGTACAACACTTTAAAAGCATGTGATATAGTAATGTATACACCCCTTCAGTTTATTTTGCAAGCTTCAATTTAACATTTCTTTATCTAAGTTAGATGCCTCTACTGCGATGGAATAGAATGCATTCTGACGATTTATTATGTTTTTCAGGTGTCCAAAAACTATTGTTGCCATTTATTAAGAAAATGCACTGGTTTTCCATCCTGTTTAAATTAGATTTTCAAAACATTCCAATAGTTTAATAGCGGCGCAGTAAAATCACAATACATTACAGAAGAGGTATTCCGTTAGATTCAAGGTTCTGTTAAAACAACTTGTAGTAAAATTCAAAAATGAATTGCCTGGAGAATCGGCATGGGACAATCTCTCCTGGCGAAATATGCACCAAATAGTAACAGTAAATAAACCAGTCATTTTTCCAACTGGCCAATACATTTAAATGTTCTAGATACCTGCACTACCAACCATAAGTAAGAAGTCACGCTTCCTGTACTATTTCTCGAACAGTTTTCAGAGAATTACGTTTGGCTAAATATGTAGTTGGCTACATATCGGAACATGCAATTTTGCATATCTCATTGATATCTTCTGCCAGCATGTAACAAATGTGAATACTGCTTCTAAATAAAGTGCTACAATTTCCCGATTTCTGTTACAGCGTGTATGCACACCTGTGTACATGCAAATTAATGTACATATCATTTGGGCCTTATGAGTCGAGTGGTCTACCTACCAACGAACACAGGGCCTTCTCTTAGTATGAAAATATAATAAAGTGAACAGCTTTCGTAGTGATGCTGATCAAACATTTTCTATATGTCTCACAAGTTAAACAAGCAAGAATAAAATAACTTTCTCGCAGATCAGGAGACATGCATATAAAGTGGGTGATTACACTTTTTCCCAGCTCAGATCTCCAGAAAACTGCGGTTAGTGATGCACGTGATGATAAGGTTCACATAGGTCTGTTGTTGGTGATTTTCTGACTTTTTATGCATCATGGTTAAGCATCCGTGTTACCACATAGTTTGTTGGGAGAAAGTTAACTTTACACATTAGGTGTGGGAATCTGCATCCAAAGCAGAACAATGGCTGGCCAGTTCACGTCATGCAGAGCTTTATTAAAATGCTCCAACCACGCACCTGCCGATGACAAGTCTTTCGTCTACCTCCTCTCGAGTAATTAATTGTTTCAAATATACCGTCATCGAAATGCTCTCTCACGCAGGCTTTGGGAACCGCTTTGTGTTAATGTGAAGAATGGCTTAACAGACAAGACAAGTTTGGGCAATTATTGTTTGAACATATTTATACTCCAAAATCATGATTTCAATATTACATTACGAAAAACTAGGTCATATTCAAGAATACGCAAATACGCCTAAGCTACAGCATCTGCAACGATAATTCTCACTCTAAAAGATTTGATGTGTTGCACTCTGCTACAACCCCCCCCCCCCTTTCCATTTCCTTACTTCCTACCAGAAGGGAAATAATTTTGACTCTTCATAATCATTCAGTAACAGAGGGGCCTTACTCAAGTTAGTTCCAACTAACTGTTGTGTAGCCCGTTTAATTCTTTTAGCTCCCCCACTACCTACATAGATGAGCAAGTAAGCAGTTTGGAATATAGGGCAGGACCGTTGAGGAGTGAACTTGCAATTACGTATACACAGATTACTTTCTTTGGATATATTGATATACGTTAAATTAAAATTATTTTGCTGTTTAACGACGTTGTCAATTGCCAGGATATTGAGATACGGTTTACCAGCTATGCAAAAGTCATCAAGGGCAAACAGGACTACATAGGCCAGAAAATTCAAACTATACATTTCATTTGCTATAAAAATATCTTAAACATCAATCATTTCAATCAAAATCGTTAGAGCCATCTTTGAGAAAATTAAAACTTTCCAAGTAAGGGGTAGTTCAGAGTGGAGGAATTATCTTAAAAATTATGGTGTCGCATCCTTAAAATATATTAAACCTAAATACCAACTTTGGTTTTTAACCAACTTTTCGCTTTTGAGTTATGCTGTTCGCAGACACACATAGTGTGACTCAGACGCTGGCCTACTGATCCCAAGGACGTGGGTTCAAATCCGGACCAGACCGATGGTTTTTAAGTGTGCCTAAAACGACACCTCCATGTCAGTAGATTTACTGGCATGTAAAAGAACTCCTGCAGGACGAAATTCCGGCACACCGGCGACGCTGATATGATCCTGATAATGAATAGCCTCGTTAAACAACAAAATATGTTTTAAACAGACACACGCTCGCGCGGACCTTTTTCTAGAAGTGATTTTCTTGATTCAGAGGGCCTCAAAACATACATTTCTGGTGAAATTTCGACATCGAAATGTTGAGTGGGATGGAATAACTCCCTTACTTACCATACGTAATAAAGGTTGCGTTACCCTTCCAGAAAATAATGTTCTTTAGCTGCTGCAAACTCTTGCTGTAAACGTTCTATAAAGTTCTTGATTGCTTAAGCGGAACCATTTCCACTAGGTGTTTGTTCTAATCAACGTAAAGCGGATAGAAAAATAACGAATTGTGTCAATAGATCTCTAAGAAGTAGAAATGAATAGAGAAATTCATAGGTCCTAATTTTTTCTCCCACTAATAATTTGTTAGCGAAATATACTGCAATATGATAAATTACAACATAAATATATGAAATATTACTAAAGTACACTGGATTATACGTACAAAACTATGGGTACCTTCAACAACAGGTCAGAACGGGGATCATATTATCGGCAGAAGTTCTCAAAAAGTCTGGAATTTATGCATTAAATTTCAATGGATGTTAAAGCATGCTGCACTGAGTAGGAAAGGGGATTCATGAATATGTTATTTTTCTTTATGTGCTTCTGAGGGTTGATCTTCCTGTGGTTGAACGTCGAGTCCATTATGAAATCTGGTGAAGAACAGGAAAAAGGGCAAGAATATTATTTTTTCCTCAGAAGATGGTCCTATAAAGCGAGGTACTTTTTAAATAGGAAATATTATGCTTAATCGATATATATTTTTTAAATTTTTACTTCTATTTATAGTTTAATTTTTGCATTATCAATATATTTTTAATTTTTTATCCTAATTTCATTATAATTTTAAGCTAGGTTAATTTTAATTATTTTTATTATGGTTGGAGTAGCCTTGTTACAGATCCATTAAATCTACACAGGTAGAGATCTATTAAATCTGCTTCTGTTGGGTACGAGCGGAGTGCAATTACTTTAATGGCACTATTATCCAAATTTAGCGATTTCACAGAAATTATATAGCCAAATAAAAATGGTAAAAACCAGTACTCTTTCTTTCATTTCACTTTTAATATAGTGTTTATTACCATTAAACTAAGCATTAATTGGTCCTGAATAATAGGTGAAAACACGGGCTGCTTTAATGTAGTCCTTGTAGTTATTAGAAGTGGACTTTTAGACATTAAAAATCATAGAATCTGAAGGACAAGAATTATGGGCCGTAAACTTTAAAATAGGAATTACATTATCATGACTGAAAAGTTAAGTAGAATTGCGACAGTGAATGTGAATGGGCAACCTGATCTTGACCATCGCATATTAATTTTATTGTGAGCGTTAGGACAAAATTCAAATACTTTGTTATGGGCCCAACGGATAACTGCAACCATACTAATACAACATTCTAATGTACAGCGGCAAATGTTTAAGCTGTTTACTGCTAGAGATATCATATTATCACGACCCTGATTGTAAAGACAAGAGAGGAGTTTCGTAATTGTTGGAATCTCAATAGTTGGTAGCATAGCCCAGATTTTAACAGATTGCTAAAGGCGAGGAATTTACAGAATGCAAGGCACGCAGTTTTAATAACAATGTTGATAGGTACAATGCGAGTTTACGGAAGAGTAGATAGTACTCTTAAAGGTGATAGTGCCAAGAGAGGTCTTACAGAAACCAAAAAGTGGTGCCCTATAAATACCTGTCGGAGTATCTGTTACCTTACAGGCGCAGAAGGGAAACAGACGATGCCAATGCGGAGAAAAGCCGGGGATAAACTAAGAGATGAGAGACAATGCAGCTATTCTTGCAATGGACCCACATTTATAAGATCGCAATTGTCACACCCGAGGTGCAAGGGTTTCTAGAATGTTCTGCGTCCACTCGGCCAATAAGAATGAGGCATAACATAATCAACCACATAACGAAGGAGACATGAATTGCTCTATGATGTCATTCAACAGAACTTGTGATTTATTTATAGCTCCATAGACATACTTGTGGCATTCAAATTTAATTCTGAATCTGCTTTAATGAGATATTTAACATAGATTGCTTAATATTTATACATAGACTTCTACACGGCGGCGCCGTGGCCGAGCGGTTAGCGCGCTCGCCTACCACCTAGGCGGCCCGGGTTCGATCCCAGGGACCCGCATGTGGTATTCGTGGTGGACGAAGCGGCATCAGGGCGGGTTTTCTCCGGGTACTCCAGTTCCCCCGCCACTCATTCCACCAATTTCTCCATTATCACCTTTCCAATCATCCATTTTGCCTGCATTTCATATCATCCTCTTCCTCACTCTCATACCTGGTACTTGGCTGACCACCCGCTTCCAGGTCTTCACTCTGTCCGGTCCAGAGGTTCCTGTGCTCCCCGACAGGCGTCTGACCCTAGGTACTGGCTTGTAAGTCCTAGGGGGTGTAAGTCCTACATAAGGGGAGGGTAATCGGAAGAAGAAGAAGAGGAGGAAGAGGAAGAAGAGGAAGAAGAGGAAGAAGAGGAAGAAGAAGAAGAAGAAGAAGAAGAAGAAGAAGAAGAAGAAGACTTCTACATAGGTGTCAACACAGCCATGGACTGACTAGCCTAAAATTCGTTGTTGCCATGACGAATTTTATGGTGTAGGGGAACGTGCTGTAGTTCCTTAGTGCAAATATACTTTGAAATAGTATTATATAACTAATGTGCTAATATGCAGTCTGAAACTACATATGCAGCATATGTTGCTATAACCATTCATTTCTGTAGGTAGACATATGGTTATTTCTTTAGTAAAATATCACATACTTCACAGAGTATTATGGTATAATTTGAATAAGATACTTGGAGTGCAGGGATCGCTTTCTAGGGAACGTTGAAGGACGGCTATGGTTTAACATTTAGAAACTCAAGAAAGTAAACTATAATGAGTAATATTCTCCTGTTTTAAAGGTACATTTTAAAAATCAATTTATAGTACTTTTATCGTACTTTGTATGGGTCCATCCATCCATCCGTACGCATGAAACAACTCGCTAACCGCTGCAAGTACAGAGCTGAGATTTTACGAGACAGGTATAGGAGCTTGAATAGCATTTATCAAAATAGTTATTATATGGTTGCAATGTGCACAAAATAAGCGAAATTTCAGAAATAGACCCTCCCACAATTTTATTTTAAATGCCTTTGGGGATTATGAATCTATAAGTGCGTGATTTGAGTGAAGCCTTTGACTATGTTACACATCATCAATTATTATTAGACAAAATTCGAGGTTTCGGAATCGAGGATGTACAACTGAAATTAATTAGATCGTGTTCTCTAAACAGTAGAAAATGTGTGGAAATTAATGATACTCGGAACTCGAGATGATTAGCACGGTATACCTCAGGAATCTATATACTTGGTTCGATTTTGGTATATTATTTAAAGGAAAATATACATGCTTGCTGCATTGATTATGCTAATGACGCAGCGTTTATGATCATGATGATTTGGAAACAAATACTAACCAGCATTTATGTACTGCAAAACTGGTTTAATAATATTTTGTTAAACTAAAATATTACCTTTACTTTGAAAGATAACTTAGCAAATCAGAGCCACAGCATGCTTAGCATGGTTGTGGATAATTCCTGAACCTGAGCAAATCATATTGATTATATGAATAAAAATGGTCTAAAAAACATGCCTTTTTGTAGTTTAATTAATTTAGCTCCGATAGAATATGTTAAAATATCATATTCCACTTATATTCAAGTGCCTGATATTAAGCACAGTTTGTGTTTATGGAGCAATTCTGCACATATTCATAAAATGTTTGTCAATGAAAAACTAGCGGTCGTCACCAAAGCTTATTGTAAACCCCTATTTAAAAAAATAAAGGTTATGATCCTGATATTTTACACATTCTTGAAATAGTACTCTTGTCAAGGATGATATTCAGGAATTGACTGAAATCAAAAAACAAAAATCAGAATTACAACAGTAGACATTATGATAGTTTTGACCTGCCTACATACACATTAGAAAGGACAAGGAATAATTATGTATACATTGCCCTCAATATTGGTAAAAAGATTTCAATAGGTATATTGAAATAGGTATATTTGAATTAGTACGCAACCTAATATACAGTATTCATTAATAATTCCACAAATAATTCATTTAGGTATTACGTCTATTAAGGAAAATATCAGATGTGTTACATACACATGGTTTTAAGGGTTTTTTATGTTTTCGACAAGCTACTTTTCTAAAACTAAGCCCCGGCACAACATTCATGAAGGGCCAAGCCTTACCGCCCAGCCACTACGTCCCCCACCTCGGTCCACTACAGGCGTCATTGGTGGGACTAACGAGGCTGAGTGCACCCCGTGCCAGACTTCCCAGAGTGGATAAAATCCCCATGCTGGTACCGGGAAACGAACCCGGGTCCTCCGCGCCAGAGGAAAGCGCGCTACCAACTGCGCTATGGAGGCGGTCAAGCTACTTTTCTATCTATTCAAATTTAATGGAGATAAAAGTTTACATAAATGTTTTATTACATTTATCGTTGTAGGTATACAAATCATGTATAGAAGCCTGATGGAAAAGTCAAATGTTTAAAAACGGGTCTCTATCCTACTGACTCTCAAATTTTATGTTGTTTCTATGACATCGCGAGAAAAGATTGTCACTTCAAAAAATAATAAAACTATTAAACATTTGAAACCAACAATGACGAATATGTTGGAAATGTCCAATGTCACAGAAACTTCCTTTTTTCCATTATTCAAACTTCAATGACCATATCTGAGAAACAACTCGCTAATTGTGGGTTGTTTAACGCTGTTTTTTTAGAATTATTTCAACAATTAAACACACTGATATTGACGCCCATAAGCAAACTTCTAGACCCTGTACTGGGTAGGAAGGATTCTAATGATAGAAAAATTCCCCGCCCCAGCCAGGAATTGAACGCGGGACTTAAGTGTTGAGAAGCAAGAACACTGAACATTATCACAGAGGTAATTAATTATTATTCTTCCACACAATAACCGTGTGTAGGACCAGGTTGGAAGGGGTAGAATGAGACTGAAAAATTCAATGCCATAGTCGAGATTTGAACCACGGATCTGCCGGTCTCCGTCCGGCTGCACACGACATAAAAATGCGAGTGAGTTGGAGAACTTAATGTCATGTCGACACGTCAGAGTAGTAGCTTAGTGGTTAGAGGAACCGGACGGAGACCGGCAGATCCGTGGATCAAACCCCGGCTATGGCACTGGACATAACAGAAGTAGTCTCAAATGTTACTGGGAACAAATTGTGTGTTTTAACCACATATACATTTTTAGTAAGGTTTGGACTATCTCTTATGGACCACTTGTGCAAAATTATAGAAAATTAATTCCGAAAGAAGTGGACATCACATGTTATTCCCAGAAAATTTAACATATCCTTTTTATTAGTTATGCAAATTGTGTTATCAAAACCGATGGAGGTCATTTTTGCAATATAAACCATAGTTTGGGATAGGCGGCTTTCTTGAAAATATTCGTACCGCAACCTTGAAACTTGCTGAACTTAAGTACGAAGTTTAGTATTTATCCTACAGTTCAGTTTTACGTTCTCCACTACGTTTAGCAAACTAGAGGAACTATTGTATTTCACCCAAAAATTCAGTGTCGAGATTTCACTGGAAATATCTGTTCTGAGGCTCTCTAAATAAAAGAAAAGCATTTTTAGAAAAAGGTCCGTGTGTGTGAGTGAATCTGTGTGTCAGTCTGTGGACAGCATAACTCAAAAACGAAAAGTCGGTTAAAAACCAAAGTTGGTATTTAAGTTTAATGTCTTTCAAGGATGCGACACGAAGATTTTGAAGAAAATTGCTTTACCCTAAACTACCCTTTGCATGGAAAATTTTGCGAAAATTTTGATTTTCTTGAAAATGTCTCTAACGATTTTGATAAAAATGACATATGTTTGAGATATTTTTATGACAAATGATAATATTTCTGTTTTTTTTTTTTTTGGGGGGGGGGAGCTGTAGCCCATGAAGTCCTATTTTCGTTGGAGACTTTTGCATAACTGGTAAACCGTAAGAGATAGACAAAATCTTACTATACAAAAATGTTGCTAAAACACAATTTATGTCTGAATACATTTTTTGTAGAGTGAACCGTTTCGGAGATATTCCTCGTTATTTGTGTAAGTTTTGGAGAATTTATACTTCTGTCATATGGAGCATCGCTATTCATTTTTTGCATGTTAACCATGCAAATAGAATAGAATTTGAAAGCTTTAAAAGATTTGACTAGCGCTCAAAACCTGTATTCCCATATTCTCACTGCACGTGTAAGAAACCAAGCAATAAGATAATTTCTGCAAATGTTTATCGCAACTAACACGAAGAAGATAGAAGAATAACAGTTTGTAAGAATGGTTAGTATAAGAGTAGAGAAAGTCATGTGAGTGCAACACAAGATTTTTAGTTATATTGCTTACACACACCAGCGCGCACACACACATACACACACAAGAAAAATGTTTTAAAATGCCATTTTGGGGGATTCAGGGGACATCAGAACACGTATTTTCGGTGAAGTTCGATGTTGAATTTTTGGCTACTTTACCTAGGTGCTAGAGAGAGTATAGCCACTGCCTAGCTATCTATCTCAAGTGGGGGAATGTCTCCGAGAATTCCACGAGGATTAACTGTTACTTGATATTGTCATCAGGTGGAAGGCTTCTTAGGGTACTAATTCCACCTGCTGTTCCACCACAGCCTCTCTCCGTCTGTCTGTCTATCTATCTGCCTCTCTCTCTCTGTCTCTCTCTCTCTCTCTTTATTGCACGGTGACATCCCTGTGTATTTACTAGTGCGATACAGTAGAGTCCCGATAGCTTGACCCTCGATAACTAGACATTCCGTTTAACTTGACAAGCATTTTTATTTTGCTATTTTTTATCCTAAAACTTGACTGTAATAATCAAAGCTTGCGGCTAATAATGTGGATACATAGCACAAACATTTCTTTGGAAGGCTTGAAGGTTTATTGCTTTACCCAGTACAAACGTACGTTTTAGATGTGGCGAATTGCGCAGTGGTTTACGACCGAGTCCACTTTGGTATTTATAAAACTATAGGAGTACCAGGTTATCTATCCGACTTCCGTGTAGTCCATCAACATCGCGGACCGTGCGTGATTAAGTACAGTGCTATCTCACATTACCAGCAGTATCTTGCTTATTTCAAAGAAGAAAACAGTGACATTATCCTCATCATCAATTTGCATCATGTCGCTCGCGTAGATCCTGGCAAAGTCATTCGCTACGTCTAAAAAACAACCTTGTGCGTGGTAGCTTAAGTTTTAGTTACACATTTCTGATTACAGCGCAGCTTCAAAGATTTCATGCTGTTGTGTTGTTTGTGCCAGTGAAAATGTCGAACGAGAAGAAAAGACAGTTTAACATGACAACGGAAATTAAATTGGATGTATTAAAGACACTAGACAAAGTGGAATATATTAATAAAATTACATGGATTTAGGACGAAGTACAGTAATAGGGTGAAAAAGAAGAAAAAAAGAGGTCCGAAATCGAGTTTTGGTGTGTGAAAAGAGCGTGTACTGATAGTTTAAACGAAAGGAAGACTATGAAAGTTGGTGAATATGAGAAAGTGAATGAGGCGCTCTATTTGTGGCATAGGCAGCAAAGAGACTAGCTACCTAAATCATAAAGCGACTAGCAATTTCTTCTATATTTTATGTAAGTACATACGTATTTTTAAATTTACTTTTACAGTAATCCTTTTTAGGGTGTTATACTTTTCTGCTTCCTATATTGTCCTAAAACATACACTTATGTAATTTGCAGTATTCTGAGTTATGAATAACAGATTCCTTACTCTGCAAAACTAGACATTTCGATATCTCGACAGCCTCTCAGTCCACGTTAGGTCGAGTTATCGGGATTCCGCTGTAAATATTATGTTTACCTTAACTGTCCAAAACTTCAGCTTACTGACTAGACGGGTGTTTGAATTGTTCCTGGGTCTATCTTTAGGTTTGGGTGTGTTCCAACCGCCTATTTGGAACCACTTTTGTAAATTATTGTTGTGGAGATTATTTTCACATGGACGGCAATGACCCATAATCAGCGGCTGATCTCAACGCACGGACACTTAGACCCGTATTGCTCGCGGTTCTTGCTCAAGGTTGTGACTTCTCCTGGGAACTCAAGTTGGCGGTGAAAAATCTTCCCCTCGCAGTAACACTTGTTAACATTAGGACGTGCCTATTTCCCATAATAACACATCAAATATCGCGTTTTGTCCTTGAGGTAAGTAGTGTGACTATATTTTGCCTCGTGCAATTGTTGAGCAACTACAAGTGGACGTATATTCAAGGAACAGAGCTCCTTAACCTTTTTTCGCCATAACAAACTTGCTAAAATATCTACTTACGTTACAGATTCCATTTTTACTTTCTCTACTGCATATAAGTAGGGGAAATGTATTCGACCCAAAATTTCAATGTCGAGATTTCACCAGAAATACTTGTTTGGAGGTCCCACAGTTCAAAAAAGCAGTTTTAGAAAAAGGTCCGTGCGTGCGTACGCGCGCGCGTGTGTGTGTCTGGCTGTGAACAACATAACTCAAAAACAAAAAGTCGGCTAAAAATCAAAGTTAGTATTTAAGTTTAATATCTTTCAAGAATGCGACATGAAGATTTTGAAGAAAATTTCTCCACTCTAAACTACCCTTTACATGGAAAATTTTTCGAAAATTTTTATGTTCTTGAAAATGGCTCTAACAGTTTTGATTAAAATGCCATATGTTTAATATATTTTTATTACAAACGAAATGTATATTTTGAATTTTTTACTGTAGCCTATATAGCCCTGTTTTCTCTTGATGACTTTTGCACAACTGGTAAACTGTTAGAGATAGACCGAATCTTACTATACAAAAATGTAGATCTCGTTAAAACACACGTTATGTTCAAATGCATTTTTGCTATGGAGTGAACCATTTCGGAGATGTTCCTTGTTATTTGTGTGAGTTTTGCAATACTTAAAGTTTTCCAAATGGAAGGTCCTTATTTGCCTTTTTATCTCTTGGCCGTGCAAAGACAACGGAATTTCAACGCTTCAAAAGATTTGACCTTCGCTCAAAACCTACTATATTCCCATATTCCCCTTGCACCAACAAGGAAATCAGCAATAAGATAATTTCTGCAAATGTCTATCTCTATTAACATGAAGAATGAGAGTTTCTAAAAATACCTACTGCAAGAGTAGAGAAACTCGTGTGAGTGCAACATATCAGATTTTTATTCGTATCCTCAAAACGTGTACTTGCGGTGAAATCTGGATATCGAATAAGTGAATGAATGAATTAATAATGAATGAATGAATGTATGAATGAATGAATGAATGAATATTCCTTTTGGAGAAAAAGTGTAACTATTTGACATTTTAAACCAATAACAGGGGATATCTCAGAAATGTTTAGCTCCAATTGTGTACTTTAACGAAATGCACTACCTGACAAAGCGTCCAGGTTGTCAGAATGCTCCGATCGCTTGTTATCTGTTCACTAGAACAACGAAATACTAATAACTTGGAGTGCAGTCAGTAATGCAACACAAATTGATGATTTCTCGCACCTGCCGATACATGACACGTTGCTGTCCTGAAGACATGATTGTATTTGAACAGAGTGTACATACACGGACTCGCCGTGTATGCCTGCCAGTGTATTTCCATTGAAATCCCAATGTCAAATTTTTGGGAGGAATGCAGTATATTCTCTAAATATGATGTATGTGGCAGAGAAAGTAAAAAAGGGAGAGGAGAGAAAAAGAACTGTACATCTTGCCTTAAAATGAAAATTTCACAAGCTTTTACATAAAATTCAAGTTATGCCTGCTATTATTCATGTCAATTTCTGAAATATATTATATTTTAACCAAAATCGTTCTTGATTTTGAGAACACTAAAATAAAGAATATTTTTCTATATAATGCCCAGTTTGTCGTGGTAAATTTGGTGAACATTTTGGCGTTGCACTCCTGAAACTTAATCCGGAAGTTTCGTATTCACCCAACTTTGCGCTTTGAGCTTAGCTATTCATAGATACAATTATCTACATGAAATCATCTTTCTGGATTCTAAGGATCTCAAAACATTTATTTCCGGTGAAAAGTTAACAAATTTTCAAGTGGAATAAAATGCCTCCTTTACCAACCATAGAGATTTTAAAATATACTTCAGGTGCTCTATGTTTAAATGACAACAAACGCCATGTGCAACGTAGCTTGAGATAGGCAGCAAATAAAATTTTTAAAATTTAAAATTTTTGCCTTAGTAAAGCATTAGAATTTAACAGAGCAGCGTATATCTGTTTTGTGGATGTTGAAAAGGCATTCGATAGATAGGAGCTGCATTATGTTTTACAAAATTTTTGAAAATAACAATTTGCTGAGTGGGATTATTAAACTAATAGAAAACACATATTCTAATAATCTTAGTCAAATAAAAATTACAGGACAATTAACAGAGAAAATCCCAATAAAAAGAAGTGTAAGAAAATGCAATTTTGTGAGTCAATTCCTATTCAGCATTGTGATGGATGCAATAATAAAGGAAATGAGAGAAAAATTGGGATACAGTATGGGAGACAAAAAGATTAGTATAGTACGTTAAGCAGATGACTTTGTACTTGTGCCAGAAGCGGAGGATAACCTAAAAAGACTTTTGTGCAAGTTTTATGGAAAATGTAAAACATTCAATATGAACATTTCCATAAATAAGACAAAAGTATTAACGGTTATTAAAGAATTGTTGAGATGTAATGTTATAAATTGGAAACATTATAGGACAGGTGATGCATTTCAGTTACTTGGGTGCTGATATTACTAATGGAGGAAATCTAGCCCAAGAAATCAACAATCAAATTGTAAAGAGCAATTCCGCGAATATGTCATACCGAGTGTTAAAATTTGAAATTAATGTTCCACTCTTCTTACTGAGGAAAGATTATGCTAGATACTCCAAAGTATCTTAAAAAGTGAAAAATAAATATTTTTGACGTGAATATGTGTTCAAGTTTCACTTCTTACCCACATATTTCCAAAACACTAAAAATAAGCGTGAATAACAGTGATTTTCATATCAATATTTCAGGAGCTATGTACAACTGTTTTAATTTTTTTGTTTTCTACATCACACAATGACTCTTCGTCTTCGAAACGTGTTTATGGTCAATAATTTTCGACATTTATAAAACATCCTTAGAGCCTGTTTAGTTATTACTGTGTGTCAATGTCAGTTAGTCACGGTAAATATGAATAAAGTCCTCTGCAGGGAAAATTAATCGACAGGAAAAAATATCCTTTTTGATTCTGCGTCATTACAATATAACAAATAAAAAAGTATCAGAAAGTTTTCCTCTATAGTCATTAGTTTTCCCACAAAACACGTAACTAATGGACATTTAGTGCTGGCGCCCTGAGGTCGTCCGTCATACGCGTACAGTTGCTTGTGAGACTTCAGTCAGGATAGACGTATCAGTCCGTTCCTGACTCCATGGCTAAAACACCAAGCCAAAGACAACGTGAATACAAACAACGTCTGAAGGAGCAAGGCAGTTATGCACAATGGAAGGAAAAAATTAAAGTGACTATGAGGAAAGGAAGAGCAATACTGAAACAAACAAAACAAGGAAGAGAACACCTCAAAGCTGAATATAGGAGATATAAGCAAGCACAGCGGGCAAGACAGAAAATAAGAGACCAAGAAGGGATTGATAAGGATACTCCATCAACATCAGCGGCATTCAAAAGCAGACAGCATTTTGGAAAGTGCAGAAAACGTGTTGAGGAAGCATTGCCGCAATCTCCACGCAAAAGAAAAGAAATGATTCGTAAGTTAGCAGTTGAAGAGGGATTACATGTTGCAAAACCAAAGCATTCTGTCTCGGTGTCAGGAAAACAACTATCAGAGGAACTTAAAAGTGCAATCATCAAGTTCTATGAGGATGATTCAATATCTTATCAAGCTCCTGGAAGAGATGATTTTATTGAAATCCGTGTTCAAGGAGAAACAAAAGAAGTTCGCATTAGGTATCTAGTGGTAACATTAAAAGAAGCACATGCACTCTTTCTACAAGAGCGAGAACAAATGTCCGTGGGGTTGATAAAATTCGCTGAATTACGCCCTGCTCACGTGCGTGTTCAAAGTCAGATCCCACATAATGTGTGCACATGCATTATACATGAAAATACAAAGTTTCTTCTCAAAGCATTGCGTAAAAATCACGTACTCAGTGAGACTGAATTTCGTAAGTTCATAGCACAAGTGGTTTGTGATCAGAAATTGAGTGAATGTGTGCAGGGAGGATGCTCCAACTGCCCGGGATTGAGTGGAGCAGACATTTCCGATGAACTCGCTAATTCTCCATGCGAGTGGAACCTGTGGAGTTCACGTAATGGAAGAATGGAAATAGAAGTTAAAAAGGGATCTGTAAAAGACTGCATTGAAGAACTGACCAATTGTCTGCCACGTTTCCTAAATCACATGTATGTAAGAAGACAGCAATCCGAGGCCTTTAAGAAGGCTCGGGAAAATGTTGCAATTAGCGAAGCTGTGATACAGATAGACTTCTCTGAGAACTACACATGCAAGGAACAAAATGAAATTCAAGCTGCCCACTGGAACAACACACAGGTCTCAATATTTACTGCTGTTGCCTGGTATAGGAAAGAAGATATCGGTGAAATTCAGAAACAATCTTTTGCTTTGGTGTCTGATTATGTATCACATGACAAATATGCAGTTGATATTTGCTTAAGGAATATATTTTCGGAAATATTGGATATTGTTCCGAATCTTGAACTTGTGAAAGTGTTTTCTGATGGAGCTGCTAGTCATTTTAAGCAGAAATACACATTGAGTCACGAGACATATCTTTCCGAAGTATTTGGAATCCCAATTGAATGGCACTTCTTCGAATCCTATCACGGAAAGGGGCAGTAGATGCGATTGGAGGAAAAGTGAAGAGGATGGCATGGACAGCTGCGAAAGCAGGAAGCAGGATTCAGAGTGCTGAAGAATTTGTTAATACTGTTAGAAAGAAAACCAAAATATGTATTCTTGAAGTTTCTCTGCCTGAAATTGAAGAAGCAAAAGAATTTATTGACAAAAGATTTGAACGCATTTCACCTATGCCGTCCACTCAGCGGGTTCATTATGTGAAAGTATTAGGTTTAAATGTTGTGGAATATGCTTTTCTTTCATGTGCGGAAAGTGTCAGAATGATACACAAATTTCGGAAATAAAAACAGTGTAGTGATATGCGCGTGTACTACGAGGCTACTGCATTTAGCGTTCCTGCACTATAAGGAGTCCAATTCAGAGTGTGTTACAGGTATGTGCTGTGTGCTGTGTGCTCTCATGTGTCGTCTTTGTTATGGCTTTGAGTGAGCTTTTTATACTTGCAATGACGTAACTGTGCTAAGAAATGAGAGCTGCGAACTTCTGTTTATTCTGAGAGGTAGAACTGGAACTTAAAAATTCTGTTTCTTCTGTTTATGTTGCATGACATTAATGTTTCCCCAAAGGATATGATTATTGTCAAAACGATAAATACAATTACACATCTGTGTGTATTACATGTATGTAACGTATAATACGTATCACTATGATTTACCATATGTTATACCATGTAAAACAAAGACAAAGTATTACAATTTTCGCAAGTGTCAGTTAGTCACAAACTCATGTCAGTTAGTGACGCTGCTCCTTTTGAATAAATATCTCCAGATGAGAATAACATGCCAAACCTTTTTTCAGGTCATTTGAAAGCTTAGAAGTTCCTCTCTCAAGTGATTTTTCAGAACAAATCAAATTAGAAAACTTTCAGAGAAAACGGAGGACAAACGTTTGAAGTTGGACCTGCAGTTGACAAAAATGTCAGTAAGTCACGAAAAGTTTAGCGCTCATTACTAAATAATTGTTTTAATTTTTTAAGGTTTTTATATTTCCTATCACAACCGCCAATGTATTCTCTGTCATCGTATGTCGTTAAAATAACATTTTTACACCTATATTGACCATTAGAGAGACATTTTAGGAAGAAAATGTAGTGTAAATGTCAGTTAGTCACACGTGGAATTGCTCTAAAAGCAACAAAAATGTCTGAAAGTATTAATGAGCTAGTATGGAGAAATAAATACGTATATGAAAAAGTAAACGCAAGTCAAAATTTATAAAGCAGTAGCCCGACCAGTAATAACTTATGCCTTCGAAACAAGGGCAGAGACTGGAGAACACGACGAATGATGGAAACAACGGAAATGAAAGTGTTAAGGAAGATAGCTCGAGAGACAATGTACGACAAAGTAAGACATGAAGAAATCAGAGAGATACGTAAGATCCAACCGGAGACTGAATGGGTAGAAAGAAGTAACGAGTGATGAAATGCACATATATTCAGGATGTCAGCTTAGTGAAAATAGCGAGAGACAAAATTGCGGAAGGAAGAAGTCCGGAAAGACCAAAGAAGAGATGGAAAGATGGATTGATTCATGATTGGTGTTAGCCAATTACACCTAACCTAACTAGATTAGCAGTTTTATTTTATACAAAACTGAGCTTATTGCAGATTACCTTTCGTATCATTAAGCAATTCATTAGTGAAGTATTTTGCAGCCATTCAGACCGTATGTAAAATATGCTTACCTCACCATACAGGCACAAACATTCTGAGCCGCACTGTATACTTCCAGCAGTCACATGTTTCCTTTTGAGGATTAGGAAAAATTCCCCTCCCATCCTATAATCAGCATCTGGCAGATAGACTGCGAGATAACTGCTGCCCCAAATAGTATAGTACATGTTGCCCCTTGATTACTGTTGTTCCAGTTTACTGGGAGGGGGTAACAGGAAATGCTACAACACCATCTTCAATCTACGCGCTGCAAATTTATCTTTGTGTTGCACATCGCCGATCTCACACTTAAGTCAGGAACCTGCATGTTAGTCTGTTTTCACATATGCTAAATTTTACTTTACTTTATGGTTTTGTGGTATTGTAATCGATAGAAATTTAAGGCAACCGAGAGGTGAGCATTGACAATAAATAACTCAATGACAACTTGCGAAGGGGGAATTAGCACCTCGACCGAAAGGCGATATTTTGTGTCTATGCCCCCCAGGACCAGGGAGGATAGATGAGGCGAATGGATCCAAAGGGCGGCACGCCAGAGCAGAGGGCAAGATCCCTACATTTTCCCAGTAAGAAGCATACCGGTGGAGGTTGTCGCAGCCCTGTTCCTCTCCCATCCCTTCGGTTTCGTACTCCCGAGGGGGACACGGGACTCGGAAAACAGCTCCCCTGACCCCCTCGGGCTTGTACCATTCCATGGGGAACCCGGAAACCTGTAAGCTCACCTCTCAATCGGGGGGGGGGGGGGTGAGATTTTAAGAGCGCATTTGTTCCACTTACCGTGGTGCTGCCGCGACGCTCGCCGGCGCTTCCAACCCTGAAAGAAACCTAAATGACATGAAAGGTGAAATTAAATGATTAATGTAACGCAATGTAGGGTCAGTAAATTCGAAGGGTATGGAAATCCTTCCCAGCATTCGCCTGGCAACCAGAGGAAACCTCCAAAAAAACCTTTGGGTCAGGAAGGAAGGTCGGCCACGGGGATCGAACCAGCGACCTCCCGAACGCGGCCACAGACGTTACCGCCTCATCCATCCCATTCGGTTTGACAATAAAAGTTAAGTAGTAGTAGCAATAATAATAATAATAATAATAATAATAATAATAATAATAATAATAATAATAATAATAATAATAATAATAATAATAATAATAATAATAATAATAATAATAATAATAATAATTATTTATTTATATTTATTTATAAACAGGTTTACAATGTGAGATCACATCTTCCTGTATCCAAAGTGTTTAAGTACGTATCTTCTTCCTCCATTCTTTCTTATTTCCCAATCCCGCTCTTCTAAATTCTTCTCCTTCATTCACTCCTTATATCATCCATCCTTGTTTTCCGCGGTCTTCCCCTCTTTCCTCTCCCTGGTGGAATCCATTCCAAAACTTGTCTCGGCAATCTTGTTTCCATCATCCTACGTGTATGACCATACCATTCCAATTGTTTTAATATTATTATTATTGTAAAATAATAATAATAATAATAATAATAATAATAATAATAATAATAATAATAATAATAATAATAATAATAATAATAATAATAATAATAATAATAATAATAATAATAATAATAATAATAATAATAATAATAATAATAATAATAATAATAATAATAATAATAATAATAATTAATGATAATGATAATGATAATGATAATGATAATAATAATAATAATAATAATAATAATAATAATAATAATAATAATAATAATAATAATAATAATTAGAATAATAATAATAATAATAATAATAATAATAATAATTAGAATAATAATAATAATAATAATAATAATAATAATAATAATAATAATAATAATAATAATAATAATAATAATAATAATAATAATAATAATAATAATAATAATAATAATAATAATAATAATAATAATAATAATTTGGCTGTTCTACCTATTATCTTCTATGATTAATTCTGAGCATTTTTGTATAGTTAGTTTCATCATATGTGCGAAACTGAGCACGTCTTGTGAGCATTCAAATACGTTTTATCTGGAGTGTTCTCTATGGCTTACATTTTTAGAAACTCGTCAGCGCTTAAAATGTTCCTTGAGATGAAATTGTTAGCTTACCTATAGTAAGTAGAGGAGATATTGCATTCTACCTGAAAGTTTGATACCGGTTTTTCACTGGAAATGTAACGTTTTTGTACTAAATAAAACAAAATAGAAAAATATGTGTGTGAGAGAAAGAGCGTGTCAATGTATGTGTGTGTGTGCGCGTGCGTATGTGCGTGTGTGTGCGCGCGCGTGTGTGTTTGTGTGTTGGTAGTGTTTAACATACGGCACCACAGGCGGTAGACACTGATAATAAATTAAGTAATAATTGTGACAGGAAATTTCGAAAGAAAACGTTTCAGGCCTAAGTTAAGGCACCTCCCCGGCATTTGTCAGTGATGAAGACTGAGTAAAACAGTCGTTTGTGTGTGTGTGTGTGTGTGTGTGTGTGTGTGTGTGTGTGTGTGTGTGTGTGTGTGTGTGTGTGTGTGTGTGTGTGTGTGTGTGTGTGTGTGTGTGTTGTATGAACAGCATAACTTAAAAACGAAAAATGGTTAAAATAACCAAATTTGTATTTAACTTCGTCTTCCAAGGTTGCGACAAGGAAGATTTTCAGAAAAATTCCCCACCCCAAATTACTCTTTACATCAGGCATTTCAAACCTCACTCCCAGGGTGTGAAGAGAGGGGTCTACCCCTCCTTAACTGCAGTATCACGCGTTCGTAGAACCGGTTTTCGCTTTGTTTTTCCCGTTTTCCGATTTGATCATCACGGAGGGAGGGAAAATAAGGGAAAATTTTTCACGCCTGGTGAGTGCTGTTTGACACCCCTGCTTTACATGGAAGAATTCTCTCAAAAATGGCTCTTGACCTAGATTGATGCTGATCGGTCAAGAGGTATCAACTTCATAATACGAACATCCATTTTAATATACGGGATATGATGAAGAGCGAGTAGAGAACGGAATGTGAATGTATTACGTAAAAGTGAGTAGAGAAAACCATGTGAACGTAATACATTTTATTTTTATTTCAATGATATAGAAAATTGTATGAAATGTATGTTGTAGGCCGTGTAGAGAAGAACACGTGAATGTGTTACGTAAAACAAAATCAAGATGAGAAAATCGTGTGAATGTAATGCGTTGCATAGAAAAATGGATAGCATAGAAACCTCGATGAAGAAATACATTTACGTGCGGAATTTCGAGGTGAGCGGTCAAGCGGTTTAAGAACGCATAGAGGTCAAACACATTCATATATACAGGATGGAAGGGAACTTACTACATTCCTTATATGTGCTTCATAGAAGCATTACAAATAAAAAAGCCTAATGGTATTTTGTTCTTTGATCAGCAGATTTTAAAAAAAATAAATAGTTTTTGTTCCAAATTGGATGCGTAATTCCACAAGAATGTACGAAGATAACAGTTTGTTACTTGTAAGATGCGTAGAGTAACCTACTTCTGACATAGCTTCGGTAGTAATTATGGGACATCACAAAGGGCTAGGAAATAATTAATCACTTAAAAGAATTGAAGGAATACTCCGAGCAGCTTTTTCAGACGTGAAGTAACTCGCCAACGTTGCGTTGAGGTTGGTCAGGGAATTGAACCGGTTTCTGGATGTAAACAAGTCGGTCCTTTGCAGGGTTGTTTTGGGAGCTAACGATTCTGGTTGGCCTACACTCACACAGTAAACATGGAAGGACACTGCACGATATTTATGTTCGCGAGACACCATGCTGCTGTGGTTGTTTATTTACAGACCTAGTGAAAGTGACACCCAGACAATTTGCTGTGTTGCCAGCTTGTTTTCGACAAAACTAAAATATCGCCGTAGGAAATGGTCAGAGACAAAAACGTAAGATACAAAATGTGTTCGAAATAGCGAGTAGATATGTGAAGTTATGCACAGGATCGGTGGACATACATTACCATATAATCAACAGGTTATATCAGTCTAGTTTTATAGCATATGCAAAATAAAATTGGCTATCAGTGAAAGTGCTGATTTAGTTAGGCGTGAATGTGTAATATTTTGGGAAAAGGCTAGGATTCCCACAAGAGCTTATCTCACAACACAAGAAACTTACAGACCTGCATTTAGAGTGGCGCAATCTGCAAAAAAGTGGTCATAAGAAGACGAACACTAACAGAGAACGAGAGCGTATGCTTTCTCCAACTCTAAATAATTTGTTGGATGTTACCCATGCTAATGCTTTCAACATGTTAAAAACAGAAGAGGATAAACTCTTTCTATTATATCAACAAGAGCCTGTCCGTAGAAGTTATCTTGGACGTGTTGACTGGAAGTTGGTGGCAAAAGAGGAAAGGATGAGGTTTAGAGTTATAAAGAGGAGGAAAGGAAGTTGAAAGGTGATAACAGTTCATTGCTTTTGGAAATTATTAATTATTCGTCTGAAGAAATAACTGGCGTGAGTGACTGATGCAATTAATTTCTTCCTTAAACTACTAAAAAGCAATTGAAGAATAATTACCGTGAACTCATTGAATTGGGCATCATATTTCTGGGGACAACTGTGAACTTCAATCTAAAAGTAAGGACGTCTGGAGCTTTGTGTCATGGAAGGTGGATGGCCAAAGAATTTACTCATTGAAGATGTTCCTCTGTCGTTCTCAGCTCTCTCTCTCTCGCTGTTATCTAATTGGATGGACTGCAGGGCTTCGGTTTGTTTGTGTTCAAAGTATGTGCAAAATGGTGGTATCTGAGTTCATCAACAATCCGCACTCGTTGCAATAGTTGTTGCTTTTTAAAAGAATTAAAACTGTAAATGCAAGGGTTTGTTCAAGTGTTCTAAATGAGTTTTATCAGCACTTATAGCATTTAAATGAAGAAATTTATACGTTATCACTGTTTGATAACACCTTTAACAATGACAAGACAAAAAACGAAAAAAGAAAAGAAAAGAAAACAGGCATGGTTAGAAATCGAAACCTAGGGGAGCGAAAGGAGGTAGGCTGTTTTACTTGTTCCCAGTTACACGTTTTCTTTTTGGCCTATTATAGTTCCATAAATTTAAATTTAGCAAGTTTGCATAAGCTATTCAGAACATTTCAACATATTTCCCGACAGGCAGTCCTTTCAGTCTCTTATTTCAGATAAGGGAATTGATAAGCTCATTTCAGTCAAGAGTTTGGACATGTTGAAGAAGTTAAGCATGCATTTAGATTTTTAAATAAGGATCCAATTTCTTGGGATTCAAACACTTCCTGCCTTACTGCCAAAGAGACTATGAAAAGTCTTAAGCTAGTAAAGTGTACCGCAGAGAGGGGAGTGAATTTAACACAAGAATTCAATGGACTAATGACGGCCAATTAAGAACAAAAACAATTCATTTTGCGATGTGCGCAAGATCAGCGAAGACAATACTCAGACTGTAAAAAAGAAACAATGAAAAGAAAATCCTGCTAAAACTAGTATTGATTTAAGCTGCACTTCCACATTTTTGTATGTTCTATTATATATTAATACTTAAATTTCTTTCACGTTAATATATTAAGCATATTTGCAAAACATGTATAGATAGGTTTCAATTGCTCCTGCCATTAGAAAAATACAAGCACTCTTTCAGTAGTTAAGTTTGTTTAGATATTTTAAGTCCATTACTGCACGGGTTAATATTTATTAATTTTAATGAAATTTGGCACGGTATCAAAACATGCCATAAATAAAAAATCTGATGTGTTGCACTCACATGACTTTCTCTACTCTTGTACTAACCATTCTTACAAACACTTATTCCTATATCTTCTTCGTGTTAGTTAAGATAAGCACTTGCAAAAATTATCTTATTGCTTATTTCCTTGTAGGTGCAAGGGGAATATTAGAATACAGTAGGCTTCATGCGATAGTCAAATGCTTTAAAGCTTTGAGATTCTGTTGTCTTTGCATACTTAACATATAAAAAAATGAATAAAGATGATCCATTTCACGAAAGTTGTAAGTTTTCCGAAACTCACACACATAACAAGGAATATCTCCGAAATGGTTCACCATACAAGAAAATTTATTGAGACATAAATTGTGTATTTTAGCAAGATCTGCATTTGTTGTATAGTATAATTTGGTCTATCTCTAACGGTTTACCAGTTATGCAAAAGTCGTCCAGAGTAAATACGACTACAGGAGCTATAGCCAGAAAATTCAAGATATACATTTAATTTATCATAAAAGTATCTCAAACATATGACATTTTGATCAAAATCGTTAGAGCCATTTTCAAGAAAATAAAAATTTTCGAAAAATTTTCTATGTAAAGGGTAGTTTAGGGTGGGGCTATTTTCTTCAAAATTTTCGTGTCGCATCCTTGAAAGACATTAAACTTAAACACCAACTTTGGTTTTCAACTGACTTTTCGTTTTTGAGTTATGCTGTCCACAGACTGACAGACTTACACACAGACTGACACACAGACACACACACACGGACCTTTTTCTTAAAATGCTCTTTTTGGATTCAGGGGGCCTCGAAACATATATTTCCGTTGGAATCTCGACATCGAATTTTCGGGCGGAATGCAATACTTCCCCTACTTACCAGGAGAGAAAGTAAAAATAGGAGGATATCGGAACAAAGAAGTTGCAGTGTTTTGAGCGCAATGAAACATTACCGAATGGAAACCGAGGTTCAACTGAAGGTGGACAGTATGGCAGCAGTCGAGCACATGCATAAGCAGGAATAAGCTAAATGACGCAATTTCTCTGTCATTGTGGCACGGGTTCCTCTTGTTCAATTTTAACAAAACAGGTATTAAAATTCTTCTTGTAACAAAAGGAGAAGCACTAGAGAGAGTGCATGAAGAAATAGGAAATTCAAAAAATAAGGACCACCCTATATACGTTGATGTGAAACTCTCCAATATAAACCGATTGAAACCTACTTAGCTGGTAAATTCAAATATTCGTACGCGTCGTTTAAAAAATCAAGGATGTCCGAAAATAAAGTAAGATATAAAACAACACGTTTCCTGTGTACAATTCAAGAGTATTACATCTCTTTAGTAATAAATAGTTACTACAGATATTAAGTTTTATGGAAACATCTGAAAATGGCATCATAATGAGCATTTCTGGAAAACCTTGAAGCGTTTAGAAATCTTAATTTGGAAACCCCTTCTACTTATAAGCGTTAAACTTCATACCAACGCCCACTGCAATTCAAAGCAAAAATCAAATCGATATGTTACAAATGTGCGAGGTGGGTCGGAGAGATACTGCGCGGCAGGTTGGGTTGTCTTCTGTACCCGGGAGTAGACGTTACTCCGCAGCTGTGACATAGCTTCCTGACGGACGCAGGCCGTGGATCAATTCTTTGTTAAGAAATGATATGATTTTATGAGATTAAGATTTGTATATTCTTTAATATCTCATAAACAATACACTGGTGCTTGGCTGGCCACCTGTCTCCAGGTCTTCACTCTGTTCGGTCTATAGCAGGGTTGCCCATGTTTAAAAGTAAAATTATCGTTCCGGACACTCAAAATTATACATTTGGATTCAAAATTATCGTGCATCATAAAACAAATGCTACCACAATAAATGTATCAGCATAACACTTATGAAAACGTAATAGTATTGATATTTATGGTATACACTTACAAGATCGATGACCTCAATCAGTAATACAACTTTAGTACTTATGTTTCTGGCACTATTCATCTGAAGGTTCATCATCTTCCTCAACCGTTGCAGTGTTATACAAATTTGTTGTTGAGATAAACTTTAAGATGTTCTCGGTGGCTTGCAGATTTTCGGACCCACCACATTCTTTCATAAGCTGGGACGAGAGAATAAGTCCATTTACCGTAACTAGTGCCAATCTGTTTCTAATTTTGGTTTTTATTAAACATAGTTTGGAAAAAACTCTTTCGCAAGAAGTGTTTCTGTGGGGCAATGAAATCACTGATAATGCAATCTCCGCCAGTTCTTTGAAATCAGCATTTCCACCAAGGTGACATGTGTTTAACAGCACTCCAGAAACTGTCAGATTCAGACATGTTCCTAATTTCATACGGAATATCACGTATTCCGAGTTTTCTCCATTGATCATCAATTTTCTTCATTGAGATTACCAGATCTGGGCACACTGGCAATAAGAGGATAAAGGGTAGAAGTATTAGTAGGATATGAAATGGTTGCCTTAGAGGGGTGGAGACAGGCCATGAGGGCAAAAGTGGTGTCGCTATTTGTAATTCATTTCATTTCGCTGGTATGACAAACCAGTGAAAAGGATATTTCGCCGGTATCGAAATTATCGTACACCCCCATAATTATCGTACAGGTTGGCAACCCTGGTCTATAGGTTCCTCTGCTCCCCAATAAGCAGCTGATCCTAGGCACTGGCTTGTAAGTCATAGGGGGTGCAAGTCCTCCATAAGGGGGGGGGGGGGTAATCAGAAGAAGTAAACAATACATATCATGTACAATAAATCATTTTGCTACAAGGACACAGTTTTTTATCGTCATAAACAAGTCTGGTTATTCAAAGATTTAAGAATTTTGTTTTGCTTGCCCACATAACCCAGTTTATCCGGATTTTCGATTTTCTGGACTACCTTTGGTCCCAGTTAGTTTGGATAAACGAGGTTTTACTGTAATGTGTTGCTCTCACGAAAACTCGCTGTAAGGAATGTGTTTGACAACTACAACTCTTGCGTTTTCTAAGAACAATTACGGCTAGACTTTCAACTTATCAACAAGGCTTACGCCTTAAGTAAACACACTCTTGTGCTACCAATGCTGGGATACTAACGTTACAATGTCCTAGCACTGGTAGCAAAGAACATTATGGTAGTCTTCCCGAGAAGCTATGAAATTCCATTTCTTCTCATATAAAATAAAAAATTACCTAGGCTCTAATTAATATCCAAATAATTCGTAAAGTAATCGCACTTGGATTATAAAAATATGATGTGTTGCACTCACATGACTTTCTCTGCTCTTGCACTAACTATTCTTACAAACTCTTATCTCCATTATTTATTTATCCCAACAAGCTTACTGCTGGTGTTTTTAAACATACGCTTAGACCACAATCCCTATATCTTCTTCATGTTAGTTGAGATAAATATTTGCAGAAATTATCTTATTACTAGGGCTCGGAAGTTCAGGCCTTAAAAATCACTGAAATATGCATGCAAATATGCTCTTAAAAACTTGAAAATATGCCAAGAAATATGCACTATTGAATTAAAACAATGCCCCTTTGCAGTAGACAAGGTGAGTTAGTATAAATAATAAAGTTCCCTTATTCCTTAGAGGTTGAAGCAGAAGTGGTCCCGCCGCTAGTATTAACTGCTATATTGCAGTTCACAACCAACACTTTGCACAAATTTTCAACTGTAAAACATCGTCTGTTGTCTCGCAAAACACTTTTGTAAGGTGAAAAACTTCTTTACACGTCACAAGACGTTATAGGGGCATATTTAAATGATGTTAACTGCTTCACAGAGAGAGTCAACTCTCTTGGTGTGACAGATGGTTTTCTTTCAAGGATGCCTCGAATATCGCACACCTGTTTATAACCAGAATTTCTTGAAATTACATAATTCACTTTCTTTCAGTTTTGTCCTATGCTACCAGGAACCGAACTTAGATCACATATTGGTTTTTCAAGCACAGTAAGTGATTCATGCAAAGGAAATCCTACAGCTTCCAATGCCGTTATGGCTGTAGGTAAGAAAGAAAAATGGGCAGATATGAAACTAAGATCCTTCTTTAACCCGGTGTCTGACAGAATATTTTGCACAGTTTGTATTGATGAAGCATCTTTCGAGTCAAATGAATTAACAATCTCTTCGATTATTTCTATGTGCTCAGCATAATATAAAACTGCATCGACCCATGTTCCCCATCGAGTTAACACCGGTGCAGGAGGAAGTCAGATATTAGGTGCTGTTGATCTAAACAACTTAACCCTTTTAGGAGATTTAACAAAAATTCTCTTTGTACTGGACACAAATCTATCTACCAGTGGGAAAGAATAGCGTATTGTCTCAGAAATTCGATGGAGAGCGTGTGCCTGACAAGTTATATGAATTAAGTTAGGAAAAATACCTTTTAGAGTTTTTCCTGATTTTACCATATAAGGTAACAAATAAAAGCAACCAGTTGTATTCGATTCCACATGGGCATTGTGATTTCAAAGAGTCTATCACAAACTGGGTCACAGTTACATTGTCAGTGGCCGACAATTCGCACACATTAAGAAGATAAGGTGTAGTCTTTTGTTCATTATTTAAAGCACCCACGATTATATTAGCAATAGAACGGCGCTCGGAATCAGGGGTTTCATCAACAGACAACCACACAAACTGATCCGCTAAATTTTGTATATTTGACAATACGTTATTGTAACAATGCCCTACATAAGTCTTATGTACTTTCTTCAGACACATGTTGTTGAGTATACTTGGCAAGAAAGTTTTTAAATATCGGATTATTAGTTTTGAACAAGGGAATATCAGCAGCTAAAAATACTTGGCACAAGTCATAGGAAAATGCAATATTCCTACTTCCTAAACACTCTACTGATTGTTTTAGAACAGCTTATTTGTTTGCGAGTTTTCCAATTAAATTATCCTTATGTTACGCTGTGTTTATGTGCTGAACTATTTGAAATCTTTTCTCACTCCCTATATTTTTGTCACACGCTCCACAAAACTGTAGATATTAAATCACCCGAAAACTCTTTCTGTAAATTAATTAATCTAGTGCGCTAAGTTGGTTTTATTTCCGGCATTTGAAGAGCCTTTTAACATTTTATACGCCTAATTTAATTTGGAAGGAACCAGTTCACAACACTGTTACGTTTGAAGACCACGCAGAGCCAAGCGTTGCTATAATCGTGCTGCTCAAAACGTTGACCTGCACTTTATCTTTGTTAATATAAACCTCTCAGATAACGCACGATTATTTTCTACGCACATACATATAATGAAAGTATGGAAACAAGGGATTCACTGCTTAACAACATGACTCAGCATTGCTTCTCGCCACCTCGCGAGTTACATCATCATATGCAACACTACCAATATGAAAAATATTATCCAGGTGGGAAAAAACCATAAAAATCATTAAAATATGCTATATAGAGGCTATAATATTGAAATAATATGCAATTATCAAAATCAAGAAAATATGAAGTTATATGCACCATAAAATCACGTCCAAATAACTTAAAATTCCATAATTCGTGCACATAATGTAAAAGCATACATTTTTAACCCCTATGAAAAAACATGCCAATGCATGAACTTCCTAGCCCTACTTTTTACTTATTTCCTTGTAGGTGCAAGGGGAATATGGGAATACTGAGCAATAGTCAGATCTTTTTAAAGCTTTCAAATTCCATTCTCTTTGCACGGTTAACATATAAAAATTGAATAACGCTGTTTTATTTGACAAAAGTATAAGTTCTCCAAAACTTACACAAATAACAAGGAATATCTCCGAAATAGTTCACTCCACAAAAAATGTATTGAGACATAAATTGTGTTTTAGCAAGATCCACATTCTTTGTATAGCAAGATTTTGTCTGTCTTACGGTTTACCAGTTATGCAAAAGTATTCCAGAGTAAATAGAACCACATGGGCAATAGCCAAAAAATTCCAGATATGCATTTAATTTATCATAAAAGTATATCAAACATATAGCATTTTAATCAAGATTGTTAGAGCCATTTTCAAGAGAATAAAAATGTTCGAAAAATTCTCAGTGTAAAGCGTAGTTTAGGTTAAAGCAATTTTCTTCAAAATCTTCGTGTCGCATCCTTGAAAGACATTATACTTAAATGCCAACTTTGGTTTTTAACCGACCTTTCGTCTTTGAGTTATATTGTCCACAGACTGACAGACACACAGATACACACACACACACACACACACACACACACACACACACACACACACACACACACACACACACACACACACACACACACACACAGAGGAACCTTTCTCTAAAAATGATTTTTTGGATTCAGGGGGCCTCAAAACATGTATTTCCGGTGAAATGTCGACATCGAATTTTTGGGTGGAATACAATACTTCCTCTACTTTATGTAGCAGAGAAAGTAAAAATGTGTATGAGCACTAGTTTTGGCATTACGTTGTTAGAACAAATCAAAACCTCATATTTTTATCAGCCCCACGAGAAGGTGCGCTTATTAAATCCCTATGAAATACGAGGATGGTTCTTCTCAGAAAAATCTGCACTTAAAGGCTAATGTTTGACCCTGCTATGACTCTCCACCAGTTATCTGACTCAAGCCCTTTGTGAGGCAACCCGTGTGCATTTGTATGCGACAGAAGTACCATGAGAACAATTGTATTCCCATGATGCACCCATCTGGTCATTAACACAGTACCTCGCAAAGGAAGGACTGCAATTTTGCTCTCTTAGGAGATATCTATGCAACAAGATCTGCTTACTACACTTTCTGCAAACTGTTCTAGTGATTAATGCTTTCAAGACCGAGTTTAGATGAAGCTGATTCCACCTTTTTCTTTGGATGCAGCACTAACATTTCCTTTTGCGTTGTTCCAGTTGTTAATGCGAATTTCAGTGATAGATATCGCAACAGTCACAATATTTTCCCTACTCATTCCTATTTCACACGAACTTTGTTCATTGCCAAGTATCGATTCAGTAGTTTCCTTACACTTACTTCTGCTACACTAAAGTACTGTATTCCACCAAAAAGTTCGATATTGATATTTCAGCGTCTTTGAACTCAAAAATAATTTCAGACCACGTTAAAGTGTGTGGGGAGGGGTGATGGGTGACTGTGCCTGGCTTGTAAACAGCATTATTCACAAACGAAAAGTCGAATACCAAAATTTATCACATTTCAAGTATGCAAGCAGATATTTCAAGAACATAATCCCATCAAGCTACTCTTTACAAGGACAATTTTCATTATTTCTGCTGATTAAATATATGTTTGAAAAGTTGAAATGAGTATAAAATAAAAATTTTCGAATATCCTTTATGTCCCACAAAAAACCTTTTTAAGTCCTATATCGAGCGTGATTAAACGAATGCTGGCGGAACTTGCCAAAATTACCCTGGAATAGCAGAGCAGGTAACCTCGATAACCACAAGGCCATTCGCTACCAAACTCTGCACCAGTGGCCCAGACATATGTATTGCAGACGATATTAAAAGTGCACATGCTGTCACCATTGGAGTACGGATGATGGTGTCACGCTCTTTGCTTAAATTAAGGAGCGTATGAAGTTCGCCAGCACGCCGACTGCTGGGGTGAATACAATTGCTTAGTGACTAGGGGTTTTGCAGTCCACCTAACTGTAAATCACAGCGTGCATTTCGTGGACCCAATAATAAATGTCCACACAAATAACACTGAATCACGCTGGCGATCTCTTCGGCATCACCTATCAAGGGGTGCTATCAGACAGGTTGATGTGGATGTACATTTGCCAAAATATCTGTGGGACCAAGACCGCAAAAACCGGAAAACCGACCCATTTCAAGAGCTGATCGAGGACATCTGCGAGGTTTACCCTGTAATTCAGTTGAATAGTTTTAAGTAAACAAAACGTTAGCTTAATATAGAGAATAGTTTAGATATACTTTAGACCGGTGGAAACTTTCGCCTGTTCACTTGAGTATAGTGTATGGGCATCGGTAAGGCAGAGCAAAGGGGGGGGGGGGGCGGTCCCCTTGCAAATTCATGAATTTAATGTACAGTCAATTATTGACTATTAGACTATTCTTTTAAAGAAAAGAAAAATTTTTGCTCAGTATACTTGCGCAGGAGAAATACTCGACGGTTTCATAACGCCTATGTTACAAATGAGCTTACCACTGATGTTACTCACATTTTAATGTAAATAAGGAATGCATTCTTTTCAATTAGCAGCTACATATCCTTATTAATTATTGCCTTCAGTAGTACTTTCGTACCAACCGTTATGAATGTGTATTCTATTATCGTCAATAGTGGTTCCGCACCACATCAGTTGTAAGATTTTTATTTTTGTACAAATTTTTACAGTTTAAGTCCATGACAATTCTTAATGACAGAGATGGAAGAAAGGACATCTATAATATAATAATGTAATAAAATCAATAATGAACAAAATACTTATTGTACATAGTATTGCCTACCGTTTCCAGTTACACTGTGTTTGCATGTCATAATTGTCACACTGTAGTATACAGTGAAGGCATGAATAACAAAGCAACACACACAAACATACACACTCACCCACGCACACGCACGCACGGGCTCGCGCACAGACACATACACACACGCACACATGCTAAACACACATGCATAAATTAATATGAAAGCCAATACTAGAGCTCATATATTGTACAGTTTTTGACAACAGAATAATGAGTTCATATTGGTTGATTGCAAAGTTCCAACATGCGGTTCCCCTGAAAAAAAGTCTGCCGACGCCCATGGTATAGTGCAGGGGTTCTCAATCTTTTTCAAACACTGTATCACTTTAAAAAATAAAAATTTCGCGCACCCCTTTTTAAGTAATAAAAACTATCTAAGCCCCGGCACAATAGCCCATGAAGAGCCAAGCCTTACCACCCAACCTCTGCGTCCCCCACCTCCGTCCAATACAGGCGTCATTGGTGGGGTGCAGTACTGGAGGGTGGTACGTGGTCAGTATCCCTATCCCTCCCGGCCAGTTATGCGGTCTTCACGACCTGGGGCCGCTACCTTTCCATCAAGTAGCTCCTCAATTGGTCCCCCGGGAGGCTGAGTGCACCCCGTGCGAGACCTCCCAAAGGGGATAAAATCCCCATGCTGATACCGGGGATCGAACCTGGTTCCTCCGCGCCAGAGGAAATCACACTACCAACTGCGATACGGAGGCGGTGTTTTTAAGTAATAAACTTCATTTAATTCATCAGGAAGATGCTTAGCCGCCAAAGCCTCGCGGTGAAGGACACAATGAGGACATACTGACAACGTTTCTCTGCTCAAGCCGGTAAGGGAAAAAGGGGGGGGGGGAGGGGAAAAAAAAGAAAGAAATTAAGAAATAGAATCTAACAGTTTGAAAATGTCTTCCCCCTTTGTAGAAATATTGAGTGGTTTACAAAATAAAAGATCTTCAAATACTTCATCTTCGTATATTCCACGAACAGAAACGATCGATTATTGGACTAAGCCAGCAACATCTGTCGCTTCATCAAGATATCCAAAGCACGGACTGTCTCGAGTTGCTTGAACGAGTTGTTCTCTTGTGCCACTTGCCATGTCATGGATTTTCCTTAAAACTGTGTCATTTGATTGTGGAATATTTTTAATACTTTTTGCCTATTTTTCTCCAAACATACAAGAGACCATTGTTACTGCAGCAGGGGGGATAAGGTTTTAACCAATGGTATGGGTTTTCCCAGACTTGACAATCAGATGGCTAAGTTTATAAGAAGCTTTCAGAATTTTTTCAGTTTGTTCTGTACCAGAAAATTGTTTAATAGTAGTTTTCTTACTTTTAAGGCCTTTACAGCCTGTACCAATTTTCCGAGCGTTTTTTTTTTTTTTTTTTCTTTTTATACTCGGTTTGTACATTACAATCAGGACATTTAGGCATAGGCCTACTTCGTTTTGTGACGTTGCTGACCCAGGATCTTGGTAAGTTCTTTTTGTTTTGAGTCACTTATCTCTTGTTAGTGCTCACTTGGATATTCTTACAACAATCATTGTCTTAAAAAACTTGTAATTCGCAAGCACTAAACAGTCCTAAATTGTTTAAGCACGGTAGTGTAACCGCAAGCTTAATAAAACAATGGCGAGCAAATCGGACCAACAGACAAAGCTGCACTGATTAGTCCCTACCGAGTTCAAAGGAATCGGATGGCAGCGCTCCCAGCGGAGAATTCTGCAAACACAGCAGGCTCAAGTCCAAGTGACTCATAGAGGGTGGCGCCAAATCCGTTTTAATTTTTTATAGACCTGCCGCGTACACCCTAGAAAAATTCGGGTACCTCTGAAGGCTAATACAGATTGACAACCTTTGCGATAGTGTATTGACTTGCTGGAAGCAAAGAGGAGATGTAGGTTTAAGGGCGCTCAACTACATGGTCGTCAGCGCCCTTAAAAAGAATTCATGTCAAAAGTCAGATATAAACTTCAACATAAAATAAAATTACTAGTAAGAACGAAAATAAATATACACAAATATACCAAACAGAGAGGCAAAAACAAAATGACAAGGATGTCAAAAGAGATATATATGAGCGCTTCAAATTCCCAAGCTCATGTTAATCTCCGCTAAAAGCTTAAAAACCCCTTTCGACCGCTTGCTTATCGTCCGCCAGGACCTCTGCAAGACTAACAGGCAGGTGGAGGAAGTTTCGAAGGTACGCTAGGGAGAAACACTAGCAGCACGTGACGACTGACAAAAGGTTATCGCACAGCGGACAAAGAGGAGCAAGGTCCCGTTTAAAAAGATAACCAAGCTAAAAATTACAGTTGCCAATGCGCAATCGGGCCAAGTTAACCTCCGCGCGACGAGATATGCGAGAGGAAGTTACCCAGTTTATCAGTTCTTTCATTTCTCTAAGCTTATTACCGCGGAGAGCTGACCTCTCTTCGTGGTTGGCAACAAAGACTCGGGTGATTATGGGAGCAATCTTGGTAGCAAGGCAACAACTAGTACCGTCTGCTACCGACAAGGCGCATGCACATTAAATTTATTTGGACTTTGCTTTTATTCGTTTTATTTCAACGGCGTGTGTATTTATGACCGTTTAGAGCGTTTAAGCTTGTTTTTAAACTGGGGGAAGGCGTCCCGATCACACTGTGACTTCATATTGGATGTAGACTATAGATGTCGGAAGTTAGAAACATTTTTTTGTGAAATGTAAAGTAAAGAAGAACGCTATGAATAGCCTGAGAATATATCTTCATTCTTCTGAATATATTTAACTATGGAACCACACTTCGAAAAAATGTGGAGGGATTTCAAAGATGTAATTTTTGCTGCTACACTCGTTGTGTTTATCTTTAGCTATATAGCATATGACTAGTGTTGCTGGGCGAATTTCCAATATTTCAAAAACATACATCTAAAAATCTGATTTTTTGCACTCACATGCCATTCTCTACTCTTGTACTAACCATTCTTACAATCTTTTATTCCTATATCTTCTTTGTGTTAGTTGAGATATACATTTGCAGAACTTATTTATTGCTTGTTTCCTTGTAGGTGCAAGGGGAATATGGGAATACAGTACGCTTTGGGCGACAGTCAGATCTTTCAAATATTTTAGATTTCATTCTCTTTGCACGGTTAGCATATAAAAAAATGAACAACGATGTTACATTTGCGAAGGCTTGTTTTCCGAAACTGACAAAACTAACAAGGAATATATCTGAAATGGTTCACTCTACAAAAAAATTTATTTGGACATAAATAAAAATCGGCGGCGCCGTGGCCGAGCGGTTAGCGCGCTCGCCTACCACCTAGGCGGCCCGGGTTCGATCCCAGGGACCCGCATGTGGTATTCGTGGTGGACGAAGCGGCGTCAGGGCGGGTTTTCTCCGGGTGCTCCGGTTTCCCCCGCCATTTCATTCCACCGGTGCTCCATCTTCATTCCATGTATCATCAGTGTCACCGCCTGCGGTGCCGTAGTAGTAAAAGCGGGCGTTAAACACTACAACAACGGACATAAATTGTCTGTTTTAGCGAGAACTACATTTTTTTGTACAGTGAGATTTGGTCTATCTCTTACGGTTTACGAGTTATTCAAAAGTCATTCGGAGTAAATAGGTCTACATAGGCTATATCCAGAAAATTCAAAATATAGGTGCATTTCATTTCTCATAAAAATATCTTAAACGTACGGCATACTAATCAAAGTCGTTAGAGCTATTTTCAAGAAAATCAAAATTTTCGAAAAAAGTTTACATGTAAAGAGTAGTTTAGGGTGGAGCAATTTTCTTCAAAATCTTAGTGTCGCATCCTTCAAAGACATTAAACTTAAACGCCAACTTTGGTTTTTAATCGATCTTTTATTTTTGAATTATGCTGTCCACATATTGACACACACACACACACACACACACACACACACACACACACACACACACATACACACACACACACACGTACCTTTTTCGAAAAATCTGAGGTGTTGCACTCACATGACCTTCTCTACTCTTGTACTAACTATTCTTACATATTCTTTTCCTGTTAGTTGAGATAAACATTTGCAGTAGACTTTGGGCGATAGCCAAATCTTTTAAAGCTTTGAGATTCCATTCTCTTTGCACGGTTAAGATATAAAAAATGAATAACCATGTTCCATTTGACAAAAATATAAGTTCTCCAAAACTCACACAAATAACAAGGTACATCTCCGAAATGGTTCACTCTACAAAAAAATTATTAAGACATAAATTGTGTATTTTAGCAATACATATCTACATTTTTTGTATAGTAAGATTTTGCCTATCTCTTACCGTTTACCAGTTATACAAAATTCATTACGAGTGAATGTGACTACAGGGGCTATAGCCAGAAAATGCAACATATGCATTTCATTTGTCATAAGAATATCTCAAACACATGGCGTTTTAATCAAAATTGTTAGAGCCATTTTCAAGAAAATCAAAATGTTCGAAAACTTTTCCATGTAAAGGGTAGTTTAGGGCAAAGCAATTTTCTTCAAAATGTTCGTGTCGCATCCTTGAAAGCATACACACGCACGGAACTTTTTCTAAAAAGTTTTTTTTTGGGGGGGGGGGGATTCAGGGGGTCTTAAAACGCATTTCCGGTGAAATCTCGACATCGTATTTTTGGGCGGAATAGAGAAAGTAAAATCGTTCGTGTGTGTGTGTGTGTGTGTGTTAAGTGCGCAAAGAGAACGGAATCTCAAAGCTTTAAAAGATTTGACTATCGCTTAAAGCCTACTGTATTCTAGTATTCCCCTTGCACCTACAAGGTAATAAGAATTGACATAATTTGTACAACTGCTATAGGAATAAGAGTTTGTAAGAATGGTTAGTACAAGAGTAGAGAAAGTGATGTGAGTGCAGCACATCAGATTTTCTTATCTCTTGGTCATGCAAAGAGAACGGAATTTCAAAGTCATCATATAGCGACCACTCTTAACATTTTACTATCCCTTAAAGGGTGGCGCCGTGGCCGAGCGGTTAGCGCGCTCGCCTACCACCTAGGCGGCCCGGGTTCGATCCCAGGGACCCGAATGTGGTATTCGTGGTGGACGAAGCGGCGTCAGGGCGGGTGTTCTCCAGGTACTCCGGTTTCCCCCGCCATCTCACCACCGGTGCTCCATCTACATTCCATGTGTCATCAGTGTCACCGCCTGCGGTGCCGTAGTAGTAAAAGCAGGCGTTAAACACTACAACAACAACATCCCTTAAAGCCTGCTGTGTTCCTCTTGCACCTACAAGAAAATTAGGAAATGTTAATCTCGATTAACATGAAGAAGACAGAGGAATAAGAGTTTGTGAGAACAGTTAGTACAAGAGTAGAGAAAGTCATGTGAGTGAAACACAGATTTTCCTTTTAATTGCACACGTTAAAAGCTTTTCCGTGTATTTAAATTATTATTTTGGTAACAGATTCATATCCACTTCATATATACCACGTTTCCATGCAGAATTGAACTCTGTTTTAGTCCATTCCCATTTCCACGTTTCCATGGTGAACTCAATCCAAAAATAAGATCGAACAGCTTTCATGCAACAAGATTTCGATACGAGTCCACTACAAAGGTGATTGGATCCAGTGGTTGAGGAAAAAAAAATTTAAAAAGGTTGAGCTTCGTTTGAATTCGCATTTCTTTGCGGTATTCAATCCAGAAAAAGAACTCCGATAGAGACAAACTGTAACACTTTTTAAGGCAACTTCACAAAAAGTTGAATTTACTATTCCACACGATATATCAACAAAGTGCTTCTTTTACTTAGTTTCCATGCGGAATTGAACTTGGCTTGAGTCCATTCCCATTTTCGCATTTCCATACTGAATTCAATCCGAGGCGTATTGACCTTGGCTGTTGAGCTCTAGGATTGCTTCTATCTTGTTTATTAAAACAGCAAAATAACAGTAACTTTTCGTATAGTCAGAGATAAAACACAAATAGATGATCTCTCGTGCCTGTCGATATATGAGACGTTGCTGTCTTGAAGAATATGATTGCATCTGATCATAGTGTACGTAAGCCGTCTCACCGTATTTGTGCGATAAGCTCACGTAAACAGCTGGGCAGTTTTACATTATTTCCGATACACCTCATGGCTTTGCCAGATAATGCATAGTAGGTAGGGAATATATTGCATTCCATCGAATATTCGATATCGATATTTCACCGAAAGTAGGCGTTTTGAAACCCCCGGAATCCAAAGACAAATTAACATACTCTGCCCACGTACCACATAATAGATGTGTTACATTCCACCCGAAAATGTGATATAAATACTTCATCGAAAATATGTTTTTAAGGCCCCTGAAACTTTTCAGGATTAGGGGCATAGTCACAAAATGTCAACAAACGGCCAAAGCGCGAACTTATTAAGTGGAAGTGGAACAAAACCCATTATTTTATGTGCCTTTCATACAGCACTGTCTTAATATCATATCCGACAATGAGTTTACGTAAACATTTTGATAGCTCCTCACTTTGACATTTTCAGATCCAACCCTCTTGCACTACACTTTCAAGTATTATACAAAATATGTGATGTGTTGCATCCAAGTGACTTTCTCCTATCGCTCAAGCTATTCTTATAAGCATTTATTGCTCTGTTCTTTGTTAATCAAGAAATAAATGTTTTCAGAAACTGTTTAGCAAGAAATTTAATTGTAGCTACAATGGGAATAGGGAAATTAATTGATAATCAAATTTTTCAAGAATTGGTCGCTATGTGATGGCTTTGAAATTCCATTCTCATTGCACGTTCAGGACATAAACCAGTAACAACTTTCCATTTCACAAACTACAAGTGCTGGAAAATACAAATAGATTATCACAAAAAAGAAGTGTTTGGCATAAATTGTATGTTTTAATGATATCAATATTTCTTGTATAGTAGGATTTTCTCTATTTAAGGTTTACAAGTGAGGCAAAAGTCATCCAGTGTAGAGGACTTCGAAGGACATACCCAAAAATTTCAAGATACATACTTCATTTGTCATAAAAATATCTATATATCTATAACATATGGTATTTTAATCGAAATCGTTAGAGGCACTTTTGCGAAAATAAGTTTGCGAGAAAGGTCTCGTATAAAGGCAGGTCTGGGGCGCGAGGGGGGGCTTTTCTTGAAAATCTTTGTCACGTCTTTGGAAGATGTCAAACTTAAACGCCAAGTTGGGTATCCAATCGTCTGGGTATTTTTCGTTTTTGAATTATGTTCTTCAGACGCTCACTGACACACTCAGAATTTTTTCTAAAATGCTTTTCTTAATATATCAGTATCTCGAAACGTGTATTTTCAGTGAAATCGCGATATGGAGTTTTTGAGAGGAGTGTAACCTTTCTGCCTGCCATGTGCATGGCAACGAAAACAAAAATGAACCATTTTCTATAGGTAGGCACAGTTGCTTGTTTGGAGTTTGAAAATACATGTACATGTTGCATTCTTGGAAGACCTAAAATTATTTAAGTTTGAGTTACGCCTTGCAGTCACAAAGACACACACACACACACACACACACACACACACACACACACATACACACACAGACACACACACATACATACACATACAAACCCTTTTTCTCAAACATACCATTTTTAGATTTAGGAGACCTCTAAACCCAACTCTTCCAAGTAAAATGTTGATCCAGAATTTTTGGGCAGAATTCAGTTCTTCCACTACCTGGTACAGCTAAATTTCAGACAAAGTATTATTGAATATTACTTCTGATTTTGTAATTTTACAAAGAGTAAATGTAGAATTGTAGGATCATGAAAGGATTTAAACAAACATTTTCCCTGTAAACCTTAAAACTAGACTTAACTCACTCTTTTCCTGGACCCTTCAAGTATGTTTGCTACCGCCACCTCCCACAATTTTTAAAAAGTCCTGGTGAAGTCCATGGTTTCTGTAGTAGCAGGATACGGCGCAAACTGAAATTGTCTGATTCCTCCAGTCCAGCCATGGCTCAAGGAAGTAAAATACAGTAGCCCAATACTTCTGTAAGTATTGTAAACAAACAAATTACTCGTCAAATACATACAAAAGATACACTTTTATCGTCGTACAATACTAGCCGTGTTTAGACTGCCGTTATTATATAACTCCGATTCGCGCCGTAGCCTGTCTATCAAATAAGCTAAATTCTGTAGTAACTTGTGTCTCTTATGTCTAATACAATTAGTGTTGCCATGTTTAACTTAAGCCATGCTTTAATCTCATCAGTACAGTTTTGAAACATTGTATAATGTGTACAAATATTACAGGTATCTGCAGTTATAACAAATAACTGTATTGTATTTTCATGACAAGTGATTTTATGTGCAATTGTGAACACGCTGCATGTGCACCAATAATTGCTTATTTAAGAATGTTTAAAATGCACAAAAGGTCCGACTGTAAGATTTCTCTTTAGCTGTCACCCAACTAAGTAACAAACAAAATTAGCTCCTGCTACATTTATACGCTATTTTTCTTTCGTTTCCCTTGTTCTTGAATAAGTTGTAATATTTTTACATGTTAAACTGTATTGAAGCAATCTTAATGTTGCACATACATTTAATCTTCGTTCAAATCCTAGTTGGATTGGCAAATCTATGGTAAGAAAAGTCTGCGGAAAAGAAAGACGACGCTTAATGAAATGAGTAGCCATGAGATAACCAGCAAAAAGAAGAGTGGCCCTTCCTAGACATCGTTGGTTCTTCCTGAGCTTGTCAATCCAGGGAAGTATTTGCTTGGCATTGTCTCTTGTAAATAGGTATCTGATGGAGGAACGTTACTAGCGAGAGGTCTGAAATATTCTGCAACATTGCCACACGTTGTACATACCCAGAACCTGGATCTAGACGCCGAAATAAACGTTCTTCTGATGAGTAATCGTAGATGCCAATCGATCCAATGGCAGGAGTTGGTGTGCTTGGTGCTGATGCTACAAGCAGTGTTGGAATGACCAGGATGCCATGCTTTTGGATAAGGCAGATCTTCTTCACTACAAAGCGTCCGTTTGATGGTAGCACCACAATCAATGGAGGGCTGGTGGGATAATCTGGAGGTTAGACTGTGTCGGAATCAGCGGAACTTTTAATGGTAAGATGTAACTCGAGAAGTTTCATGTAATGGCTGAGGTAAATATTCGACCGAAGTTGCTTCCAGTTCAATTGCCTCGCCCATTGCGATTAGAGAATTTTCGTTGTAACAGCATAACTTGGCTCCATGTTGCCGAGGCCTTAAAATGATTTGCAGTTTTGGAATAAGTAGATCCTTAGAATAACCATACCTCCATAACTCAAGACGTCAAATCCTGGTGCAGAAGTGTGTCCATTATCATGGTTTTATACGACACAGACCAATAAAGAAACTCAAATTCTTCGTGACTGAAAATTTTAATGCGTACATAGCAACGTTAAATTTAGAAAGACAAAACAACAATGTATCGTGACCACCTATACACGTAATGCATAATTCCTGCAAACCATACATATTAAATATCTGATATCAAGTATAAACCATTTAAATATCTGCAAAATTAAAAAATGTGATGTGCTAAATATCGCATGAATTTCTCTATCCATTGTTCAACGAACTACTTTTAAAAATATATATTTTTCTGCGCATGTACTTCACCTTAAATTTAGAGATGAACATTTATAGAAATGATCTTTTTTGCATATGGTAGGTCGCTATGATGGCTTTGACATTGCGTTTTTATATGAACAGGAGAGGTCTGTGTTTTACAGGCGATTTTTCGTCATATACAACGTTAAGGTTTTCGGTTTTGACATCCTCCTCACTCTTTCTTTTACTCCGATCTTTTGCTCTGTATTTTTGGACCATATGTGTTACTAAACCACGTCTTTCTTCCTTATAGCATCTGGTTAAGCTGCATATGTGAATGTGGCCGCGATCATTTCATCATTTGATTGCGTGATATATTTAATTTCGTACTGTTGGTAGGACGCATTGCTACCTCCGTACAGTTAGCGTGGCCGTATACCTTCCGACAGAGCTCTTGGCCCAGGAAAGAAAGCAACAAAATAAAAAAACGGCCTGTGTTTCATTCACATGACATTCTCTATTCTTGTACATACAAACGCTTATTCCTCTATCTACTACCTGTTATTTGAGATAATCATTTTCTAATTTTCTTGTAGATACAATGGGGATATGGGAACATAATAGACTTTAAGGATAATAAGATCTTTTAGGAGCTGTTCGATATGTGATGCTGTGAAGTGCCGTTCTCTTTCCATGGCCAAGAGATATACTTTTCAAACGGAAACTCATTCATCTATTTAAGTATTGGAAAATTCAAACAAAATATCTGGAAAGGAATGTCCTCCGTGGTCCAGATATAACATCCTAGCGGGCGGAGAGAAATGATTTTTTATTTCAGGCGTGGAGATGCTTAGCATGGCTTCCCTTGGGAGGGAAGTAAAGCCTGAGGCCGTGTCTCATAGATTTACAGCATGTAAACGAATCTCAAGAATGATGGAGGCCTCTGAGCAATGTTAGGAGTACTTTCACGTCCAATGTAGAATGGGACACTAAGAACCACGGTAATTAAAGAGCGTCCATAAATAAATCTCAATTTCAATTTGATTTCTCTGAAGTGATTCACTGGACCAAAAAAGAATAAAACCTGTGATTATTTAGTTAAGTGTGTGTTTTTATCAAGATCCGCATTAGTTGTGTAGTAAGATTTTGTTTAATTCTCACGTTTAAGCAGCTATACAGAAATCTTCCACAATGAAGAGAATCTTTGAGGGCATTCCCAGTAAATTCATGGTATAGTTTTCTTTTGTCATGAAAACACCTTAAACATATGGTATTTTAGTCAAAATCGTTGGCAGCTTTTGATAAAATCAAAATTTTTCTAAAAACGTTCCATGTAGCTTTTCAAGAAAACCACCCCACCCCACCCCACCCTTTGTATGTAGGTTGGGGTGAGTGATTTTCCTGTCGCATGCTTGAAATATGTTGAACTTAAATAGTAAACTTGGGATTTAACCGACTTTTCGTTTTTGAGTTATGTTGTTCACGGTTGCACATGCGTGCGCACCTCAAAGTTTATTTCCAGTGAAATTTCGGTATATAATTTTTGGATGGAATGCAATACTTTCCTACTTAATATTATGCTAGAGGAAGTGAAAATCTTGTTTTATTCGCACATATCCGTTATAGGTACTATTTTTCTCCAAACAGTAGTACAATTTTTCTAACTAAATGCAAATTGATGGCAGTGGAATTGCTTACATCCTTTGAATTATTGGCTTTAAGATTTAACAGTATTCTCTGTAAGCTTTCTCTGTTGTGTGGTAGTTAGCACGCTAACCTTCCAAACCATAGGTGCCGGATTCTAGTCCAGGTTGGAGCATAGGATTTTTAATTTTTTTTTATTTTAAGCCAGCATTATTCCCCGTCCTCCCTAGAGTCTGAAAGTATCAATGTGCGCGTTATTTCAATGTACATCTTAATACAAATTTTAAGGTTGAAACACTGTAAATGAGTGAACATCATTGCTGTTAAAGAGTTGTTCCAAAGGTAAAACGCGACCGATAATGCGTGATAGTGACCGTAGACACAACCTATTTGTGTGTCCGACGGACGATAATATATGGGACAGACTCTGCTGCATGTTGGAAATATCGAGTTGTACAAACCGCGCTGCAAAACGACGTGGGACTTTCAAATATTCTGCTCTCTTAATGCGCTCAATGATTTTTTCCATGATTGAAAAATTATATTTATGTGAACTTTCAATTAAATGTTACTTTTGGAGAAAATAAAAACATCGAAAAATTTTCCATGTAAAGCGTAGTTTGGGATTGGGCTATTTTCTTAAAATGCTTAGTGTTGCATCTTTGAGAAATACTGATCTTAGAAAAATACATTGCCACAGCCAAGATTTGAACGGGAAGATCCATGGTTCAAATCCCGGCTGTGGCATTGCATTTTTCAGCCTCACTCTACCCTTTCCAACCTTGTCCTACACACGGCAATTTCCATACTGCACTTAAATACTAGCTATTGTATTTTTCCCCACATTTTTTGTTTTGTGGTTACCTGTTATCGCTTTCTCTCTCTCTCTCTCTCTCTCTCTCTCTCTCTCTCTCACACACACACACACACATACACACACAATCACAGACACACACACCAGTTTCTAAAAGTGCTCTTTATGGGCTAAGGAGACCTCAAAATGTATGTTTATTGTGAAATATTGGTCTTGAATTTTTCGCTGGTATGCACTATGCACTGGCTAAAGAAAGTATAAAATCTGATGTGTTGCACTCACATGTCTTTCTCTACATTTGTACTAACCATTCTTACAAACTCCTATTCCCATATCTTCCACAGGTTAGATGAGATAAACCTTTGTACAGATTAGCTTATTGCTTATTTCCTTGTAGGTGCAAGGGGAATATTAGAACACAGTAGGCTTTGAGCGATAGTCAAATCTTTTAAAGCTCTGTAATCCCGTTCTCTTTGCACGTTTACTACATTAAAAATGAACAACGATGTTCCATTTCACACAAGTTTTAAGTTTTATTCAGCTACCGTTGCTGGAGACCTGTTCCGGGTTGCACTCAGCCTCGTTATTTAGCTAAGGAGCTACTTGATTGTTAAGCAGCGGCCCCTGGTTACGAAGACCTTATATAGCGATTGGGAGGTATCTGAGCGTCGGCCACGTTCCACTCTATAGCACTGCATCCCACTTCCTCTGGTTGCCCTTCACACATATGCGTTGGCATGTCATCCTGCTCCCATCGTGAAAACGATCCACAAGGTTTCATTACCGCCGATCTCCCTGGAGTACCTTCTCAGTCATCTTGCTCCTAACGGGTCCAACCGCATCCTCCTCCAGGATCATCCTGCCTACCCTGAGATTTGCACTAGGCCTCCGGAGCTTTAACTGGTCTTGCCCGACTTGCAGGACCCCTCTCGTGGCTCCTGCAGGCATGCAGTCCCAGTATCACTTCCTCAGCTACCCTTGCCGCGAACACGCACAGACCCATAACGCTCTCCCCCAAGGTCAACTCCAGCCAGACCTCCTCGTCCACACGTAAGGTGTCACCCGGTGTCACTATCTCGTAGGGTCGATCTAGTTCCTCTTAGGCATGTGATCGGCCACATACGATCCAATCACGGTCACGGCTGCGCTCGTGCCCATTAGTATTCGGTACGGCTTCCCCTGTATCTAGCTGAACACGATGTCCACTAGTCCTCTATTCACGGCACTCAGCGTCACCTGTTTCGACGGCTCCGTCAGTACCTCCATGACCTACGCCAAGTTGGTCCTTATTTGTTCCTCGCTAACTCGTACACTTCCCTGCTGACAGTACTTCGCGTATCCTGTTTGGCTACACACTCCTGTAGCTACTCCTGTAGCAAAACGTCAATTCGACGAATCCCACCTCCAACATCAGTGCTCTCTCTCAACTTCGCCCTCGCAGCCTCTCAGCCTCGGCTCATCGCTCCAGCAGTCCCTTCCGCGAGGTCACTCACGAAGTCACTCCCGAGATCAACGAGGTTGATACGACGTACCTGGTGTCCTACTCGGTGTCGTACCAGATGTCGTACCCGATGTCGTACCTGATGTCACTCCCGAAGTCACTCTCGATGTCACTCCATATGTCACCCGATGCCACTCGATTTCAATCGGTGTCACTCTTGTCACTCATGTCACTCTGGATGTCATTCTCGATGTCACTCTCTATGTCACTTGATGTCACATCCGATGTCACTCCCGGTGTCACCCCCAATTTTACTCCCGACGGCTCTCCCAAAGTCACTAGATATCACACTCGATGTCACTCTGAATTTCACTCTCGATGTCAATATTAATGTCACTCTCGATATTACTCCCGATGTCACTCCCGATGCCACTCCCAATGTCACTATAGATATCACTTTCGATGTCACTCTCGATGTCACTCTATTTGTAACTCGATGTCATTCTCAATGTCACTTTCGAAGCCACTCCCGATGCCACTCTCGATGTCACTCTCGAGGTCACTCCTGATGTCACCTTAAATACCACTCGATGTCACTCTCGATGTCTCTCGATATCACTCTAGTTGTCACTCGATGTCACTGTATGTCACTGCCAATGTCACTACCGGTGTCTATCCTGATGTTATTCCCGGTGTCACACCTGGTGTCACTCTCGATATCACTCCCGATATCACTCCCGATGTCACTCTCGATGTCATCTTCGATCTTACTCTCGATTTCACTCTCAATGTCACCCTCGATGTCACTCTCGAAGTCGCTCGATGTAACTCATTTGCACTCTCAATGTCACCCGCGATGTCACTCGATCTCACTCTCGATGTCACTGTGGATATCACTCTGTCACTCACGATGTCATTCCCAGTGTCACTCCCGGTATCACTCCCGATATCATTCCCGATGTCAGTCCCGATGTCACTCCCATCGCTCAAAGCCAACTCTATTCCCATATTCTCCTTGTACCCACAAGGACAAACAATACGGTAATTTCTGCAAATGTTTAAGTCAACCAACACGAAGAAGATATAGGAATAAAACTTTGTAAGAATGGTTAATACAAAAGTGGAGAAAGTCATGTGAGTGCAGCACCAGATTTTTAGAAACAGGTCCACGTGTGTGCGTGCGTGTGTGTGCGCGCGTGTGTGTATGCGTGTGTGTGCATGCGTGCGTGTGTGCGTGTGTGTGCGTGTGCGTGCATACGTACGTGTGTGCGTGCGTGTGAGTGTGCGTGCGTACGTGTGTGTGCGCGTGTGCGTGCGTGAGTGTTTGTGCGTGTGTGTGCGTGCATGTGTGCGTGTGGTTGCGTGCGTGTGGTTGCGTGCGTGTGGGTGCGTGTGGTTGCGTGCGTGTGTGTGCGACATGTGTGTATGCGTGTGTGCGTGCGTGCGCGTGTGTGGCTGCGTGTGTGTACTGCGTGTGCGTGCGTGTGAGTGTGCGTGCGTGTAAAAGTGCGTGCGTACGTTTGTGCGTGCGTGTGTGCGTGTGTCTGCGTGCGTGCTTGTGTCTGCGTGCGTGCGTGTGTATGTGCGTGTGTGTACGTGCGTGCGTGTGTAAGCTTGTGTGTGCGTGCGTGTGTGCGTGCGTGCGTGTGTGCGTGCGTGCGTGTGTGCGTGCGTTTGTGTGCATGCGTGTGTGTGTCTAAACAGCATAAGTCAAAAACGAAAGGTCGGTTAAAACCCAAAGTTGGTATATAAGTTCAATATCTTTCAAGGATGCGACACGAAGATTTTGAAGAAATTTAATCCACCCTAAACTACCTTTTGCATGGAAAATTTTTCAAAAATTCGGCTTTTCTCAAAAATGGCTGTAACGATTTTGATTAAAATGCCATATGTTTAAGATATTTTATGTCAAATGAAATATATATTTTGAACTTTCTGACTATAGCCTAATTAGTCCTGTTTACTCTTGACGATATTGCATAACTGGTAAACCAGTAGACCAATTCTTACTGTACAGAAAATCTGATGCGTTGCACTCACATGACTTTCCCTACTCTTTTACTAACCATTTTTACAAACTCCTATTCCTATATCCTCTTCGTGTTAGTTGAGATAAACACTGTCAGAAATTATCTTACTGCTTATTTTCTTGTAGGTATAAGGAGAATATGGAAATACAATAGGCTTTGAGCGACAGCCAAATCTTTTAAACCTTTAAAATGCCGTTCTCTTTGCACGGTTAACATATATAAACACGAGCAACTGTGTTGCATTTGGTGAAAGGTTGTTTTGCGAAAGTGTCACAAATAACAAGGAATATCTCCGAAATGATTCACTGTACAAAAAAATATTTGGATATGGATTGTATGTTTTTTTCAAAGATATACATTTTTTGAGGATTAAGATTTAGTCTATCTCTTACGGTTTACGAGTTATTCATCAGTCATCCAGAGTAAACAGGACTACATAGGCTATACCAGAAAACTCAAAATATACATTTTGTCATAAAAATATCTTAAACACGCCATTTTAATGAAAATCTATAGAGGAATTTTCCACAAAATCAAAATTTTCGAAAGTTTCCACGTAAATGGTAGTTTAAGGAGAATAATTTTCTTCAAAATCGTTGTGTCATAGGCTAGAAAGAAATTACCTAAACTTAAATACAAACTTTGGTTTTTAATCGACTTTTTTTTCTTTTTTAAAGCTACGCTGTTCACAGACTGACACACAGACAGAGGCACACACACGGACCCTTTTCTAAAACTGCTTCTTTCTTTTTCTTTGTATCATACGATACAAAAAATGTGGATCATGCTAAAGTACCTGATTTATGTCGGAATAAATGTTTTGTAGAATGAACCATTTCGGACATATTCCTTGTTGGTTTTGTCAGTTTCGGAAAACAAACTTTGTCAAATGGAATATCGTTGTTAATTTTTTTATATGTTAAATGGGCAAAGAAAACAGAATCTCAAAGATTTAAAAGACTTGACTATCGCTCAAAGCCTACTGTATATTAATATTTCCCTTGCACCTACAATGAAATAAGCAATGACTTAATTTGTACGAATATTGATGCTAAATAACACGAAGAAGATAAAGGAATAGGAGATTGTAGGAATAGTTACTACAAGATTAGAGAAAGTTATGTGAGTTCAAAACATAAGATTTCTTTTTTATGTCTTGGTCATGCAAGGAGAACGGAATTTCAAAGTCATCATATCGTTACTACTCTTAACATTTTACTATCCCTTAAAGCCTACAGTATTCCCCTTGCACCTACAAGAAAATTAGGAAATGTTGATCTCGATTAACATGAAGAAGACAGAGGAATAAGAGTTTGTAAGAATAGTTAGTACAAGAGTAGAGAAAGTCATGTGAGTGAAACACAGATTTTCCCTTTAATTGCACACGTTAAAAGCTTTTCCGTGTATTAAAGGATTATTTTGGTAACAGATCCATATCCACTTAATATTTACCACGTTTCCACGCAGAATTGAACTCGGTTTGAGTCCATTCCCATTTCCGCGTTTCCATGTTGAACTCAATCCAAAAGTGAGATCGAACAACTTTCATGCAACAAGATTTCGATACGAGTCCACTACAAAGGTGATTGGATCCAGTGGTTGAGGAAAAAAAATTTAAAAAGGTTGAGCTTCGTTTGATTTCGCGTTTCCTTGCGGTATTCAATCCAGAAAAAGAACTCAAATAGAGACAAACTGTAACACTTTTTACGACAACTTCACAAAAAGTTGAATTTACTATTCCACACGATATATCAACAAAGTGCTTCTTTTACTTAGTTTCCATGCGGAATTGAACTTGGTTTGAGTCCATTCCCATTTTCGCATTTGTATACTGAATTCAAACCGAAAATGAGATGGATTTGAATATGCAAGGCTCAAGCACAATAATTCAAGCTTTAATGTTGGTCACTTGGTTTATGTTAACGAACCTTTTAAAAAATGTTTCCTACGTATTTAACAAGGTTATGAGGTTAGTGAATGTTTTAAAGAATATATTACGATATTATAGCAACAAAAGTGGGTTTATTTTGTTTTGAATCGCCAGGTGTTACCATGCAGCACAATCCCACTAAATAAGCGGATCGGATCCACTGGTTGAGCTTCGTTTGAATCCGTTTCCATGCGGTATTCAATCAGGAAAAACACTAAAATTGACTTGAATTCGCCATGGAAACGTAGTATTTAATGCTGCGCATGCGCAGAAGAAACTGCCAACCTGTCAGCGTAATCCGCGAAAATAGCTACTTTTTCACAGTTTATTCTTCGCCTAATTCAGTTGTGAACTCGACTGTATATTATTTCATCAGTTGAAGATTCAGGCGAAGGGTTCAATTTCGCTCTTGCCTTCTCTACTGCTCAACTTGTGATATATTCATTGTTTGAAACACACACTCAAGTCTAAAATTCGATTGGCTGTGATACTCGTTACTTTCCTCCCATTCTTTCTTTTACTTTGTCTACCATGTGCACAAGTGCAGAAGGTTTTGCATTCCTCACAAAAATTTGATACCCAGATTTTAATAGAAATACACGTTTTGGGATCCCCTGAATTCAAAAAGACTCCATCACGTACATACTAGGTAGAAAAAGTATTGCATTCTAACCAAAAAGTTGATTTAAATATTTCACCGAAAGTACGCGTTTTGAAACTCTCTGAATTCAAAATCGCGTTTACTTTCTCTACCACGTACTACCTGGCAAAGTGTTGAGACGCATGTACCTTGGCTGTCGAGCGTTAGGCTGTCGTTCTTATCTTGTTTATTAAAACAGCAAAATAACAGTAACTTTTCGTATAGTCTGAGATAAAACACAAATAGATGATCTCTCGTGCCTGTCGATATATGACACGTTGCTGTCCTGAAGATATGATTGCATCTGATCAGAGTGTACGTACGCCGTCTCGCCGTATTTGTGCGGTAAGCTCACGTAAACACCTGGGCAGTTTTACATTCTTTCCGGTACGCTGCATGGCTTCGCCATGTAATGCATATAGGTAGGGAATATATTGCACTCTTTCGAATATTCGATATGGATATTTCACCGAAAGTACGTGTTTTGAAACCCCCGGAATCCAAAGACAAACTAACATACTCTGTCCCACCTACCACATAATAGATGTATTACATTCCACCCGAAAATGTGATATAAATACTTAATCGAAAATATGTCTTTCAGGCCCGTGAAACTTTTCAGGGTTAGGGGCATAGTCACAAAGTGTCAACAAACGGCCAAAGCGCGAACTTATTAGGTGGAAGTGGAACAAAACCCATTATTTTATATGCCTTTAATACAGCATTGTCGACGAGTGGTCAACTCTCCGCGGTAATAAGCTTAGAGAAGTGAAAGAACTTCCGATAAACTGGGTAACTTCCTGTCGCACATCTCGTCGCGAGGAGGTTAGATTGGCTCGATTAAGAATAGGCCACTGCAATTTTTCGCATGGTTACCTATTTAAAAGGGACCCTGCGCCTTCATGTCCGCTGTGTGACAACTTTTTGTCAGTTCGCCACGTGTTGCTAGTGTTGCTCTCTAGCGCACCTTCGGGATTCTCTGCAGCTGCCTGCCAGACTTGCAGAGGTCCTAGCGGACGACAAAACAGCGGTTGATAGAGTTTTTAATTTTTTAGCAGAGTGCAATATCAATTTGAGGATTTAAATTTTTTTTAATTATCTGTTTCTGCTTTTGGACGCATTTATCACCTTGTTTCATATCTGGCTATTGCCACTGCCTTTTGCCTTTGTAAGCTTTTCTTGTTGCTAGTATTTTTATTTTTTGAATGAAATTTATATCTGGCTATTGCCATGAATCTTTTTTAGGGCGCTGATGACCTAGAAGTTGAGCGCCCTTAAACCAAACCAAACCAAACCAATACAGCATTGTCTTAATATTATATCCGACAATGAGCTTTCGTAAAAATGTTGATAGCTCCTCACTTTGACATTTTCCGATCCAACCCTCTTGCACTACACTTTCAAGTATTATACAAAACATGTCATGTGTTGCATCCAAGCGACTTTATCCTATTTCACAAACTATTCATATAGGCATTTATTGCTCTGTGCTTTGTTAATCAAGATAAATGTTTTCAGAAACTACTTAACAACAAATTTACTTGTAGCTACAATGGGAATAGGGAAATTCAGTAGCCGTAGTTGATAATCAAATTTTTCAAGAATTGGTCACTAAGTGATGGCTTTGAAATTCCATTTTCATTGTTCGTTCAGGATATAAACCAGTAACAACTTTCTATTTCACAAGGTACAAGTGCTGGAAAATACAAATAAATTATCACAAAAAGGTGTTTCACATAAATTGTGTTTTAATATCAATATTTCTTGTATAGTAGGATTTTCTCTATTTAAGGTTTTGAACTTAGGCAAAAGTCATCTAGTGTAGAGGACTTCTAAGGACATATACAAAAAGTTCAAGATACACATCGCATTCGTCATCAAAGCATCTATAAATATCTATATATCTATAATATATGGTATTTTAATCGAAATCGTTAGACGCAGTTTTGCAAAAATAAATTTGCGAAAAAGGTCTCGTATAAAGGATAGTCTGGGGCGCAAGGGGGGGGGGGGCATTTTCATGAAAATCTTTGTCATATCTTTGGAAGATGTGAAACTTAAACGCCAAGTTCGGTATCCAATCGTCTGGGTATTTTTCGTTTTTGGATTATGCTCTTCAGACACCCACTGACACACTCAGACTTTTTTCTAAAATGCTTTTCTTTAAAAATCAGTATCTCTAAATGTCTATTTTCAGCGAAATCGCGATATCGAGGTTTAGAGTGGAGTGCAATCCTTTCTGCCTGCCATGTGCATGGCAACGAAAACAAAAACGAACCATTTTCTATAGGTAGGTATAGTTGGTAGTTTGGAGTTTGAAAATACATGTACATGTCGCATTCTTGGAAGACCTGAAATTATTTAAGTTTGAGTTGCGCCTTGCAGTCACAAAGACACACACACACACACACACACACACACACACACACACACACACACACACACACACACACAAATACTCACACAGATACAAGAACTTTTTCTCAAACCTACCATTTTTAGATTTAGGAGACCTTAAACCCATCTTGCAAGTAAAATATTGATCCTGAATTTTTGGGCAGAATTCAATTCTTCCACTACCTTGTACAGCTAAATTGCAGACATAGTATTATTGAATATTACTTCTGATTTTGTAATTTTGCAAAGAGTAAATATAGAATTGTAAGATCATGAAAGGATTTAAACAAACATTTTTCCTGTAAACCTTAACACTAGACTTAGCTCATTCATTTCATGGACCCTTCAAATATGTTTGCTAGCCCCTCCCCCCTCCCACAATTTTTGAAAAGTCCTGGTGAAGTCCATGGTTTCTGTAGTAGCAAGATACGGCGCGAACTGAAATTGTCTGATTCCTGCAGTCCAGCCATGGCCCAAGGAAGTAAAATACAGTAAAATACAAACAAATTACTCGTTAAATACATACAAAAGATATACTTTTATCGTCGTACAATACTAGCCGTGTTTAGACTGCCGTTATTATGCAACTCCGATTCGCGCCGTAGCCTGTCTATCAAATAAGCTAAATTCTGTAGTAATTTGTGTCTCTTATGTCTAATACAATTAGTGTTGCCATGTTTAACTTAAGCTATGTTTTAATCTCATCAGTACAGTTTTGAAACATTGTATAATGTGTACAAATATTACAGGTACCTGCAGCTATAACAAGTAACTCTGTTGTATTTTTATGACAAGTGATTTTATGTGCAATTGTGAACACAGTGCAAGTGCACCAATAATTGCTTATTTAAGAATGTTTAAAATGCACAAAGGTCCAAATGTAATATTTCTCTTTAGCTGTCACCTAAATAAGTAACAAACAGAATTAGCTCCTGCTACATATATACGCTATTTTTCTTTCGTTTCCCTTGTTCTTGAATGAGTTATAATATTTTACATTTTTACAGCAATCTTAATCCTGGACATACTTTTAATCTGCGTACAAATTCTAGTTGAATTGCCCAATCTATGGAAAGAAAAGTCTGCGGAAAAGAAAGACGACACTTAATGAAATGAGTAGCCATGACATAACGAGCAAAATAGCAGAGTCGCACTTCCTATACACCGTTGGTTCTTCCTGAGCTTGTCAATCCAGGGAAGTATTTGCTTGGCATTGTCTCTTGTAAATAGGTATCTGATGGAGGAACGTTACTAGCGAGAGGTCTGAAATATTCTGCAACATTGCCACACGTTGTACATACCCAGAACCTGGATCTAGACGCCGAAATAAACGTTCTTCTGATGAGTAATCGTAGATGCCAATCGATCCAATGTCAGGAATTGGTGTGCTTGGCGCTGATGCTACAAGCAGTGTTGGAATGACCAGGATGCCGTGCTTTTGGATAAGGCAGATCTTCTTCACTACAAAGCGTCCGTTTGATGGTAGCACCACAATCAATGGAGGGCTGGTGGGATAATCTGGAGGTAAGAGTATATGTTGGAATCAGCGGAACTTTTAATGTTAAGATGCAACTCGAGAAGTTTCATGCAATGGATGAGGTAAATATTCGACCGAAGTTGCTTCCAGTTCAATTGCCTCGCGCATTGCGATTAGAGAATTTTCGTTGTAGCAGCAGAACTTGCCTCCATGTTGCCGAGGCCTTAATATGATTAGCAGTTTTGGAATTAGTAGATCCTTAGAATAACCATACCTCCATAACTCAAGACGTCAAATCCTGGTGCCAAAGTGTGTCGATTATCATGGTTTTATGCGACACAAACGAATAAAGAAACTCAAATTCTTCGTGACTAAAAATTTCAATGCGTACATAGCAACGTTAAATTTAGAAAGACAAAAGAACAATGTATCGTGGCCACCTCTACACGTAATGCATAATTCCTGCAAACCATACATATTAAATATCAATTATCAAGTATAAACCATCTAAATATCTCAAAAATTAACAAAATGTGGTGTGCTAAATATCGCATGAATTTCTTTATCCATTGTTCAACGAATTACTTTTAATAATATTTTTTTCTGCGCATGTACTTCACCTTAATCGAGATGAACATTTATAGAAATCATCTTCTTTGCATATTGTAGGTCGCTATGATGACTTAGACATTCCATTTTTATATGAGCAAGAGAGGTCTGTGTTGCATTCACATGACTTTGTCTATTCTTGTACATACAAACGCTTATTCCTCTATCTACTTCCTTTCAATTGAGATAATCATTTGCTAACTTTCTTGTAGATACAATGGGGATATGGGAACATAATAGACTTTAAGGAAAATAAAATCTTTTAGGAGCTGTTCGATACGTGATGCTGTGAAGTGCCGTTCTCTTTGCATGGCCAAGGGATATACTTTTTAAACGGAAACTCATTCATCTATTTAAGTATTGGAAAATTCAAACTAAATGTCTTCGAAGTAATGTCCTCCGTGGTTCAGATATAACATGCTAACATCTGGTTCCCAAGGTCACCGGTTCAAGTCCGGCGGAGAGAGATGATTTTTTTTCGGGCGCAGAAATCCTTAGCATGGCTTCTTTTGGAAGCGAAATAAAGCCTGTGGCCCCGTCTCATAGATTTACGGCATGTAAACGAATCTCAAGAATGATAGAGGCCTCTGAGCAAAATTATGATGTCTTTCACGTCCAATGTAGAATGGGACACTGAGAACCTTGGTAATTAAGGAGCGACCATAAATAAAACTCAATTTCAATTTGATTTCTCCGAAGTGATTCACTGAAAAAAAAACTGAGGTTCTTTAATAATTAAGTGTGTGTTTTTATCAAGATCCACTTTTGTTGTGTAGTAAGATTTTGTCTCTTTCTTACGTTTAAGCAGTTATACAGAAATCCTTCTCAATGAAGAGGATCTCTGAGGTCATTCCCAGTAAATTCATGGTGTAGTTTACATTTGTCATGAAAACATCTTAAACTTATGGTATTTTAGTCAAAATCGTTGGCAGCTTTTGATAAAATCAAAATTTTTCTAAAAATGTTCCATGTAGCTTTTCAAGCAAACCACCCCGCCGCACCCGTTGGATATAGGTTGGGATGGGTGATTTTCCTGTCGTATGCTTGAAAGATGTTGAACTTAAATACTACGCTTGGGATTTAGCCGACTTTTCGTTTTTGAGTTATGTTGTTCACGGTTGCACATGCGTGCGCGCCTCAAAGTATATTTCCAGTGAAATTTCGGTATATAACTTTTGGGTGGAGTTCAATAATTTGCTACTTAATATTATGGTAGAGGAAGTGAAAATCTTGTTTTATTCGCATACTGATCAACTTGGGTGACTTCGAACGCTTTTTGCATTTCTTTTCATTTTGTTAAGTGTGTGAAAGAGATCAGGGTTAGGGTAAAGGCGGGGCAAATGGACAGGCTAAGCACATTTTTCATAATGAAGGTCATACTATTTACTGTAGAGTAAAAAATATTATTTTAACAGAAGCACTGAACCTTCATTTGACAAAACTGAAAATTATATAGTCTGGAATAATATACACGAACAGAAAAATATTAATTAGTTTAAGGATGTTACAATGTCCGTTTGCCCCAACCACAGGGGCAAAAGGACACTCTGTAGGGGGCAAACGGACACCAACAATTTTAGTCACTGTCATCACTTATACAATTGTGGCACATGAAATATGGATCATTTCCAGCCTCTACACACTTAACGTGGTACCAGTTTGCACCAGTTGAGGCACTGAACCCAATTCTCACCTTCCTTGTAGCAATTTCGGCATTTCTTTCAGATATCTTCTGCTTCATAGACAAGATTCTTCTTAGCTCCAGTGTTCCAGGCTTTCGCTGCTACCGCCTTTTCCTTTTTAGCACAGACAGTCTTCATCTTTTTCAGATCATTTATAAATTCTGGGCTTATAATAACTTCAGAATTTCTCGAGATTCTTTTAGTTCCTGGTTTGCTTTTAATTTCCAGAGTAGTTATTGGATGAGGACTTATCGAGTCGAGCTTGTCGAGGGTGTAGAAACTTGAGTCAGGCCTGCTTGTGTTGGTGAACTGCGAACTTCGCAATTGTTCCCATTCTCTGGGATTACATCTTGAAGAATGTCCAACGGTGCCTGATTCTTAGCTTCAAGGATCTCATTCTCAATATCAGGTTCTGCATTTTCATGTTGTTCATTCTGTAAATGAACTTGTCCTGGACAAAATACATGGTCTGTAAGACTGTTGGGATTGAAAGGATAAATTCTGCAGCTCCTGAATCTACTGACACAGTTCTACTAGGTTTCACGGAAATAAAGTGGTAAAGAAATTGTGCAAATTGTTCCCACTTCGTGTAGCCACTTTCTGATAGAACAATTTTAGATCCTGGAGGCATGCCAATCTCAAAATTCTCATTGTATCGCTGACCTTTCATTACTATAAAGGGGGACATATATTGCCCACTTGCTGAGACACATGCCATCACACTAATGGTTTCACCCTTTTCACAGCTTTCCTGGCTAACTACATCTTTCTTACTGTGCTGTGATATCACTTTTTGTTTGTTTGTTGTTTGTTGTTGTTGTTGTTGTTTTTTGTTTTGTTTTAAATCAGCTGCAGCCCTGTTTCATCACAGTTAAAAATGTTACCAAGTTTATTCCACAAAGGCATTCCATTCTCTCTTACAGTATTCACAGCACCTGACATGCATTTTTTGCTCCATGTACAGCGATTTAAAGTTCTTTGCCGGTTCCGAACAATAACTACAAATCATAAACAACCTATTTTAGTTAGCGAATACTTTGGAAAACATTTTTATGTGGATCACAATTATATCTGTCTCCCAGAAAGCTTCGATAAGAGCGTGTCCGTATGCCCCCACAACAAGCTGTGTGTTTGCCCCCTTCTACACGCCCTTAATATACAGCTTCCCTGAGAGAGAGCAGCAGCTCCTTGGTTCCAGTAAGCATAACAACATACCAAGGTGCTCCCTATGATGACTGTAACACGTAGCAGAAGTTTCTAGAAGCCCTCATAATCCGCATAATCCTTGCAAACTCAGTGCATTTTCTTACAGTTTCAGAAATTTATAGACGTATATTTTTACCTGCAGAGCTTTGAAGCTGGATTCCAACAATTCTGGAAGGTCTACACAGGAAATATTTATACAGCTGATCAACAGAAGCCAGATGAACACTCTACATCACACCATATACTGTTACCAACCTCGGAAGTCAAAATGCGCTAAAATTACTTAGAAGCTGTCCGTTTGCCCCTCTGTCCATTTGCCCCGCCTTTACCCTATTTTATGTAGGGTAACATTTGTTACGATCTTAGCGAATAGTATGACGTAATCTGGCTTTTGTATATAATGTATTTAAGGTTCTTTAAAAATATTTATGGTGTCCGATGCCACCCGGTATAGTGGGGTGACTTCGGACGCACATGTTATTCTTGCGATATCCGAAGACCGTCGTCCTAACGCGTTGTTTCGGACATTTGTTTTAGTTTTAAAAATATTTTCAGGTTCTGTTTTAATGTATAATGGTTCACAATAGTATAAACACAAAATATTCTATCTACAATCAACGGAATTCAGTAAGAATAGAAAAAAAACATGATTCATTAGATCAAATTACACCAATAAATAAGTCAACACATTTTAAGCGAATAAAAGCTGAAAAATTTGGTGACATGACACAGTAACATATCTGATACAGTTTGTTACCGTACGTCATGTGGAAATACAAATTTTCCCTTTTCTTCCTTCGGCGGTAGCAGCAATTTTATTATTTGATCTTTAGAGATGGTGTCCTCGTCAGGAACTTCGGGAAACACAAATGCACCTTTGCTTTTCTTGTGTGGGCGCAACAACTTCACATCAACATCTTTGGCACCGACATTTGTTGCAACACCAACATACTGCGTTACACGAGTCTTCTTTCCAACACTGTACTCAAAGCTAGCCACCAAAAAGTGAGTCCTCCTGTAACGTCAGAGTATCATCACTTTCATCTTCACTGCTCTTACTGCTGCTGCTACTGCTGGTTTTCTTCTTCCAAATGGTGTTCCAGAACTGACTGCTCTGGTGCAATTTTGAGCTGCTTCCGCCTAACAACATTGGGCTTCTTGTAGCAAGTTTTCTTCAGAATTTCTTTGAAACTACTCTGCCATGAAATCAAATCATTTGTTTCTTCTCTGTCTGGAAGTTTGTCCAATAGATGCAATGGATCAAATGAAATGAGTACAGTTGCTCGAACTTGGATATGGACCACGAGTGCTCTTCTTCCAGTCACTCAGTACCTCACGCCAAGCTATCTTCACAGGTTTGAAGAAACTGACATCCAAGATCTGGAGGAGATGGGTGCTGTTTGGAGGCAACCAGATAAAATGGATGTCAACATTTTCACGCTCTTTTATCACTTTCACAGAAATATGTCTACTTAGTCTGTCTCCAATTAGAATCCTTTGACCAGTCCTCTTCTTTAAATATGGTAATGCTATGGTAAAAAACCAATCCTCGTAAATAGCCATATCAAAACATACACTTCTATTACAATTAAACCTTGTCCCGGGTGGCCCACCCTCTTTCCAAGTGTCCCAAAGATGTTCTGCCTGATAAAGAACATAAGGCGAAAGACGATGCCCATCACCAGAAGCAGCCATCATAACAGAAATGCTGGTTTTTGAAAAATCTATGTCTTCAGCATGCTTTATACCTCTTCTTCGACTAGGCGTTTCCTTCCAGGATCGTCATTGAAATTAGTTTTGTCATAGTTGATAATGTTAGAATTAGGCACGTTTTCTATAATTGGACCAATGTTGTGGAAGTATTCTTGCACTGGTTCTTTGGACACTTAAGCGCGAACTCTTTTTATATTCTCACTTAATCTAACAGACAGTGTTGCAGAATGCCTCTGAAGGAAGCAGCTCAGTCCACTCCTGGAAAGTTATTCTTGTATGTCTGTTAAAGTAAAGGTAATTCCCCAGCGAGCAGCAGTAAATATTCCTTCAACAAGAGTTTTTTCGTCACCTTCGTTTAGCACAGCTGTCCTCCCATTAGTTTTACATGCTTCCTATTATCTTTATTTTCGAGAGTCGACCGCGGTATACCATAATATTCTGCTGCTTTTCTGTAAGACATAACTGATTTTACAGCTCTGATAGCCTTTTCTAAATGTTCTGTATTGTGACTACGGTGTCCTGGAGCTCCAAGTTTCCTCTTACGACACATGACTGTCCGAAGTCAACCCTCAAATGAGTGGTTCCTAATAAAAGTCGGTATATACTGAACAATGGAAGAAATGTTACGTTACTTAATGCATTTTTGTGTGGCAGACTACTTAAAATAACAGATGTTGATAAAAACTTTTTTTAGGTAATTCATTTCGATTCTAGGAATGAAGGTACACATGATCAACAATAGTTCGGAAATTGGCGGCATTCCTCAAAGCTCCACAAATGTAATAACACTGCACAGAAACAAACAATAGGTCTTCATAAAATGTAAAACGAAGCTTAAGGTTTCACATCTAAAAATCGCCGCTGAACTAGAATTGTTTTTAAACATTGTTGTTTCTTTTAATTTAGTTATGATACACATTGCCCAAAAACACACCATATGTCTCAAATCACCCACTTTGACGGTATATCCATTATAGGTACTATCTTTCTCCAGGCAGTAGTACAATTTGTCTAACGAAATGCAAATTGATGGCAATGGAATCGTTTACATCCTTTGAATTATTGGCTTTAGAATCTAACAGCATTCTCTCTAAGACTGTATCTGTTGTATGGTGGTTAGCACGCTAACCTTCCAAACCATAGGTCGCGAATTCTACTCCCGTTTGGAGCGTGGGATTTTCTATTTTTTTATTTAATTTTTTATTTTAAGCCAGGATTATCCCCCATCCTCCCTAGAGTCTGGAACTATCAATGTGCGCATGAATCCAATGTACATCTTAATACAAACTTAAAGGTTGAAACACTGTAGGTGAATGAGTGACATCATTGCTGTTAAAGAGTTGTTCCAAAGGTAAAATGCGGGCGACAATGCGTAATGGTGACTGTAGACACAACCTATTTGTGTGTCCGACGGACGATAATATATGGAACAGAGTCGGCTGCATGTTGGAAATATCGAGTTGTACAAACCGCGTTGCAAAACGACGTGGGACTTACAAACATTCTGCTGTCTTAATGCTCTCAATAATTTTTTCCATGGTTGAATAAGTTATATTTATGTGAACTTTCAATTAAATGTTACTTCTGGAGAAAATAAAAACATCGAACAATTTTCCATGTAAAGGGTAGTTTGGGATTGGGGTATTTTCTTCAAATTCTTAGTGCTGCATCTCTGAAACATATTGAACTTAGAAAAATACGTCACCGCCAAGATTTGAACGGGAAGGTCAATGGTTCAAATCCCGGCTGTGGCATTGAATTTTTCAGCCTCACTCTACCCTTTCCAACCTTGTCCTACACACGGCTATTGAGTGAAAGAAAATTTTCATACTGAAATTAAATCCTAGCTTTTCTATTTTTCCCCACATTTTTCGTATTTTGGGTTACTTGTTATCGCTCTCTCTCTCTCTCTTACACACACACACACACACACACACACACACACACACACACACACACACACACACACACACACACACACCAGCTTTAAAAGTGCTCTTTATGGGCTACGGAGACTTCAGTGGAATATTGGTATTGAATTTTTGGCTTGAATGCAGTAACCACACTGTGCAGTTGGTAAAGAAAGTAAAAAATCTGATGTGCTGTACTCACATTACTTTCTTTACACTTGTACTAACCATTCTTACAAACTCTTATTCCCATATCTTCCTCATGTTAGTTGAGATAAACATTTGTACAAATTATCTTATTGCTTACTTCCTTGTAGGTGCAAGGGAAAAGATAGAATACAGTAGGCTTTGAGAGATAGTGAAATCTTTTAAAGCTTTGTGATTCCGTTCTCTTTAGCACGTTTATTAGATTAAAAAAGTGAACAACGATGTTCCATTTCACGCAATTTTAAGTTTTCTGAAACTGACACAAATGAGTCACTCCACCTCAATTCGCACAAAATATGGTAAAAATTGACCTAAATATCTCAGATTTTCTTGAAATTCTTTTGGTGTTTTGGAACAAAATATATTTGACCCGTGTTTCTTCGTTTTATAACAAAAAATTTATTTTGGCAGATATTAATTACTTTCTCTACGGGTAAGTAGGGGAAGTATTGTATTCCACACAAAAGCTCGATGTTAAGATTTCACTGGAAATATATGTTTTGAGGCCCCCTGAATCCAAAAATAGCATTTTTGGAAAAAGGTCCGTGCTTGTGTCTGTGTCAGTCTGTGTGTGGACAGCATAACTGAAAAACGGAAAGTCGGTTGAAAACCAAAGTTGGTATTTAAGTTTAATGTCTTTTAAGGATGCGACACGAAGATTTTGAAGAAAATAGCTCCACCCTAAACTATCCTTTACATGGAAAATTTTTTGAAAATTTTGATTTTCTTGAAAATAGCTCTAACGATTATGATTAAAATTTCATATATTTGAGATATTTTTATGACAAATGAAATGTATGTCTTGAATTTTCTGTGTATGGCCTATGTAGTCCTATTTAGACTGGATGAGTTTTGAATAACTCGAAACCGTAAGAGATAGACAAATTCTTACTGTACAAGAAATGTAGATCTTCTTAAAATGCACAATTTATGTACCAATAAATTTTTTTGTGGAGTGAACCATTTCGGAGATATTCCTTATTTTGTGTATCAGTTTCAGAAAACTTAGAACTTTCGTGCAATGGAACATTGTTGTTCATTTTTTATATGTTAAGTGTGCAAAGAGAAGGGGATCTCAAAGCTTTAAAAGATTTGACTATCTCTCAAAGCCTACTGTATTCCAATATTCCCCTTGCACATACAAGGAAATAAGCAATAAGATAATTTGTACAAATGTTTTTCTCAACTAGGAGGAAGAAGATATAGGAATAAGAATTTGTACAAATAGTTTGTACAAGTCATGTGAGTGCAACACATCAGATTTCCTAGCGTTATATTTGCTTACCTGGAAGATCCACCCCTTTGTTCAGAAGTCATTCAACTAAGACTGGAAAAGATACCGTTAGCCTAAAGTGTGTGCTAATGGCCTGGTATGAAACAGTTCTACCCTCATGTTTTTAAGGGAACCTCGTCTTACACGTATTCAATAAATGATTTTATCCGCTTTGTACATTGTAAGGACAGCTTCAACAGACAGCGGCAAAGAATATCTGTGTTCTACTTCGGTCTATGCAACATTATTTATCGTTGTACGAAGTCGTGGCCATTTCAGTGGCTGGTTTAGACCTCGGTGCATGGTTACGTTGCCTAGATCAACCAGTGAAATGGACACACCTTCGTACAATGATAAATAACGTAACAGATTGGAGCTACGGCGAGATTTTCTTTGGGGATCTTTGTACATATAGTGCTGTCATTTTATCCATGTTCATACGGACCAACCGATAATATTACTGTAATTAGAGGATAAACATTAGCCGTAGCACACTAACTTGAAGCAACTTAACTTACTAATGTGCGACGAACCTCAATATAGGGCAAGAAAATGTGTGTATGAGCTATTCCAACAGGTGATTAAGTTACAAACTTAAAATTACTTCTCTACTTGTAGAATCTGATTTCTCAAATCATTCTCAGTTGAGTGGTATGGAAAGTGTTACGCCCAGTTACAGTTCTGAAGGATGTAACAGGTTTCAACGATAGTGATTTTTCATCCATTTCTCATTCATGCTGCCGAAGCAGAAAGTTGAATTTCCTACATTTACTGCTACTAAAGCTACAGAGGTGCAAAAATTATTAGACTCGAGTACATTCTTACGCCATAATGATGTCAGATATCTTCCATCATTGAGAATGCTTCTTTCCTTCAATAGCAGCTTTCATTTACCAATGTTTTCTGGTGAACGTTTTTCCAAAAGAACAGGTTGTGTTCATGTTTAAATCATCAAACAATGTGAATTATACCTCAAAAACTATAAACCGTGACTCCTTCTGCTGAAGCAAGACTTTGATAGTAAAATTGAATAAGCCATGTAGTACATTTGCTTCTCTGCTTAGAATCACTTTCTTGGACGATGCCACTTTCTACTGGTAGGTATATTTAAAAGTAATTATCCGGTTATTGTTTAAATTATTCCAGAACAATTTTTGCCCTACATGTGCTAAGTACTCATGTGCTCTTGAAACTAGCTCCTAGTTATATTGCATATTTTGCATTAGTGTGTACTGTGGAGAAATGAGTCGACGGGTAAAGATTTTTCTCTGACAATAATGAACCCACTGAGAGGAATGAAGAGAGTTAGGAGAGAGGGGAGAGAAAGAGGAGAGGGAAGGACTGAGAAAGGGGAAGGAAGAGAAGCGGAGAGTGGAGCAAAGTGAAGAGGGGTGAGATAAAAGCGTAGACAGAAGAGAAAACGAAGGGGAGAAAAGTGGAGGGGTGGAAAGAATGGAGTGGATAGAGAGGGCAGAAAAAGAGGATCAGAGATGGACATCAGGATGGTTGAGAGAGAGGACAAGAGAACAGAGAGTGGAGGAGGAAGAGCGACAAAGATTGGCAGAGATCGGGAGACATGATAGAGAGGAAGCCAGATGGGAAGTGAGTCGGGAAGTGGGTCGTAAGGGGGCCAAGAGTCAGAGGGGTTGTGGGGCGGTTGGAAAGGCGTATTGTGAGAGGATGCGAGAGAGGGTGCGAGTGAGGGTGAGAGAGAGGGCCCATGCTAGGGACCGTGAGAAGGTCCGTGAGGGGTTGGAGAAGGGGGTTCGTGAGGGGGCTCGTAATAGTTCGAGAGAGGGTTTGCGAGAGGGTTCGCGAGGGGGATCGTGAGGGGAATTGTGAGGGAGATCGTGAAGAGGATCGTGAGGGGATCGTGAAGAGGATGGTGAGAGGGCTCGTGAAGAGGATGGTGAGGGAGATCGTGAAGAGGATCGTGAGGGGATCGTGAAGAGGATGGTGAGAGGATCGTGAAGAGGATCGTGAGGGAGATCGTGAAGAGGATCGTGAGGGGATCGTGAAGAGGATGGTGAGAGGATCGTGAAGAGGATGGTGAGGGAGATCGTGAAGAGGATCGTGAGGGGATCGTGAAGAGGATCGTGTGGGGATCGTGAAGAGGATCGTGAGGGGATCGTGAAGAGGATGGTGAGAGGGCTCGTGAAGAGGATGGTGAGGGAGATCGTGAAGAGGATCGTGAGGGGATCGTGAAGAGGATCGTGAGGGGATCGTGAAGAGGATGGTGAGGGAGATCGTGAAGAGGATCGTGAGGGGATCGTGAAGAGGATGGTGAGAGGGCTCGTGAAGAGGATGGTGAGGGAGATCGTGAAGAGGATCGTGAGGGGATCGTGAAGAGGATGGTGAGAGGGCTCGTGAAGAGGATGGTGAGGGAGATCGTGAAGAGGATCGTGAGGGGATCGTGAAGAGGATCGTGAGGGGATCGTGAAGAGGATGGTGAAAGGGCTCGTGAAGAGGATGGTGAGGGAGATCGTGAAGAGGATCGTGAGGGGATCGTGAAGAGGATGGTGAGAGGATCGTGAAGAGGATCGTGAGGGAGATCGTGAAGAGGATCGTGAGGGGATCGTGAAGAGGATGGTGAGAGGATCGTGAAGAGGATCGTGAGGGAGATCGTGAAGAGGATCGTGAGGGGATCGTGAAGAGGATCGTGAGGGGATCGTGAAGAGGATGGTGAGAGGACTCGTGAGGGGGTCCGTAAAGGGGCTCGTGAGAGGGTACGAGCGAGAGTTCGAGAGTGTGTTCGTGAGAGGGTTGGATAGAGGGTTCGTGAGTAGGTTCGTGAGATTCGTAAGAGAGAGTGCGAGGGAGGGTTGGTGAGAGGTTTAGTGAGATGGATAGTGAGAGGTTTCGAGAGAGGTTTCGTGAGAGGTTTTGTAAGATGGTTCGTTAGAGGGTTCGTGAGAGGGTTCGTGCGAGGGTTCCTGAGAGGATTCGTGAGGGGTTCCCTGAGGGAGCTCGTGAGAGAGGTTTTGCGAATGGGTTCGCGAGAGAGTTCGAGAGGGGGTCCGTGAGTGGGCTCGTGAGGGGGTCCGTGAGAGGGTACATGAGATGGTTCGAGAGACGGTTCATGAAGGGATTCGTGAGAGGGTTTGTGAGAGGGTACGTGCGGGTGTTCGTGAGGGTGTTCGTGAGGGTTACGTGAGGTTTGAGAAGGGTTCGAGAGAGGCCTCGTGAGAAGGTTCCGGAGAGACTTCGAGAGAGGGTTAGAGAGTGAGTTCGTGAGAGTTTTCGTGAGAGGGTTCGTGAGAGGGTACGTGAGAGAGTACGCGAGAGTGCACCTGAGATATACGTGAAAGGGTATGTGAGAGGGTTCATTACAGGATTCATTAGAGGCCTCGTGAGAAGGTTCGTGAGAGGGTTCGTTAGAGGGTTTGTGAGGGGGATCGTGAGGTAGATCGTGAAGAGGATGGTGAGAGGGCTCGTGAGGGGGTCTGTAAGGGAGCTAGTGAGGGGGTACGAGCGAGATTTCCATAGTGGGTTCGTGGGTAGGTTCGGAGAGTCTTCGAGAGAGAGTACGAGCGAGACATCGCGAGAGGGTTCGTGAGAGCGTCACGAGATGGTTCGTGAGAGGGTTCGTGAGAGAGTTCGTGAGAGCGTTCGTGAGAGGGTAGGTGAGAGGGTTTGTGCGGGTGTACGTAGGAGGGTACGCGAGAGGGTTCGTTAGAGGGTTCGTCAGAGTGTTCGAGAGAGGGTTCGTGAGAGAGTTCGAGAGAGAGTTCGTGAGAGGGTTCATGGGAGGGTCCGTCAAGGGCTCGCTGAGGCTGTCCGTGAGGGGTTCGAGAGAGGTTTAGAGAGAGGGTTCTTGAGAGGTTTCGTGAGAAGGTTCGAGAGAGGGTCCGAGTGAGGGTTTGCGAGAGGGTTCGTGAGAGGGTCCGTGAGGTGTTCGAAAGAGGGTTCATGAGTGTTAATGAGAGGGTTCGTGAGAGGGTTCTTGAGAGCGTTTGAGAGATGTTTAGAGAGGGCACGAGAAGGCCCCCGAGAGGTCCTCTGAGAGGGCCCCCGAGTGGTTCCCTAAAAGTGCCCTGAGAGGGCCCTGAGACGGGCGCTTCGAGGGACCCTGTGTGTACCCTAGAGGGCCCCATAGAGGGACCCCGAGAGGGACCATGAGAGGGCCCCCGAGATAGTCCATGGAGGGCCTATTAGAAGGCCTCTGAGACAGCCCCTGAGAAGGTCCCCGAGAGGTTCCCCGAGTGAACCCCCGAGGGGGCACGCGTAGGGCCCCTGAGACGGTCTCTGAGTGTCCGTAAGAGGGTCCGTGAGTGAGGATGTTCGTGAGTGATCGGACTCGTGAGTGAGGGGGCTCGTGTGTGAGGGGGGCTCGTAAGTGGGCGGGCTCGTGAGTGGTTGGGCTCGTGAGTGGTTGGGCTCGTGAGTGGGTGGGCCCGTGAATGAAAGGGGCTCGTGAGCTAGGGGGCTCGTGAGCGAGAGGGCTCGTGAGCGACAGGGCTCTTGAGTGACGGCTCGTAAATGAAAGGGTTCGTGATTGAGAGGGTTCGTAGGTGAGAGGTTTCGTGGGTGAGAGGGTTTGTGAGTGACAGGGTGTATGTATGAGTGTGTGTGTGGGTGAGAGGGTGTGTGGGTAAGAGGGTGTGTGGGTGAGAGGGTGTGTGGTTAAGAGTGTGTATGCGTGAGAGGATGTGTGGGTGAGAAGGTGTGTGGGTGAGGTTGTATGGGTGAGAGGGTGTGTGGGTGAGAGGGCTGCAGTGAGAGAGGGTTGTTGTGTGAGAGGGCTCGTGAGTGAGAGGTTTCGTGAGTGAGAGGTTTCGTGAGTGAGAGGTTTCGTGAGTGAGAGGTTTCGTGTGTTAGACGGTTCGTGAGTGAGAGATTTCGTGAGTGAGAGGTTTCGTGAGTGAGAGGTTTCGTGAGTGAGAGGTTTCGTGAGTGAGAGGGTTCGTGAGTGAGAGGTTTCGTGAGTGAGAAGGTTCGTGACTTAAAGGATTCGTGACTGATAGGGTTCGTGACTGATAGCGTTCGTGACTGATAGGGTTCGTGACTGATAAGGTTCGTGATTGATAGGGTTCGTGACTGATAGGGTTCGTATCTGATAGGGTTCGTATCTGATAGGGTTCGTATCTGATAGGGTTCGTGACTGATAAGGTTGTTGATTGATAGGGTTCGTGACTGATAGGGTTCTTGATTTATAGGGTTAGTGACTGATAGGGTTCGAATCTGATAGGGTTTGTATCTGATAGGGTTCGTATCTGATAAGGTTTGTGATTGATAGGGTTCGTGACTGATAGGATTCGTATTTGATAGGGTTCGTATCTGATAGGGTTCGTGACTGAGAGGGTTCGTATCTGATAGGGTTCGCGACAAAGGGTTCATGATTGATAGGGTTCGTGACTGATAGGGTTCGTATCTGATAGAGTTCGTATCTGAGAGGGTTCGTGACTGATAAGGTTCATGATTGATAGGGTTCATGATTGATAGGGTTCGTGACTGATAAGGTTCGTATCTGATAGGGTTCGTTACTGATAGGGTTCGTATCTGATAGGGCTTGTGACAGAGGGTTCGTGGCTGATAGGGTTCGTGACTCATAGGGTTCGTGATTGATAAGTTTCGTGACTGATAGGTTTCGTGACAGAGGCGTTTGGCGAGAGGGTTCTCGAGAGGGGTTCGTGACGGTGTCGTAAAGGTGGGAATGGAAGAGGGTGGGAATGGAAAAGAGGGTGAGAATGGGAGCGGGTTTTAGTGGCAGATTGAGGATCTGAGAGATTGTGAGGATTGGAGAGATTGTGAGGATGGGAGAGAGTGTAAGGATGGGAGAGAGTGTAAGGATATGAGAGAGTGTGAGAATGGAACAAAGTGTGTGAATGGGAGAAAGCGTGAGATTCGGAGATAGTGTGAGAATGGGAGAAAGCGTGAATATGGGAGAGTGGGAGAGAGCGTGAGGATGGGAGAGTGAGAGAGAGCGTGATAATAGGAGATTGGGAGAGAGCATGAGAATGGGAGAGAGTATCAGAATGGGGCTATCTGAGAAAGCGTGAGCATGGGAGAATGTGAGAGAGCGTGAGAATGGGAGAATGGGAGAGAACGTAAGAATGGGAGAGATGGAGATAACGTGAGAATGGGAGAGAGGGAGAGAGCGTGAGAATGGAAGAGAGGAAGAGAACGTGAGAATGGGAGAAAGGCTGAGAATGGGAGTGAGGGAGAGATGGGAGAGGGTGAGATGGGAGAGGAAGAGGAGTGAGATGGTTGGTAGACGAAAGAGAGGGCGAAGAGAGAGGGAATACTGGGGATAGTGAGCGTAGAGGTGGGAAGTGAAGCTTAAGTGCAGAGCGAGGGCAGAGTTATAGGAGGGAGGAGAGAGTGGTGCTGCTGTTGTGGGAAAGAATGAGATTGTGGGAGTGTGCGAGGGCGAGAGTGCTAGGGGATAAGGAGATAGGAGAGAGGGGAGAGGCCAGCGTCTAACCAACTGAGCCACCCAGACCGACGTTGGTTAGACGCTGGCCTACTGATCCCAAGGTCGCGGGTTCAAACCCGGCCCAGGCCGATGGTTTTTAAGTGTGCTTAAAAACGACAGCTCCATGTCAGTAGATTTACTGGCATGTAAAAGCACTCCTGCGGGACGAAATTCCGGCACACCGGCGACGCTGATGTGATCCTGCCAATTGACAGCGTCGTTAAACAACGAAATATATATATACAGACCGACCCAAAAACGAAACATTATTTACATAGGCATAGATATGTACACTGGTATTTACTCAATCTTAGGTTATATTTTCCTCTTCCTCCTCCTGCTCCTCTTCCTCCTTTCTCCTCCTCCTCTTTCGGGCAGTTTAAGTTGGAGGAATTTTCTCTAAAATCTTTATGTCGCATGCTTAAAAATACTAAACTTAAATACCAACTTTGCTTTTTAACAGAGTTTTCGTTTTTGAGTCATGCTTTTCACATCAGATACGAACGTTTTCCTAAAAATATTTTTTTGGGTTCAGAGGGCCTCAAAACATATATTTCCGGTAAAATCTCGACATCGAATTTTTGGATCGAATAAAATACTCCCTCTACTTACTGTATGTATTAGAAAGTAAAAATGCTTCGTTGCACATGATCACCACGTGCTCTACCGTACAGTTCAAAGATGACACTAGTGTGCTGGTTACCAATAAAAACATAAATGAATGCATAATTTAAATGAATTATGTTTAGAACTTCATGTCTTACTGGTTTAAAGCTAACAATTATTTGTAAACCTACATACAACAAAACTTATGCAATTTATAACTCCTCGAACATCATACACTCCGATCGGAATTGGCATGTTGTTAGAAGAAATAGACAGCATAAAATTTCTGGGCCTTCAAGTAGACAATATTCCTTGTACAAAAGAATGCAATAAGAATTATTTCCACCACCTTAGCAGACGCTCATGCAAAGATCTTTTTAGAAGACTGATACTAAGCTTATCCTGCATGTATATTATATACTCGATCGTAAAATTCTGTATGTGCAATGGATGCACATTTATAGCAATGAAATTCGTGAGATAAACACGAGACAAAACAGAAGCATTCATCATCCCAGTATGAAACTTTCTCGCTTCCAGAAAGGTGTATACTATGAAACCATAAATATTTAGGGTTCTTCCTAATGATCGTAAGGAAAAAGGTCAATGACTTTAAAATTGCTGCTGAAGATACCTATTCTCAAAACCATTTTATTCTGTAGATCAGGCATCGGCAAACATGTACTCAATGAGGTATCAGTATGACGTCTCAACATGCAACCCGCAATGCACATGGCGTAATGTAGAACAGGGTGCCCGCCTCGATAGCGTGATGGTTAGCGTGTCTCCCTCAGTTCAAGAGGTCGCGAGTTCGAATCTCGCTTAGGGTAAGTTTTCCGGGTAAGGTTTTTTTCCGAGGTTTTCCATACCCTGAGAAGACGAATGTCGGGTAACTTAAAGCTCCATGGACCTCGGGCTCATTTGAGCATCATTTCAACCATTTCATTTCATTCATTCGTCCGATATGACACAATGTTGGAGGACGTTAATTTAAAAAAAAATGTAGAACAGGGGATGGCATTGACCTTCGTTCAGAGTCAGTTCTGGACTCGCTCGCTACAGAGTACGATAAGGAATAGTACACATATTTGAATCCAGCTATTTTGGTCTACGATACTTTAGATAGGCCTAGATATTTGAGCAATATATTTCAATTCACTTCTATTTGCAATGTCCATGAAAATCCAGTGATATATCACAAGTAGCCACTCTCAGTATAGCACGCAAATTAACGTCTGTTAATCGCCATACAAGATTTTTTTGGATTCAGTTTCTTTTCTTCTACGTATTTCTTAAATGCTTGAAATAATTCTGTCTCTGTTGTATGTTCCGTAAGTGGAATGACTTTAAGTATATATTCTTGTATCGAGAGGTTGTTAGTAACTCCACGAGTGAAAATTACCAATTGTGCTGTGTCAACGTTGTCAGTGCTTTCATCCAACGCGAGAGAAACGGCTATAAATTCATGACCCTCGGTTTGTAGTCTTTTTTCGGTTATTTCTGCTATTTTATGTATCCTTCTCTGTATGGTTCGTGGTGATAATGCAATATTACCAAAAAAGTCATATTGTTCAGGTCAAATTACGTTGGCAACTTTACTCTCACATTGTTTATGAAATCTCCATCACTAAAACACCTCAGTGACTAAGCAATCTCCAAAGCAACAGCATAGCTGGCGTAAAGTTGTCTATCAGTTCTAATATTTTAATTAATATTAGGTGTATTATCTGAACATTGCTCTTTGAGCTGTTGCAGTTGGTTAGTACGATCTAGACCTGGAAAAAAAATGAACAAAGGACACTACGTCAGAAATATGCTACTTTAAATCGTGGTGTAAATTTATGAATACATACTTGTCTATAATTGTATGGTGATCCTATGGCATGTATCATACTGCCGCTTGATGTTCCATTGATGAGTGCCTTTTTGAACTTTAGAGCACAACATACACCTTACTTTCCTTATATGATGAGAGAAGAAATAATCAAAGTGCTATTCTAGATATCAAATTTAGTAGACGAGGAATAATTAGCTGCACTCTAATTCTATTAATGTATTAAGACTGTAAGTTAAATAAACTAATATCCTTCAAACTTATAAATAAAGAAATTTATCTAATTACACTTTGACAGACATGTTTGGAAGTGCAGGTAAATACGACAGGACAGTTCGCCCGTGATCGGCGTGTATGCAGTGCCAGTTAAGGCTGCGAGGGAGGGGGAGACAGAGTAAGCGCTGCTCCTGACACGTCACAGTTGCGAGGCCTCATTGAGTACATGTTTGCCGATGCCCGCTGTAGATGATTGTTTGAATGACATATACTGTTACTGCTTACGTAGCTCTAAGCAGTTTCTAGCTGTTTTACTGACAAATCACTTAATTACATTTGCTCGATAACAGCTTAAATCTGTATTTAGGGATAAACTGACTGAAGATGCCATTAATTGCTAATTACATATAACTACATGGGACGTGGCAGGAAAAGCCTAGTAAAAGTTAAAAATAAAGTTTAATTTGTGTTTGTAAACATACACTATTCTAATCCTATAACCGCAGGGAACATTTTATTGTTTCTCAACTACCCCTTCTTTGTTTTTTGTTTTCTGCCTGTATGTTTTTACTTTCTCTATTGGTAAGTAGGGGAAATATTATATTCCACCCAAAAATTCGATGTTCAGCTTTTACACGAAATATATGTTTTGAGACCCCCTGAATCAAAAAAAAAAAAAAAAAAAAAAAAAGCATTTTTAGAAAAAGGTCCGTGTGTGTCCGTCTGTGTGTCAGCCTGTGGACAGCATAACTCAAAAACGAAAAGTCGGTTAAAAACCAAAGTTGGTATTTAAGTTTAATGTTATTCAAGGATGCGACACGAAGATTTTGAAGGAAACAGTCTCACCATAAACTACCCTTTACATGGAAAATTTTTCGAAAATTTTGAATTTCTTAAAAACGGCTCTAACGATTTTGATTAAAATGTCATATTTGAGATATTTTTATGACAAATGAAAGGTATATCTTGAATTTTCTGGCTATAGTTCCTGTAATCGTATTTACTCCGGACGACTTTTGCATAACTGGCAAACCGTTAGAGATAGACCAAATCATACTATACAAACATTTAGATCTTGCTGACATACACAATATATGTCCAAATAAATTTTCTTGTTAGATAAACCATTTCGGAGATATTCCTTGTTATGTGTGTGAGTTTCGGAAAACTTAAAACTTTCGCGAAATGGATCATCGTTGTTTATTGTTTTATATCTTAAGAGTGCAAAAACAACGGAATCTCAAAGCTTTAAAATATTTTACTATCGCACAAAGCCTACTCCCTGTATGTATTCGTATTCCCTTATTCCCCTTGTACCTACAAGGAAATAAGCAATAAGATAATTTGTACAAATATTTATCTCAACTAACAGGAAGAGGACATTGGAATAAGAGTTTGTAAGAATGGATAGTATAAGAGTAGAGAAAGTCATGTGAGTGCACACATCGGATTTTTTTTCGAAATGTCCCAAATATCGCGGGATCCGGGATCACTGATGGAATCTAGGAATCTACCTGGGGAGCCCAATCTGCCAGCGTAGGCAAGCATCGACGCTTGAGTGACAAGAAGTGGACCCACCCCACCGACAAGGGGACAAAATCATCAGGTACAAAAACAAGACTTTTATAGAAGTATTTTGCGGAATATTGTATGTACAAGTAGTGTTAACCCACTACTTGTCACATCAAGCCATCTGGGCCAATGCCTAACGCCCGACCGCTGTGTCCCCCACCTCTGCCCACCCTGGCGTAGTGAGTGGGGTGCAGTACTGGGGATGGGACTTGGTTAGCGCACCGGTCTCTCCCGGCTGGTTACACGGACTTCTCGATCATAGGCCGCTACTTCTCCATCAAGTAGCTCCTCAATTCAGGGAGCTAACGAGGCTGAGTGCACCCCGTGTTCGACCTCCCAGCGGGGGAAAATTCCCCACGCCGGCACGGGGAATCGAACGCCGATCCCCCACGCCAGAGGCAGGCGTGCCACCACTGCGGTACGGTCACAAATGGCGTTATCAGACTAAATTCCTAGAACCAAGGGCATCTTTTATGTACTAAAACGTTAACATGACTTTCTGCCAATTTCAATTAAAGGGGAACGAAATACAAAAATCTGATGTGTTGCACTCACATGACTTTCACTAATCTTGTACTAACCATTCTTGCAAACTCTTAATCCTCTATCTTCCTCATGTTAGTCGTGATAAACGTTTGTTTAAATTATCTTATTGTTTATTTTCTTGTAGGTGCAAGGGGAATATGGAATATGGGAATACAGTAGACTTTGGGCAATAGTCAAATCTTTTAAAGCTCTGAGATGCCGTTCTCTTTGCACGGTTCTCCAAAACTCACACAAATAACAAGGTACATCTCCGAAATGGGTCACTCTACAAAAAAAATTATTAAGACATTATTGTGTATTTTAGCAATATCCACATTTTTTTTTATAAAGTAAGATTTTCTCTATCACCGTTTACCAGTTATGCAAAAGTCATTAAGAGTAAATACGACTACAAGGGCTATAACCAGAAAATTGTGGCGGCGGCGGCGGCGACGACGGTTTGCATCGGGCGCCGGACGTCGTCGTCTTCGTTCCTCGGCTGCTCGCAATTGGCGTCTCGTGCTTATCGCCGGCCACACATACTAAGGGTCAATGTAGGGATGTGGAGAAATAGGTTGGTTCGATCTCAGGGTGTAATAAAGGACACTGAGGACCTTCGTGTGTCCAACAAGGAAGACGACAATATTTTCTGTACCGCACTTCTGATTTATTGTGTTTATCGTGACATCTGCTCAAAATGCACCAGAATTCTCGGAGAACAATTTCCGAGGCTGTATATAATTTCTTGTCCCTTGTAACCGGTATTTCTCTGATGAAATTCTAATCCCCGAGGTAACTAATTTCCGCACTGCATGTTCGTGGTGTCTTCCTATCACACATTTTTCTACGTCTGCCTCCTCCAAGTCACACTGCTCAAGTCCCTTGATTCTAGGTCTGGTGCTTCCTCCGCACCTTCCCATCTGGACCACACAGATTTCTGCCCTTTTAGTTTCGAAAACATCCACCCTCGTTAAAATTAACGACCTAAGGGGACAAATATGTTTTCGAAACGCCCACTCCGAGAATCCTGGCTGTTTTTCTTCGAGCATATGGTTTTCGGGAGAAGTTCCCGTCACAAAATGCCGTTTCATTGACATGTCAAGTTTACAGCGTGAATTTTACATTGCAAGGAAAGTCCTACTAAGCTAAACCTAAGAGAAAAACATAAGAATGAATACAATTATATACCTTATAAACTAACATTTTACATGAATTAATTGCATACACGTCTAATTATTCTGCTTTGGAGTTTCTGTTATCCACTTTAGTTCTCACCGTCTTTAACAGCCTCCGCAAGCAGCAGTCATCAGCTAAGCGACAGTTATTCACTTCTTCTGCACTAAACAAAAACACTTTCACTTTTCAACGATCTTTTATTCCTCTTTTTTTTCACTTTGTTTTTTTATCTCGTGTCTTTGACCTTTGTACCTTTTACCATGGTCTGTACAATACTTGTTTTACTACATGTTTACTCAATCTTATATTAGTACAATTGATCTTCGTTACATAGCCTCACTGCTTGAAATGTGCATTGCAGTTACTCCTACCATCCAGGTTCGACTGTGGGCGATACTCCCTACTACTGATTGGCATCCCCACATTTTAGTTCAAAAGTTTACTTGTCAAACTACCCACTTCTTAACTTGAAACTATCCGGTGCATTCGTATAGTACGATAGTATAGTTCAAAGCTATCTCAGTATTATTTCGGAATTTAAATAAGGACGACCGACGTTACGTTCCACCGTCAACAGGTTTTGCGATGTTTTCTCCCGGGTCCACTGTGCCCTTAACGTACGGTTTTAATAAGGACTTATGGCATTTGCCCAGTAGTTTACCGCTCTTTACCTCTCGGACTAGATAGGTGTGTGCTCCAAATTTTTCAAGAATCTCAGCGGGACCTTTATATAGCAATTCCATCCTATGATAGCGTTTATTTACCGCACTTGACCTTTTATGGTCTCTTATTAAAACTAAATCAGTCACGCGGGGTTCCCATTTCCTCTTACTCCTCCTAGCTTTCGTTTTCCTCTTCTCCGCCTTTTCCCGAATACTTTTCCATGCTCTTTCGCACCTTTGAACTTCTGTAGCTTCCAACCCGTGAGGAATATAGGTCGGTAAGTTCGGGATGATTTTCCGCGAGTTTTGCGCGCTCATCAAGACTGCGGGTGAGAAAGAGGTATCAGGGTGCACCGAATTGTTGATTACAAACTCGATATACTGGCATGAATCGACCCAGCTGCTATGTTTATGGTGATTCATAATTCTAAAATATAAAGTCAGATCGCGCATAACGCTCTCGCAAGGATTTCCTTGAGGGTAATACGCAGAACTGTGGTATAGCTTTATGCCGTTATGGTTCAAAGCTTGCCTAAATTTTCTGCTGGAATGCACCGTAGCATTGTCTGAAAGAATAGCCTACATTTTTCCATATTTCGGGATATACTCTTTTAATATCTTCTTTAAGCACACCGCCGTAGATATGCTCCGCGACGGATAAATTTTCACGAACTTACTGAAGACGTCGGTTAGTACGAATATGTACTTGAACCCGAATCTGCCCCGACAGCATCTCGCCATGCGTATCCACGCATTCGAGTTCATTCGGCGCGTTCCGTATTATTACTTGTGGCTCGGTATCATAACGCACATTTAATGGTTTCGCCTTTAATTACGTGTCACAACTCGAAACTATTTTTCTAACCTTCTTATGGATGTGTTTAACGTAAAAATCCTCCGCTATATTCAGTGCTGTCCTCTCACTACCTGCATGAAAAAATGCTCATCCTGCAATGGCAAATCTGGCTGCGCCCGATCTAAAAGTCCTTGGTTCGTTCCGTTACTAAAAGGTACCTCTATTTTCTCGCCATTCTCCACCTGTATCGTAAGTCTTCTAGTTTCAAAATTTACAATCGCGTGCCACAAATCTAAAATATCTGCCCACAAAATTAAGTCATGCGCAATATTACTTCAAAGTTTTTGTTCTCGACTTTGATATCGAGCATGACCTGGAATTTAACTCGTTCCTTCTTTCTTCCAACGGCCACACTACAAAATGTATTCTTTACCGGCAGTGACATGACCCTAACTTTATTATTCAGCAAATGACGATAATAATTCTCGCTACAAACTGACGCGTTAGCTCCCGTGTCAATCATGGCTTCCGTAGCCCTGTTCATTACCATTAATTTTATGAAAGGGGATTCTGTTATAATTTCGAACTTTTTATTTTCGCTGTTTCCTTCATGTTTATCGGTATCACTCTGTCTTTCCTCCGCAAACGTGAGTGGTCCTGGTATGCCTTGTACCTGCGGCGGTTCAGAGACCTTTACTCGGACCTCGTAAAGGCCGAAGCTTGGTTTCCCGAGGGTCCGGGTTCCTGATAGTTCGCGTCCTGTGGGGATACTTGTAACTGACGCTGAACGCCATCCTGAATTTCTATCGAGTGGTCCTCTCGACCTTCCCTATTAGGTGAATCACGCCCCTCATGGTTACTCTGCTTATCATTTCTGGTGCCCCTTTGGAACCATTGTCCCGAGAAGTTACGGTCTCGACCATATTCTCTAAACCGTAATCCTCTGCCTCCAGAACCAGGTCTCTCACATTGCATAATATTGACTTGCGCGTTTCGTCTAGGTGGGTTGGCGTTATCTCTATCTTCCCGCCTATGCCTAAATCCCCTGTTCATTCCAAAACGTTCATTTCCTTCAAATCTAGGCATGTCATTTTGATACCTATTCCGAACCTGGTCCCGCCGATGGTTAACAAATCTTGGGCTACCTGCCCCCCGTCCTACTTGATGACGTCTATCTTCAAAATTTCGGTTCCCGTCGTATTCACACACATCTCTACCTGGCGAAAATCCCTGAAATCTCCGCCCGTGGTCATGAATTTTGCCCTCAAAAGCGGAGATCAGTTCTATAAATTGCGCAAATGTAGTTGGTTTCGCCACTATCAAATGATTGCGTATATTTTCAGGGAACACTAACTAAGCTTATTAACTCGTGTTCAGAAACCGGTGGTTCAATTAATTTACTCCGCCGAGCCAACTGTAAAAAGTAATCCACCATACTCACTCCAGACCGAGGGTCATATCTTCCATTGTTGATTTCTAAACGTACTTTATTTTTTTGTGCTATTCCCCAATATCTAGCCATAAATGCGCGCTTGAAGGCCTCGTAATCGGCGTCTTCGCCAAGCGTCAACCTCAGCCAATTTAGAGCACGCCCCTTTAACCCCTTTCTGACCACAATCATTTTCACCTGGTTTGGGATTCGTTTTACGTCAAAATATTCGTCTAGTTCCCGTATAAACTGTCTAGGATTATCATCCGACTCCTCGTGAAAAATGGGGGAACTTAACTCACTAATCAGATGATTTGCATAAGTAGCATATTGCGCATTTGCTGAACCTGGAGTAGTTGGACCAACTGGCACATTTACAAAATTTGCATTTGTCGAAACCGGTGCATCCGCATGGGGAAACTGGCCTCCAGACGCTTCACACTGGCTTCTACCATTATCTTGCGTGCTTAAACTTAATGTTCTAGGGTTTACTACTTCTAGCCTATCCAAGGCTAACCTTATTTCACTAATATCTTTATCAGTCTTTTCTGATAATTCCGCTAATTTAGCCTCGGTACGCACCTGAGATGCGCTGATAGACAACGTGATAGTTTTTACATTATTAATCTCCTCCGTGTGGTCCTTATTCTGCTTACTTATCTCGTCATGCACGGACTTCAATTCGTCATGTACCCTGTTTTCCAACTCGTCCTGCTTTTCTTTTGTATTGTTTTGAACTACGCGCATCTCAGATGTTAGCTGAGCTTCACAATCCTTTTGTCTTCGTTCTAGGTTTCCTAATTCAGTATTCACCCTTTCTCTTACTGCGCCCAATTCTTCCCTAGTAACAGCAGCTTCGTTTCTAATCCTATCTATTTCTCCTCTAATATTTTCTTGCCCCAATCTAAGTTCTTCCTGTCTAGCCTGTGCAATTCGAATTTCTGCTTTTATGCTCTCCTGCATTTGCTCATTATTCTTTTGAATGCTCTCCTGCATTTGCTTATTATTCTTTTGAATGCTTTCCTGTATATGCTCATTATTCTTTTGAATGCTTTCCTGTATTTGCTCATTTTTCTTTTGAATGTTTTCCTGTATTTTCTCATTCTGTTTCTGTAGCAATTGCTCCATTATAGCTATGAAATTTATTTCACTAGCCTGACTTCCAGTTACTCTAAAGTTAGTCATGCCATTATCTACCATGGGTCCTTCTATTTCGCTATTCTGGTTACCTCCCCCATCAGTTTCTCTATTCTCGGGCCCCTGCACCACAATTTCATCCTCCCCTGAACTCATGCTATTTTCTAATCCCGTGCTGCCGTTACCTGCCTCTAACCTATCGCATACCTCCATTTTGAATAACCCGATAACCTTTCCACTTCTTAAGTACATTAACCTATTCGCATAAACTATTTAAACTATCTTACTTGTATTTCCGGAGATGTTATGTCTACCTGATGAGCTGCTCCGTTCTCCCTGGTATAGCTGTGCGGTGGTTATCGCGTCCCATATGCCGGGTTGATATCCTGCTACGCCAGTGCCGTCGGTGTGGCGTCGAATAGTCGTTGGCTCCTTCTAGGTCCTATGTGCCCCGTGAGCACTTGCTGTCCCCTTGCTGTCTTCTACAGGATGAGCTCTTACCTCCTCAGGTGCGTGTCGGTTACAGAGGCCTCTAGGCGTCGTCGTCATTCCTTCTGGCGTCGGTTGCATCGAGCCCCACGTTGGGCGCCATTTGTGGCGGTGGCGGCGACGACGGTTTGTGCATCGGGCGCCGGACGTCGTCGTCTTCGTTCCTCGGCTGCTCGCAATCGGCGTCTCGTGCTTATCACCGGCCACACATACTAAGGGTCAATGTAGGGATGTGGAGAAACAGGTTGGTTCGATCTCAGAGTGTAATAAAGGTCACTGAGGACCTTCGTGTGTCCAACAAGGAAGATGACAATATTTTCTGTACCGCACTTCTGATTTATTGTGTTTATCGTGACATCTGCCCAAAATGCACCAGAATTCTCGGAGAACAATTTCCGAGGCTGTATATAATTTCTTGTCCCTTGTAACCGCTATTTCTCTGATGAAATTCTAATCCCCGAGGTAACTAATTTCCGCACTGCATGTTCGCGGTGTCTTCCTATCGCACATCTTTCCACGTCTGCCTCCTCCAAGTCACACTGCTCAAGTCCCTTGATTCTAGGTCTGGTGCTTCCTCCGCACCTTCCCATCTGGACCACACAGATTTCTGCCCTTTTAGTTTCGAAAACATCCACCCTCGTTAAAATTAACGACCTAAGGGGACAAATATGTTTTCGAAACGCCCACTCCGAGAATCCTGGCTGTTTTTCTTTGAGCATATGGTTTTCGGGAGAAGTTCCCGTCACAAAATACAAGATATGCATTTAATTTGTCACAAAAGATATCTCAAACACAGGTCGTTTTAATCAAAATTGTGAGAGCCAGTTTCAAGAAAATAAAAAGTTTCGAACAGTTTTCCATGTAAAGGTTGGTTTAGGGTGGGCTATTTTCTTCAAATCCTTCGTGTCGCACCTTTGAAAGACATTAAACTTAAATACCAACTTTGGTTCTTAACGAACTTTTAGTTCTTTAGTTCTGTTGTCCACAACCTGACACACACACACACACACACACACGCGCGCGCGAGCGCAGGCGGAAAATTTTTAGAAAATAGTTTTTTTGGGGGGGTTCAGGGGGCCTTAAAACGTATTTCCGTTGAAACCTTGACAATGAATTTTTGAGTGGAATACAATACCTCCTCTCCTTTACTATGCGTAGTAGAGAAAGTAAAATGTTTTTTGTGCGTGCGAGCGCGCGCGCGCGCGCGCGCGCGTGTGTGTGTGTGTGTGTGAACAGACAGCACAGAAAGGAAAAGCGGGTTACATACCAAAGTTCGTATTTAACTTTAATATCCGTTTAGGTTGCGACACCAAGATCTTAACCCCCCCCCCCCCCCTAAACTAGCCTTTACACGGAAAGTGTTTCGAAAATGTTGATTTTGTCAAAAATAGCAATAATGAATTTTAATTAAAATGCCACATGCTTAAGATATTTCTATGGCAAATGAAATGTATGTTTTGAATTTTCTGGCTATAGCCCATGTATTCCTGTTTAATATTGATGACTTTTGCATAACTGGTAATCCGTACGATATATACCAAATTTTACAAATAGTGTAGTTCTCATTAACACAATTTCTGGTAAATATTTTTTGCGAAGTGAACCATTTAAGAGGTATTCCTTAATATTTGTAAGAATTTTGCAACACTTACAGACCGTTCTCAAATCTATGTTGTGAGACCCCCTGAATGTAAGAAAAGCATTTTTAGAAAACGGTTCGTGTGTGTGTGTGTGTGTGTGTGTGTGTGTGTGTGTGTGTGTGTGTGTGTGTGTGTGTGTGTGTGTGTCTGTGTGTCTGTGTATCTGTCCTGTCTGTCAGTCTTTGGACAGCATAACTCAAAAACGAAAAGTAGGTTAAAAACCAAATTTGATATTTAAGTTTAATGTATTTCAAAGATGGGACACGAAGATTTTGAAGCAAATAGCTCCACCCTAAACTAGTCTTTACATAAAAAGTTTTTGAAACTTCTTATTTTCTGGAAAATGGCTCTAACGATTTTTAGTAAGCTGGAATATGTTTGAGATATTTTTATGACAAATAAAATGTATATCTTGAATTTTGTGGCTATAGCCCGTGTAGTCGTATTTCCTTTGGACGACTTTTGCATAACTGGTAATCCGTTAGAGATAGACCGAATCATACAATGCAAACAATTTGGATCTTGCTAAAATACACTATTTATGTCCGAATATATTTTATTGTAGAGTGAACCATTTTGGAGACATTCCTTGTTAGTTTTGTCAGTTTCGGAAAACAAACTTTCATCAAATGGAACATAGTTGTTCATTTTTTTGTATCGTAAGTGTGTAAACAGAACGTAATCTCAAACCTTTAATAGGAGCTCAAAGCCTACTGTATTCTAATATTCCCCTTGAACCTACAAGGAACTAAGTAATGACTTAATTTGTACAAATGCTGATCTTAACTAACACAAAGAAGATATAGGACTAGGAGTTTGTAGGAATGGTTACTACAAGAGTAGAGAAAGTCATGTAAGTGCAAAACATCAGATTTTTTTATGTCTTGGTCATGCAAGGAGAACGGAATTTCAAAGTCATCATATCGTTACTACTCTTAACATTTTACTATCCCTTAAAGCCTACAGTATTCCCCTTGCACCTACAAGAAAATTAGGAAATGTTGATCTCGATTAACATGAAGAAGACAGAGGAATAAGAGTTTGTGAGCATAGTTAGTACAAGAGTAGAGAAAGTCATGTGAGTGAAACACAGATTTTCCTTTTAATTGCACACGTTAAAAGCTTTTCCGTGTATTAAAGGATTATTTTGGTAACAGATCCATATCCACTTAATATTTGCACACACAGATACAAAACCTTTTTCTAAAACCTACCATTTTTAGATTTAGGAGACCGAGAAATCCATCTTGCCTGTAAAATCTTGGTCCTGAATTTTTGGGTAGAATTCAATTCTTCCACTACTTGGTACAGCTATATTGCAGACAAAGTATCGACTTGAGTAAGAATAGTTTGTACTATAAGTTACATAAAAATAACAATAGTGGTTACACAAAGAAATGGTGAATGTAACACTAACTTTTTAAAGCATTGTTGCTATCCATATTTTTTCACGAGGTCATTTTATTTGTTCATTTTGTTTAGTGAACAGATTTAAAAAATCTAAGTATCGATTCGTTATTGTGTATCCTTTGTGTGCCGAGTATAATAAAGCTTTTTCTGCAAATGTTTATCCTTTGTTCCATTTATATACTATCATATTTGCGTGTATGGCACGGCTGGGCAACTGGTGCTCAGAGCACAGGTTGCTCACGACCTTGACTGATTGCTGTATGGCCAGGGTATAGAACCCGCTACTAAACATCTGACGATCGATTCTGTGTACTCTATCCTTCTTGTAGCTACCATGAAGCATGTACTGAACATATTTCTGAGTTTGCTTATTTCAATTCACACGAAGAGGTAGAAAAGTATAGTTTTGTAAAGTTTGTAAAGGCTATATAAAAGTAAAGAATAGCTGGTAGAGGTCATTAGAATGTAACACACAAAATCTTTTTTCACTATACAAGAAATGAAAGAACTGTTCGAGAGATAAAGCTATATCCCGAAAAGCAGTAACATTGAGAGGGGCTTGCTTAGTCTATATTAAGGATCTGGATTTTGATCAGGGCACATGCCACATATCCGAGAATAAAGATCAATGTTGTTGTGATGCCTAGAAAAATAGTGAAGGTAATCTTTGATATAGGAAAAATGGCTTGAAATGAACCAGAAATGATCATACTAGGAAGTCAGAGGAGCTTTTATCAAAGATTAAACTAAAACGGCTAGTCAGTGATAAGGAGAAAATGTGTAGAAGAATGCGAAGAAATCGCTAAGTTTTATTTATACTGTAGTCCACATTTCTGCAGCGTTGCCACTGTTTTATCACTTCATTAGATATGGCTAGAGGGAACATCTTAGCGATACCATTTACAAAAAGTCTTAGCTAAAAGCAGAGGGATTGTTGGACTGTTAGCATTACTTATAGTGGTATTTCTCGGAACCGTTCAATATAGGTATAGCAGTACGCAGTCTGTCATGGCTGACATAAAACTTAATGGCGGGTGGCAGGAGGACCTAGTAAACACCAAAACCAACCAGAGGCTTGCCAAGCCTTGCTAAGTTATATAGTTAAATACTCTGTGAAATCACGCTGTAAAGTCTGTGATATAAATATCGTATGCACCCACAAAGTTTATTTGCAAAACAGGAAAGAGAATAGTAGTGGTCAGGTACCAACTGCCATTAAATTTTGCGTCTACCGTATAACAACTAAATAAGAATCAGTGCATCTAGAAGTGAGGGATCCAGGAAAAGAATGAGCTAATTCCATTTTTTCGTTTTTTTTTGTTTTTTGTTTTTTTTTTTTTTAAAGTCTACACTAGTATATGATATGACAGAGACCCAATACTTTTCACTAGAGTATAATCAGTGATAAAAAAAAAAGCTAAACCATACTGTAAATGAGTGAGTGAGTGATTAGGGTTTAAGGGCCCGTCGACAGCTAGGTCATTAGAGTCCCTACTGTAAACGAGCTTTGAAGAAACTCTGTAGAGGGAAAGAAAGAGTTCAGTCCACATAAAGCAGGGAAAAAAGAAGGCTAGGTCCATTAAATTGGTTCCAGTACAGAGCAGATTTCACACTATGAAAGTAACATTTACGTTAAGAGGACATTCTATCTTATCAACCAGAAAACTTACACATAAATCCCCAAAAGACTGGATAGAGCTGTTAATATCATCTCGGTCGAAGCCTTAACCATTTAATGTTATAGCGCCATCTAAATTGTTGGTCAATAGACAGCATTCCTGTAGCCCTTCTACAAGCAGAAAGGTGTCCCTTTGCTAACCGCCCAGTTAGAGAACTCGTCAGACAGAACTCGCCCAAGGCTTGGCAAATTCAGGACGACTAATAATGGAGCATAGCAGACTGCTGCTTTGAAATCCGTTTATCCATCTGAAGAGTCCAATAGACTAGTTTGATTAGCCTGAGTTTTCTTATATGAGTAAGATTGTACAATGATCTTCAAACCTCCTTTAACTTTACTACGATATAGTTTAAAATGAAATTCTATTTATTCTGCTTTATATTTTCAGACGTACTACCCATTTGTCGTAAGAAATGCCAGGACCTGAAGGTTTTAACAACATTTGGTTAGTCATAAACACAAGAATATTATAACTGTTCCTATTGCTTGAAGTCTTTAGAATAGACAAACATTATACTGTTTTGCATTAATGGACTTAGCCCCCATCATACAATGAGTCACTCTTAACTTCTGAACATGTAGATCAAAAGTTTGAACAATTATCCAATAGTATTGTTATATATGCACAGAATATTACTTCTGATTTTGTAATTTTATAAAGTGTAAATGTTATAGAATTGTAAGATCATGAAAGGATTTAAACAAACATTTGTCCTGTAAACCTGAAAATTAGACTTAGCTCATTATTTTCCTGGCTCACTCAAGTATGTTTGCTACCTCCCCCCCCCCCCTTCCACAATTTTTAAAAAGTCCTGGTGAAGTTCATGGTTTCTGTAGTAGCAAAATGCGGCGCGAACCGAAATTGTCTGATTCCTCCAGTCCAGCCATGGCCCAAGGAACTAAAATACAGAAGCCCAATATTTCTATAAGTATTGTAAACAAACAAGTTACTCGTTAAATACTTACAAAAGATACACTTTTATCGTCGTACAATACTAGCCGTGTTTAGACTGCTGTTATTATGCAACTCCGATTCGCACCGTATACTGTCTATCAAATAAGTTACATTCTGTAGTAATTTGAATGTCTTATGTCTAATACAATTACTGTTGCCATGTTTAACTTAAGCCATGTTTTAATCTCATCAGTACAGTTTTGAAACAATGTATAATGTGTACAAATAGTACAGGTATCTGCAGTTATAACAAATAACTGTGTTGTATTTTCATGACAAGTGATTTTATGTGCAATTGTGAACACGGTGTATATGCACCAATAATTGCTTATTTAAGAATGTTTAAAATGCACAAAAGGTCCGACTGTAAGATTTCTCTTTAGCTGTCACCCAACTAAGTAACAAACAAAATTAGCTCCTGCTACATTTATACGCTATTTTTCTTTCGTTTCCCTTGTTCTTGAATAAGTTGTAATATTTTTACATGTTAAACTGTATTGAAGCAATCTTAATGCTGCACATACATTTAATCTGCGTTCAAATTCTAGTTGGATCGGACAATCTATGGCAAGAAAAATCTGCGGAAAAGAAAGACGACGCTTAATGAAATGAGTAGCCATGACATATCGAGCAAAAAAGCAGAGTCGCGCATCCTAGACACCGTTGGTTCTTCCTGAGCTTGTCAATCCAGGGAAGTATTTGCTTGGCATTGTCTCTTGTAAATAGGTATCTGATGGAGGAACGTTACTAGCGAGAGGTCTGAAATATCCTGCAACATTGCCACACGTTGTACATACCCAGAACCTGGATCTAGACGCCGAAATAAACGTTCTTCTGATGAGTAATCGTAGATGCCAATCGATCCAATGTCAGGAATTGGTGTGCTTGGTATTGATGCTACAAGCAGTGTTGGAATGACCAGGATGCCATGCTTTTGGATAAGACAGATCTTCTTCACTACAAAGCGTCCGTTTGATGGTAGCACCACAATCAATGGAGGGCTGGTGGGATAATCTGGAGGTTAGACTGTGTCGGAATCAGCGGAACTTTTAATGGTAAGATGTAACTCGAGAAGTTTCATGTAATGGCTGAGGTAAATATTCGACCGAAGTTGCTTCCAGTTCAATTGCCTCGCCCATTGCGATTAGAGAATTTTCGTTGTAACAGCAGAACTTGCCTCCATGTTGCCGAGGCCTTAAAATGATTTGCAGTTTTGGAATAAGTAGATCCTTAGAATAACCATACCTCCATAACTCAAGACGTCAAATCCTGGTGCAGAAGTGTTTCCATTATCTTGGTTTTATGCGACACAGACCAATAAAGAAACTCTAATTTTTCGTGACTAAAAGTTTTAATGCGTACATAGCAACGTTAAATTTAGAAAGACAAAACAACAATGTATCGTGACCACCTATACACGTAATGCATAATTCTTGCAAACCATACATATTAAATATCAGTTATCAAGTATAAACCATCTAAATACCCCCAAAATTAACAAAATGTGATGTGCTAAATTCGCATGATTTCTCTACCCATTGCTGAACGAACTACCTTTAAAAATATATTTATTTTTCTGCGCATGTACTTCACCTTAACTTTAGAGATGAACATTTATAGAAATGATCTTTTTTGCATATTATAGGTCGCTGTGATGGCTTTGACATTGCATTTTTATATGACCGTGAAAGATGGACTGTGTTGCATTCACATGAGTTTCTCTATTCTTGTACATTCAAACGCTTATTCCTCTATCTACTTCCTTTCAATTGAGATAATCATTTTCTAATTTTCTTGTAGATACAATGGGGATATGGGAACATAATAGACTTTAAGGATAATAAAATCCTTTAGGAGCTGTTTGATAAGTGATGCTGGGAAATGCACAGCTAGGAGATACACTTTTCAAACTGAAACTCATTCATCTATTTAAGTATTGGAAAATTCAAACAGAATATATCGGAAGTAATGTCCTCCGTAGTCCAGATATGACATGCTAGCATCTGGTTCTCAAGGTCACCGGTTCAAACCCCGGGGAGGAAGAAAGATTTTCTTTTCGGGCATAGAAATCTTTAGAATGGCTTTCCTTGGAAGGGAAGTAAAGCTTTTGGTCTCGTTTTGTAGATTTACGGCATGTAAATGAATCTCAAGACTGATTGAGGCCTCTGAGCAAAATTAGGAGTGCTTTCTCGTCCAATGTTGAATGGAACACTGAGAACCACTGTAAATAAAACTCCATTTCAATTTAACTGCATAAAAATAATAATTAAGGTTGCTTAGTTAACGGTGTGTTCTTATCAAGATCCACATTTGTTGTGTAGTAAGATTTTGGTCTATATCTTACGTTTAAGCAGCTATACAGAAATCCTCCACAGTGAAGAGGATCTCTGACGATCTTCCCAGTACATTCATGATATAGTTGTCATTTGTCATGAAAACATCTTAAACATATGATATTTTAGTCAAAATCGTTGGCAGCTTTTGATAAAATAAAAATTTTTCTAAAAATGTTCCATGTAGCTTTTCAAGAAAACCACCCCACCCCACCCTTTGCATGTCGGTTGGGACGGGGTGATTTTCCTGTCACATGCTTGAAATATGTTGAACTTAAATACTAAGCTTGGGATTTAACCGACTTTTCGTTTTTTCACGGTTGCACATGCGTGCGCGCCTCAACGTATATTTCCAGAGAAATTTCGGTATATAATTTTTGGATGGAATGCAATACTTTCCTACTTAATATTATGCTAGAGAAAGTGAAAATCTTGTTTTATTTGCACATAACTGTTACACGTACTATGTTCTCCAGACAGTAGTACAATTTTTCTAACGAAATGCAAATTGATGGCAATGGAATTGTTTACATCCGTTGAATTATTGTCTTCAGAATCTAACAGTGTTCTCTCTAAGACTGTCTCTGTTGTGTGGTGGTCAGCACGCTAACCTTCCAAACCATAGGTCGCGAATTCTACTCCCGTTTGGAGGGTGGGATTTTTTTATTTTATTTTTTATTTTAAACCAGGATTATCCCCCATCCTCCCTAGAGCCTAGAACTATCAATATGCGCATGAATCCAATGTACTTCTTAATACAAACTTAAAGGTTGAAACACTGTAGGTGAATGAGTGAACATCATTGCTGTTCAAGAGTTGTTCCAAAGGTAAAATGCGGGCGACAATGCGTAATGGTGACTGTAGACACAACCTATTTGTGTGTCCGACAGACGATAATATATGGAACAGACTCTGCTGCATGTTGGAAATATCGAGTTGTACAAACCGCGCTAGAAAACGAAGGGGGACTTTCAAACATTCTGCTGTCTTAATGCTCTCAGTAGTTTTTTCCATGGTTGAATAAGTTATATTTATGTGAACTTTCAATTAAATGTTACTTTTGGAGAAAATAAAAACATCGAACAATTTTCCATGTAAAGGGTAGTTTGGGATTGGGCTATTTTTTTTAAAATGAATAGTGTTGCATCTTTGAAACATACCGAACTTAGAAAACTACAATGCTACAGCCAAGATTTGAACGGGAAGAGCCGTGGTTCAAATCCCGGCTGTGGCATTGAACTTTTCAGCCTCACTCTACCCTTTCCAACCATGTCCTGCACACGGCTATTGTGTGAAAGAACAATTTCCATACTGTACTTCAATACTAGCTTTTGTGTTTTTCCCCACATTTTTTGTTTTGGGGTTACCTGTTATCGCTTTCTCTCTTTCTCTCTCTCTCTCTCTCTCTCTCTCTCTCTCTCTCTCTCTCTCTCTCTCTCTCTCTCTCTCACACACACACACACACACACACAGACACACACACACCAGTTTCTAAAGGTGCTCTTTATGGGCTAAGGACACCTCACAACGCATGTTTTTTGTGAAATATTGGTATTGAATTTTTGGCTGGTATGCAATAACTACAGAGGTATTTTTAGAGGTGGCGCGTGGCCTTGCTCGCATATGTGCGAGTGACATCACGCAAAGCGATGGTGGGGGTGAGTTTCCACCAGCAGCCTGCTGACTAGTGGGCTAGAAGTTGAAGAGATACTAACCAGACACCTGTTTTATCTTGCAATAGTCAAGTGGACTCGACCATGAACTACTGCGCAACATTACGTCACACGCCACCTCTAAAAAATACCTCTGAACACTGTACCTACTGTGCACTGGGTAAAGAAAGTAGGAAATCTGATGTGTTGCACTCACATGACTTTCTCTACACTTGTACTAACCATTCTTACAAACTCTTATTCCCATATCTTCCTCATGTTAGTTGAGATAAACATTTGTACAAATTATCTTATTGCTTATTTCCTTGTAGGTGCAACGGGAATATTAGAACACAGTAGGCTTTGAGCGATAGTCAACTCTTTTAAAGCTTTCAGATTCTGTTCTCCTTGCGCGCTTAACGCATAAAAAAATGAACAACGATGTTCCATTTCACTCAAGCTTTAAGTTTTATTTAGCTAGCGCTGCTGCTTACCAAGCGATAGACCTGTTCCGGGGTGCATTCATCCTCGTTAGGTAGCTAAGGAGCTACTTGATTGTTAAGCAGCGGCCCCTGGTTGCGAAGATCTTATATAGCGATTGGGAGGTATCTGAGCGTCGGCCACGTTCCACTCTATAGCACTGCACCTCACTTCCTCCGGTTGCCCTTCACACATATGCGTTGACATGTCATCCTGCTCCCATCGTGAATACGATCCACAAGATTTCATGACCGCCGATCTCCCTGGAGTACCTTCTCAGTCATCTTGCTCCTAACGGGTCCAACCGCATCCTCCTCCAGGATCATCCTGCCTACCCTGAGATTTGCACTAGGCCTCCGGAGCTTTAACTGGTCTTGCCCGACTTGCAGGACCCTCCTCGTGGCTCCTGCGGGCATGCAGTACCAGTATCACTTCCTCAGCTACCCCCGCGACGAACTGCACAGACCCATAACGCTCTCTCCCAAGGTCAACACCAGCCAGGCCTCCTTCTCCACAGGTAACGTGTCACCCGGTGTCACTATCTCGTAGGGTCGATCAAGTTCCTCTTAGGCATGTCCTCCGCCACATACGATCCAATCACGGTCTCGGCTGCGCTCGTGCCCATTAGTATTCGGCACGACTTCCCCTATATCTTGCCGTCCATGATGTGTACCAGTCTTCTATTCACGGCACTCAGCGTCACCTGTTTGGACGGCTCCGTAAGTACCTCCATGACCTACGCCAAGTTGGTATTTATTTGTTCCTCGCTAACTCGTAGACTTCCCTGCTGACAGTACTTCGCGTATCCTGTTTGGCTACGCACCCCTGTAGCAAAACGGCAATTCAATGCATCCCAACTCCAACACCAGTGCTCTCTGTCAACTTCGCCCTCACAGCCTCTAAGCCTCGGCTCATCGCTCCAGCAGTCCCTTTCGCGAGGTCACTCACGAAGTCACTCCCGAGATAAACGAGGTCCCTCCCCCCGGTGTCACCGGCGGTGTCGTACCCGGTGTCGTACTCAGTGTCGTACTCGGTGTCGTGCCAGATGTCACTCCCGATGTCACTCTCGATGTCACTCGATGTCAATTGGTGTCACTCTTGTTATCACTCGATGTCACTCTGGATGTCAATCTCTATGTCACTAGATGTCACTCCCGATGTCTCTCCCGATGTCACCCTAGATGTCACTCTCGATGTCACTCTAGTTGTCACTCTCGATGTCAGTCTTAATGTCACTCTCGATATCACTCCCGAAATCACCCCCGATGTCACTCCCGATGCCACTCCCGATGTCACTCCCAATGTCACTCTAGATATCACACTCGTCACTCTCGATGTCACTCTCGATGTCACTCTATTTGTCACTCGATGTCATTCTCAATGTCACTCCCGATGTCACTTCCGATTACACTCTAAATATCACTCTCGATGTCACTCTCAACGGCCTTCTGGATGTCACTTTGGATGTCACTCCAGATGTCACTCCCTGGTCTCTTCCTCACTCCAACTCTCTCAACCTCCCACTCCCACTCTCGAATCCTCTCACTTGCCCTCGTCCTGTCTCACTTGTCCTCGGTTCCTCACACTTGTCCGCGACCCCTCTCACTTGCCCTCGACCCCTCTCACTCGCTCTCGACCCCTCTCACTCGCTCTCGACCACTCTCACTTGCCCTCTACACCTCACTCGTTCTCGGCCCCTCGACGTCTGCCCAGGCCACGCGCCCTCACCCTCAACCAGTCACCTTCATCCCTTCTGCCGCCTTCCCTGTTCCGCTCCATCTCTATCCTCCTATCTCTTTTCATCGCGCTCCGTCTCGCCCCATCCCTCTCCAGATCTCTGCATCTCTCTCCTCTCTCGTTTCATCACTTTCCCAGTCTCTCTCCCCATCACACTCCCCGTCTCTCTCTCTGTATATATACAGAGGGATATATCGCTCCTTCTCTAGATATCTTTCCATCTCTATATCTATCTGTATGTCTATGTATCTGTATGACACTCACACACTATCTCTCACTCACCCTTGGAATCCGTGTCTCGTCCATACGCAGGCACACGTTTTCCTAAACTGTTAATATATTATTTAATAATTTATTTATTATTCGAAAACCTCAAAACCAATATTTCCGAAGAAATGTGTCAAGTTTTTGGCTGAAAAAGTAAGAAAGTTTTGTAAGGTATGGTTAAAATAAATGGTATTTTCAGTATATTTAAATGTATTATAAAATTAGAAAATTTAACTATTATTAAATATTTTGTACGGGTAACTGATTTTTATGGTTTAGCACAAAATATTTAAATACTTCAAACTTAACTGGTTCAACTGCAGACTTTCTTCGAGTTGAATAACTAAAGTACACCATACAGCTTGTTAGTAGTATAAATAGATATTTGTACAGGTAATTGACAGTTTAACGAGCAATTTTAGATCAATATTTGCTTCATTTGTAGAGTTATAAATTTACATACTAAGAATAGCATGTTTTCAGGTTAGTACCTCCCACTAACCACACACAAGTTATTGGGTTTATTTTCCCCCGAGAGAGCTTTGGAATTACCTTATCTTTGTACGGCTGAGATATAAAAATTAAAAGCGATATTTCATTTTAGGAATGTTTAAATATTCCAAAACTCGCCCAACTAAGGAATATCTCCGAAATGGAGCTCAACAAAAAATTCGCTTGGACATAAATTGCGTGTTTTAATGAGCTCTACATTTTTACCTTCTCTACTAGTAAGTAGAGGAAGCGTTGTGTTCCACGCAAAAATTCCATGCCGATATTTCACCGGAAATATGTTTAGAAGCCCCTGAATAACGTCTATGTGTGTCTGTGTGTCTTTGGACAGCATAACTCAAAAACGAAAAGTAACTTAAAAGCCAAAGTTGGTATTTAAGTTTAATGTCTTTCAAGGATGCGACACGAAGATTTTGAAGAAAATAGCCCTATCCTAAACTAACCTTTAAATGAAAATGCTTTCGAAACTTCTTATGTTCTTGAAAATGACTAACGATTTTGATTAAGCTGGCCTCGTAAAATGTATATCTTGAATTTTCTGGTATAGCCTATGTAGTCCTGCTTACTCTGGGTGACTCTGAATAACTCGTAAACCGTAAGAGATAGAGTATATCTTACCCTTCAAAAAATGTAGATCTTTGGAAAAACATACAATCCATATCCAAATAAATTTTTTGTACAGTGAACTATTTCGGAGATATTCCTTGTTATTTGTATCAGTTTCGGAAAACAACCTTTCACCAAATGCAACACCGTTGTTCATATTTTTATATGTTAACCGTGCAAAGAGGACGGAATTTCAAAGCTTTAAAGGATTTGTCTACCGCTCAAAGCCTATTGTATTTCCATATTCTCCTTACACCTACAAGAAAATAAGCAGTAAGACAATTTCTGAAAATATTTATCTCAACTAACACGAAGAAGATATAGGAATATGAGTTTGTAAGAATGATTAGTAAAAGAGTAGGGAAAGTCATGTGAGTGCAACACATCAGATTTTTTCGTACAGTAAGAATTAGTCTACTAGTTTACGAGTTATGCAAAAATCGTCAAGAGTAAAGGGGACTAATAAGGCTATAGCCAGAAAGTTCAAAATATATATTTCATTTGTCATAAAATATCTTAAACATATGGCATTTTAATCAAAAACGTTACAGCCATTTTTGAGAAAATCCGAATTTTTGAAAAATTTTCCATACAAACGGTAGTTTAGGGTAGATTAAATTTCTTCAAAATCTTGGTGTCGCATCCTTGAAAGATAATAAACTTAAATACCAACTTTGGGTTTTAACCGACTTTTCGTTTTTGCATTACGCTGTCTAGACACACACACGCACGCACTCACGCACACACAAGCACGCACGTACTCAGTAGGGCAAGTATTGTATTCCACCCAAAAATTCGATGTCGATATTTCACCGGAAATATATGTTTTGAGACGCCTTGAATCGCAGAAAAGCATTTTTAGAAAACCGTCCTTGTGTGTGTGTGTGTGTGTGTGTGTGTGTGTGTGTGTGTGTGTGTGTGTGTGTGTGTGTGTGTGTGTGTGTGGGTGGGTGGGTGTGTCTGCGTGTGTGTCTGTCAGCCTTTGGACAGCATAACTCAAAAAGGAAAAGAAGGTTAAAAGCCAAAGTTGATATTTAAGTTTAATGTCTTTCCAGGATGTGACACGAAGATTTTGAAGGAAATAGCCCCACCCTAAACTACTCTTTACATGAAAAACTTTTCGAAACTTATTTTCTTGAAAATGGCTCCACCGATTTTGAGTAAGCTGCCATATGTTTGACATATTTTTATGACAAATTAAGTGTATATCTTGAATTTTCAGGCTATAGCCCATGTAGTCGTATTTATTCTGGACGACTTTTGCTTAACTGGTAAACCGTTAGAGATAGACCAAATCGTACTGTACAAAAAATATAGATCTTGCTAATATTCACAATTTAGGTCTTAACAAATTTTCTTGTAGAGTGAACCATTTCAGAGATATTCCTTGTTAGATTTGTCAGTTTGGGAAAACAAAGTTCGTCAAATGGAACACCTTTGTTCATTTTTTTATATCAGAAGCGTGCAAAGAGAACAGAATCTCAAAGCTTTAAAAGGAGCTCAAAGTCTACTGTATTCTATTATTCCCCTTGCACCTACAAGGAAATAAGCAATAAGATAATTTGTGCAAATGTTGATCTTAACTAACACAAAGAAGATATAGGAATAAGAGTTTGTAAGAATGGTTAGTACAAGAGAAGAAAAGTCATGTGAGTGCAAAGCATCAGGTTTTTTTATGTCTTGGTCATGCAAGGAGAACGGAATTTCAAAGTCATCATATCGTTACTACTCTTAACATTTTACTATCCCTTAAAGCCTACAGTATTCCCCTTGCACCTACAAGAAAATTAGGAAATGTTGATCTCGATTAACATGAAGAAGACAGAGGAATAAGAGTTTGTAAGAATAGTTAGTACAAGAGTAGAGAAAGTCATGTGAGTGAAACACAGATTTTCTTTTTAATTGCACACATTAAAAGCTTTTCCATATATTTAAAGGATTATTTTGGTAACAGATCCATATCCATTTAATATTTACCACGTTTCCACGCAGAATTGAACTCGGTTTGAGTCCATTCCCATTTCCGCGTTTCCATGTTGAAGTCAATCCAAAAATGAGATCGAACAACTTTCATGCAACAAGATTTCGATACGAGTCCACTACATAAGCTCATTGGATCTAGGGGTTAAGGGAAAAAAAATTTAAAAAAAAAATGAGCTCCCTTTGAATTCGCGTTTCCTTGCGGTATTCAATCCAGAAAAAGAACTCAGCACTGTAACACTTTTTAAGACAACTTCACAAAAAGTTGAATTTACTATTCACCGCGATATATCAACAAAGTGCTTCCTTTACTTAGTTTCCATGCGGAATTGAACTCGATTTGAGCCCATTCCCATTTTGGCATTTGCATACTGAATTCAATCCGAAAATGAGATAGATTTGGATATTCAAGGCTCAAGCACAATAATTCAAGCTTTAATATTGGTCACTTGGTTTATGTTAACGAACATTTTAAAAATGTTTCCTGCGTATTTAACAAGGTTTTGAAGTTAGTGAATGTTTTAAATAATATATTACGATATTATAGCAACAAAAGTGGGTTTGTTTTGTTTTGAATCGCCAGGTGTTACCATGCAATACAATCCCACTAATTAAGCGGATCGGATCCAGTGGTTGAGCTTCGTTTGAATCCGTTTCCATGCGGTATTCAATCCGGAAAAAGAACTAAAATTGACTTGAACTCGCCATGAAAACATAGTATTTGTTAATGCTGTGCATTCACAGGAGAAACTGTTAACCTGTCTCCGTAATCCGCGAAAATAGCTACGTTTTCACAGCTTATTCTTCGTCTAATTCAGTTGTGAACTCGACTGCATATTATTTCATCAGTTGAAGATTAAGGCGAAGGGTTCAACTTGGCTTTTGCCTTCTTTAGTGCTCAACTTTTGATATATTTATTGTTTGAAACACATACACATAAGTTTAAACTTCGATTCGCTGTGATCTGGCAGTCTTCGCTCGCCTCATACTCGTTTCTTCCTTCCCATTATTTCTTTTACTTTGTCTACCATGTACACAGCAGACACACAAGGTGTTGCATTCCTCACAAAAATTTGATACCCAGATTTTACTAGAAATACACGTTTTGAGATCCCCTGAATCCAAAGGACTCCATCACGTACATACTAAGTAGAAAAAATATTGCATTATAACCAAAAAGTTGATTTGCATATTTCACCAAAAGTACGTGTTTTGAAACTGTCTTAATCCAAAATCGGGTTTACTTTCTCTACCACGTACTACCTGGCAAAGCGCTGAGGCGTATTGACCTTGGCCGTCGAGCGCTAGGATCGCTTCTTATCTTATTTATTACAACAGCGAAATAACAGAAACGTTTCGTATAGTCAAGAGATAAAGCACAAATAGACGATCTCTCGCGCCTGTCGATATATGAGACGTTGCTGTGCTGAAGATATGATTGCATCTGATCAGTGTACGTACCCTGTCTCGCCGCATTTGTGCGATACGCTCACGTAAGCAGCTGGGCAGTTTTACATTCTTTCCGATAAGCCTCATGGCTTCATGGCTTCGCCAGATAATGCATAGTAGGTAGGGAATATATTGCATTCCATCGAATATTCGATATCGATATTTCACCGAAAGTACGCGTTTTGAAACCCCCTGAATCCTAAGACAAACTAACATACTCTGTCCCACGTACAACATAATAGATGTTTTACATTCCACCCGAAAATGTGATATAAATACTTAATCGAAAATATGTTTTTAAGGCCCCTGAAACTTTTCAGGATTAGGGGCATAGTCACAAAGTGTCAACAAACGGCCAAAGCGCGAACTTATTAAGTGGAAGTGGAACAAAACTGATTATTTTATGTGCCTTTCATACAGCACTGTCTTAATATCATATCCGACAATGAGTTTACGTAAAAATTTTGATAGCTCCTCACTTTGACATTTTCAGATCCAACTCTCTTGCACTACACTTTTAAGTATTATACAAAACATGTATAACATGAGGTTGAAAGTATATGTACGTGTCGCATTCTTGGAAGACCTGAAGTTATATAAGTTTGAGTTATGCCATGCAGTCACAAAGACACACACACACACACACACACACACACACACACACACACACACACACACATACACACACACACACACAGACAGACAGACATACGCACAGATACAAAACCTTTTTTCTAAAACTTACAAATTTTAGATTTAGAAGACCTCTCAACCCATCTTGCAAGTAAAATTTTGATCCTGAATTTTTGGGTAGAATTCAATTCCTCCACTACCTGGTTCAGCTAAATTGCAGACAAAGTATTATTGAATATTACTTCTGATTTTGTAATTTTGCAAAGAGTAAATATTATAGAATTGTAAAATCATAAAAGGATTTAAACAAACATTTTTCCTGTAAACCTTAAAACTAGATTTAGCTCATTCTTTTCCTGGATCCTTCAAATATGTTTGCTACCCCCCGCCCTCCCACAATTTTTAAAAAGTCCTGGTGAAGTACATGGTTTCTGTAATAGCAGGATACGGCGCGAAATGAAATTGTCTGATTCCTGCAGTCCAGGCATGGCCCAAGGAAGTAAAATACAGTAGCCCAATACTTCTATAAGTATTGTAAACAAACAAATTACTCGATAACTACATACAAAAGATACACTTTTATCGTCGTACAATACTAGCCATGTTTAGACTGCCGTTATTATATAACTCCGATTCGCGCCGTAGCCTGTCTATCAAATAAGCTACATTCTGTAGTAATTTGTATGTCTTATGTTTAATACAATTAGTGTTGGAATGTTTAACTTAAGCCATGCTTTAATCTCATCAGTACAGTTTTGAAACATTGTATAATGTGTACAAATATTACAGGAATCTGCAGTTATAAAAAATAACTGTATTGTATTTTCATGACAAGTGATTTTATGCGCAATTGTGAACACGGTGCAAGTGCACAATAATTGCTTATTTAAGAATGTTTAAAATGCACAAAGGTCCAAATGTAATATTTCTCTTTAGCTGTCATCTAAATAAGTAACAAACAAAATTAGCTCCTGCTACATTTATACGCTATTTTTCTTTCGTTTCCCTTGTTCTTGAATGAGTTATAATATTTTACATTTTTACAGCAATCTTAATCCTGCACATACATTTAATCTGCGTACAAATTCTAGTTGAATTGCCCAATCTATGGCAAGAAAAGTCTGCGGAAAAGAATGACGACGCTTAATGAAATGAGTAGCCATGACATATCGAGCAAAAAAGCAGAGTCGCACTTCCTAGACACCGTTGGTTCTTCCTGAGCTTGTCAATCCAGGGAAGTATTTGCTTGGCATTGTCTCTTGTAAATAGGTATCTGATGGAGGAACGTTACTAGCGAGAGGTCTGAAATATTCTGCAACATTGCCACACGTTGTACATACCCAGAACCTGGATCTAGACGCCGAAATAAACGTTCTTCTGACGAGTAATCGTAGATGCCAATCGATCCAATGGCAGGAGTTGGTGTGCTTGGTGCTGATGCTACAAGCAGTGTTGGAATGACCAGGATGCCATGCTTTTGGATAAGGCAGATCTTCTTCACTACAAAGCGTCCGTTTGATGGTAGCACCACAATCAATGGAGGGCTGGTGGGATAATCCGGAGGTAAGAGTATATGTTGGAATCAGCGGAACTTTTAATGTTAAGATGCAACTCGAGAAGTTTCATGTAATGGCTGAGGTAAATATTCGACCGAAGTTGCTTCCAGCTCAATTGCCTGGCGCATTGCGACTAGAGAATTTTCGTTGTAACAGCAGAACTTGCCTCCATGTTGCCGAGGCCATAAAATGATTTGCAGTTTTGGAATAAGTAGATCCTTAGAATAACCATACCTCCATAACTCAAGACGTCAAATCCTGGTGCAGAAGTGTTTCCATTATCTTGGTTTTATGCGACACAGACCAATAAAGAAACTCTAATTTTTCGTGACTAAAAGTTTTAATGCGTACATAGCAACGTTAAATTTAGAAAGACAAAACAACAATGTATCGTGACCACCTATACACGTAATGCATAATTCTTGCAAACCATACATATTAAATATCAGTTATCAAGTATAAACCATCTAAATACTCCCAAAATTAACAAAATGTGATGTGCTAAATTCGCATGATTTCTCTACCCATTGCTGAACGAACTACCTTTAAAAATATATTTATTTTTCTGCGCATGTACTTCACCTTAACTTTAGAGATGAACATTTATAGAAATGATCTTTTTTGCATATTATAGGTCGCTGTGATGGCTTTGACATTGCGTTTTTATATGACCATGAAAGATGGACTGTGTTGCATCCACATGACTTTCTCTATTCTTGTACATACAAACGCTTATTCCTCTATCTACTTCCTTTCAATTGAGATAATCATTTTCTAATTTTCTTGTAGATACAATGGGGATATGGGAACATAATAGACTTTAAGGATAATAAAATCCTTTAGGAGCTGTTCGATATGTGATGCTGTGAAATGCATGGCCAAGAGATACACTTTTCAAACGGAAACTCATTCATCTATTTAAGTATTGGAAAATTCAAACAGAATATATCGGAATTAATGTCCTCCGTAGTCCAGATATAATATGCTAGCATCTGATTCCCAAGGTCACCGGTTCAAACCCCGGGGAGGAAGAAAGATTTTCTTTTCGGGCATAGAAATGTTTAGAATGGCTTTCCTTGAAAGGGAAGTAAAGCTTTTGGCCCCGTTTCGTAGATTTACGGCATGTAAATGAATCTCAAGACTGATTGCGGCCTCTGAGCAAAATTAGGAGTTATTTCACGTCCAATGTAGAATGGAACACTGCAAACCAGGGTAAATAAAACTCCATTTAAATTTAAGTGCACAAAAAAAAAAAAAAAAAAAAAATAATAATAATAATAATAATAATAATAATAATAACAATAATAATAACAATAATAAATAAAAGATAATTTATTTTGTTTGCTTAGCTGTGTGTTTTTATTAAGATCCACATTTGTTGTGTAGTAAGATTTTGGTCTATATCTTACGTTTAAGCAGCTATACAGAAATCCTCCACAGTGAAGAGGATCTCTAAGGACATTCCCAGTAAATTCATGGTATAGTTTTCATTTGTTTTGAAAACATCTTAAACATATGGTATTTTAGTCAAAATCGTTGGCAGCTTTTGATAAAAGCAAATTTTCTCTAAAAATGTTGCATGTAGCTTTTCAAGGAAACCACCCCAGCCCACCCTTTGTATGTCGGTTGGGATGGGTGATTTTCCTGTCGCATGATTGAAAGATGTTGAACTTAAATACTAAGCTTGGGATTTAACCAACTTTTCGTTTTTCAGTAATATTGTTCACGGTTGCACATGCGTGCGCGCCTCAACGTATATTTCCAGTGAAATTTTGGTATATTATTTTTTGGTGGAATGCATTACTTTCCTACTTAATATTATGGTAGAGGAAGTGAAAATCTTGTTTTATTCCCATGACTTGATATATTCATTATAGGTGCTATCTTTCTCCAAACAGGAGTACAATTTTTCTAACTAAATGCAAATTGATGGCAGTGGAATTGATTCCATCCTTTGAATTATTGGCTTTAGAATCTAACAGTATTCTCTCTAAGAGTGTCTCGTTTGTATGGTGGTTAGCACGCTAACCTTCCAAACCATAGGTGACGGATTCTACTCCAGGTTGGACGGTAGGATTATTATTATTATTATTATTATTATTATTATTATTATTATTATTATTATTATTATTATTATTATTATTATTATTATTATTATTATTATTATTATTATTATTATTATTATTATTATTATTATTATTATTATTATTATTATTATTATTATTATTATTATTATTATTATTATTATTATTATTATTATTATTATTATTATTATTATTATTATTATTATTATTATTATTATTATTATTATTATTATTATTATTATTATTATTATTATTTCTTTTTTTTTTAATTTTAAGCCAGCATTATCCCCTTCCTCCCTAGAGTCTAGAACTATCAATGTGCGCGTCGATTCAATGTACATCTTAATACAAACTTTAAGGTTGAAACAATGTAAATGAGTGAACATGATTGCTGTTAAAGAATTATTGTTCCAAAGGTAAAAAGCGACCGATAAGCGACTGTACACACAAACTATTTGTGTGTCCCACGGACGATAATACATGGAACAAAGTCGGCTGCATGTTGGAAATATCGAGTTGTACAAACCGCGTTGCAGAACGACGTGGAACTTAGAAAGATTCTGCTCTCCTAATGCGCTCAATAATTTTTCCATGTTTGAAAAAGTTATATTTATGTGAACTTTCAATTAAATGTTACCTTTGCCGAAAATAAAAACATCGGCAAATTTTCCATTTGTAGGGTTGTTTGATACTGGGGTATTTTCTTAAAATGCTTGCATCTTTGAAAACTACTGAACTTAGAAAAATACTACCTCTTACACTTGTGCTAACCATTCTTACAAACTCTTATTCCCTTATCTTACTCATGTTAGTCGAAATAAACATTTGTACAAATTATCTAATGATATTAGAATTCAGTAGGCTTTGAGCAATAGTCAAATCTTTCAAAGCTTTATGATCCCGTTCCCTTTGCGCGTTTATTACATTAAAAAATGAACAACGATGTTCCATTTCACGCAAGTTTTAAGTTTTCTGAAACTGACACAAATGAGTCATTCAACGTCAAATCGCACAAAATATGGTAAAAAATGACCTAAATATCTCAGATTTTGTTGATTTTTTTTTTTTTTTTTTTTTTTTTGTGTCTTGGAAGAAAATATATTTGACCCGTGTTTCTTCGTTTTATAATAAAAAATTTATTTTGGAAGATATTCATTTTTGAAATGTCCCAAAAATTGCGCGCTCCTCACCCTTCGATCAATCATACCTCCGATTGAAATCATGCATATTAGATAAAACAAACTCGAACATTTGAAAATCTGGAAAGAAAAACTAAAAATACAATGAAGCTTATTCAATATTCTCAGAAAAAATCAGAATGGAGTCTCCAATAGTTCAGTTGTAATTAACTTACTTACAAATCAGTGCAGCGGATTCGTGTGGCAGCGGCGACGGCTACCGTTACGTCGCACAATAATTTCCACCTTCCATTACAGCAACTGTTCACTGCTTCAGGTTCCATAAACGTTACAAAAGTACAGTAAGGAGAACACTGCTAGCTGACACTATTCTACGTACACTATTAGCATCTTCGAACTGTTTTTAAAATATGCATTTTAAACTGATGTTTACATACAACACAACACTTCAAATTTCCACTCGTCTACCTCCTTCTTCGAAAGAAAATTGTTTCACTAAAGCTTCAGTTTTTGACAAAGGAATGAAGGAGTGTAATTTTAAAGCATAGCTGGACCCATAGCTCTTGATCCCTGACCTTGATTATTAGTCCTATAGGCGAATCCATAGCTTTTGCTTCTTTCATCAGCTCATATTGTATAATTCTGCGAATGAAACCATGCACAACATGGTATAGGAGGTGGAAGGTAATGTTGTCTGCATGATCTGAGACAGTCCTTGCTTATTCGCAGGTGCTTTTTAGTGCAGCGTGCAGTTGAAGACACAGATGGTAATTATTATTTATTTATGCCAAGAAGCTTAATGCTGGTTCTTCTAAACACAAAAGGCGTGTGTGGGCAATGTACGAATCAGCTGAGGAATTTAATGTCGTAATGGTAAGTTAGGCATGGTAGCTTAGTGGTTAAAGCAGCCGCTCGATACGTGGAAGATCCGTGGCTCAAATCCCGGCTATCGCATTGAATTTTCCAGTTTCTGATTCAACCTCTTTGGCATAGTTAGATCTTTGCGATAAGGAGTGACTATACTGCATTTGTGAGACATTCATCATAGGTAAATCAATTATGTCACCAGTACGTTCTAAATTAGGGACCAAAACATTACACAGTCAGAGTAGAGAAATTATTTCAAATGCGTGGGCGTACGTAAACAAAAAACAAAACACAAAGAACTGCTTACATTAGAAGATTTTTTTATAAAAAAAATTCAAAAAGCTCAAAAGCGCGTATCAGATGCCACAGGATTATCAGAAAGAAGGTACATTGTGGAGGTATTTTTCTGCATGGACTGTACATCCTTAGTAAGAAGAAGTTATGTGAGAGGCATATGAATCTGACGCAGCAATTCGGATGCTGTCTGCAGTCACCTGGCTAGGTAGTCGCTTTCAGGCTTTACATATGCTTCCTCCACGGTGCATTCACCTGTACAAATGGATCACTGCTTCATGCACGCCTCCAGAAAAAAAATTGTTGCAAATGCACTTATTCACGATCCATAGTTTTCAACATCTTATTTTATAGATCAAATGTCAGGGAATATGGGTGTAAATCTTTTTTAAGAGATTTTGAACACATCGATTTAAATTCTATTTTTGGTTTTACAAAATATACCATTAAAAACAGTCCAAGATTTGTGTGTAATTATGATTGGTCGAAGGTTGTTAAAAGTGTTGTATTTAACCTTTTCAGAGCTCCGAACCCCAGCTCTTAACTCTATATGACCTTAGAGTAACAAGTGATTTTATATTACGGTGTGCACAGAAGTTGCTCAGTTTCTAATAGCCATAACTAAGCAAGTAATTTAAAAATACGGAAATAAAAAAAAAATACGGGTCTCCTTATTTGATGCCTATTATTCATAAAAAAATTTGATCCTTCTACGAAAAAGTAGTGTTTTAGGGGTGTGCGATTTGTCGTGGATTGACCCAATTAAGGAATATCTCCTAAGTGGTTCACTCTGCAAAAAATTTATTCACAGATAAATTGTGTATTTTAGCGAGATCTACATTTTTGAACAGTAAGATTTTGTCTATCTCTTGCGGTATACGAGTTATTCAAAAGTCATCCAGAGTAAACAGGACTACATAGGCTATAGCCAGAAAATTAAGAAAAAAATAGATTTCATTTGACATACAAATATCTTGAACATATAGCATTTTAATCAAAATCGTTAGTTGTTTTCAATAAATTCAAAATTTTCCATGCAAAGGGTAGTTTAGGGTGGAGGAAATTTCTTCAAAATCTTCGTGTCGCATCCTTGAATACTAACTTTGGTTTTTAACCGACCTTTAGTTTTTGAGTTATGCTATCCACAGACTGACAGACACACACACACACACACACACACACACACACACACACACACACACACACACACACACACACACACCCACACCCACCCACACACACACACACACACACACACAGACACACAGAGGAACCTTTTTCTTTTTTTTCCCCCATTCAGGGGTCTCAAATCATATATTTCAGGCGAAATCACGACATCGAATTTTTGGGTGGAATACAATACTTCCTCCTACGTAGTACAGAAAGTAATTTTTTTTTATTTTTTTTTTTATTTTTTTATTTTTTATTTTTTTTTTTTTTATTTTTTTTTTTTCAGGGGGTCTCAAATCATATATTTCCGGTGAAATCTCGACATCGAATTTTGGGTGGAACACAATATCCCCTATACCTTACTATACGTAGTAGACAAAGTAAAAATGTTAATTGTATTCTTTTAATTGCCATCAAATGATGCAACTGTATCAAAATAATAAGTCAAGTACACATACCTTCATTATGTAGCTTCTATATAAACTATGGCAAAAATTGTTCACTGAAACAAATTTGGAAAATGTTCAATGTTATTAACATGAAGTAGACCACCACCATAGCTCAGTGGTAGCCGCGCCGGAGGCAGGGATCCGGGTCCGACTCCCGGTACCGGCATGGCGATTTTTCCTCGCTGAGAAGTCTGGTCCGGGATGCACTGAGCCTCATGATGCCAACGGAGACTGCATGCGGCCCACCGATAACCGAATATAGACAATATGCCTAGATCCCATCAAATCCTTGTTGGATCTGACAAGAAGATCCGGGATTACTGATGGAATCTAGGAATGTACCTGGGGAGCCTAATCTGCCAGCGCAGGCAAGCATCGACGCTTGAGTGACAGGAAGTGGACCCACCCCACCGACAAGGGGACAAAATCATCAGGTACAAAAACAAGCCTTTTATAGAAATACTTTGCGGAATATTGTATGTATAAGTAGTGTTAAGCCCGTAACTCCTTGTCACATCAACCCATCCGGGCCAAGGCCTACCGCTCAACTGCTGCGTCCTCCACCTCTGCCTACCACTGGCGTCATGAATGGGGTGCAGTACTGTAGGTGAGACGTGGTTAGTACACCGGTCCCTCCCGACTGGTTACACGGTCTTGTCGACCATGGGCTGCTGCTTCTCCATCAAGTAGCTCCTCAGTTGAGCACTCAGGGAGCTAACGAGGCTGAGTGCACTCCGTGTCAGACTCCCAGCGGGTGAAATTCCCCACGCCGGTACAGGGAATCGAACGCCGGTCCCCCACGCCAGAGGCAGGCGTGCTACCACTGCGGCACGGTCACAAATGGCATTATCAGACTAAATTCTTAGAACCAAGGGCATCTTGTATGTATTAAAACGTTAAAACGACTTTCTGCTATTTTCAATTAATGCGGAACGAAATACAAAAATCCGATGTATTGCACTCACATGACTTTCACTACTTTTGTACTAACTATTCTTGCAAACTCTTAGCCCTCTATCTTCTTCATGTTAGTCGAGATAAACATTTGCAGAAATTATCTTATTGTTTTATTTTCTTGTAGGTATAAGGTGAATGTAAGAATACATTAGACTGAGCGACAATCAAATCTTTTAAAGCTTTAAAATTCCGTTCTCTTTGCACGGCTAAGATATAAAAAAAAGGAATAACTATCTTCCCTTTCTGGAAAGTATAAATATAGCTAACCTCATGCAAATAACAAGGAATATCTCCGAAATAGTTCACTCCACAGATGCATCTATCCAGACATAAATTGTAACTTTTAAGGAGATCTGCATTTTTTGTATAGTAAAATTTGGTGTCTCTCTAAGCCTCTAAAGTGGAGGTGTCGCAAACAAGACAAGAAAGGACAGGAGAAAGGACATTTTTGTGAGGCCCTGCATGCTAATGGTTACAAAAAGATAGTATCGTGCTTGGAAAACAGCAGAACCTAAACAAGAAGACCTAGACAAAACAAACGAAAATGTTCGTCATTTCCATATGTAGAAGGAGTGACAGACCGAAGAGGAAAGTTATTAACACAACCAGATGTCAAGCTGACTGAACTGCAAGATTTACTGGGCGGGTGTTTATGAAATACACTGCAGCTGTGGCAAATCGTATATTGGCAAGACTGGTCGCACGGTGCAAGAACGATTACGGTAGCACATGCGTCAGTGCAAACAAAACGGCATCGAGAAATGGGCGTTTGCGCTACATGCTCACGTAACAAAACGTACAATACTGAATTAAGTGTTTAATTCTGCCCTCCAAATATGGGCTGCTTTCTAGTGACGATTCATAAGATGAAACTAACTTTTGCAAGGCACGTGGGTCTGGCAAAATCGATAAATCATATTTTCTCAAAGCATTATATGCAGATGGAGAGCGAACATAAAATGCTTTTGTTGCCATATTGCCTGTTATTTTTTTTTTTTTTTTTTTTTTTTTTTTTGAGTTTGTGACAAATTCAATTTTATTGTTCTACAATAAATCTAATGTGCTCGTTTTCACCATAACTGGACAAAGACTTTAGTAGTTCAATAGCAGAGTCCAACATTGTTACATTACTGTATTCAGTTTCTGACATGATTTTGTCCAAAGCATTTAAATAATTTAATTGATTTATTTTACTTTTAACACTAGGTAAACGAATATTAATTTTAATAGACAAGGGAACTTTCACAGTCAGAAAGGGTTCAACACAGGGAATTGCATTGGTGGTACCCAACACACAAATAAGAATATTTCCCTGGTCCTTAATTATTGTCCACTTACTGGAATGTATTTGTCTGGAATTTAGTATGAAATAACATTATTTATACTATTAACTGAGTAGCGTTCATTGTATTCCTTATTTGACTCAATACTTTCACGAATAGCCTGGCCAGATTTTCATCTTCTACGTCAACACTTTTGGAAGTGTCTTACGACAGTAAGTGGGTGTATTTGGAAAAATAGTAGGCACTGCATTTTCTCTAAGTTTTGTTATTTTCCTTTTGATATTCCAAGAGTTCTCCTTTTACTGTAATAAGTTTATCTATTCTTATTATACGAGATTCTTCAAAATGTTTTACACAGAACAATGGATTTTTCAATTTTGAAAAATCAGTTGGAATATTTCTTAGCCAAGCCCTACGAAGATTTTCATCTTTTGGCAGCGAGAACGGTGAATAACTTTCTGTTTGACTGTCGTAATTAGTTTTACATGCACACACACTACAACGTCGACCCATATTGTTCAATTCTACACCTAAAACAAATCTAGAATTACATACCTTTCAGTACCGGTATCACCATGTTACAAAATAGGTTATGGATTCTTGAATAACTTCACTGAAGAATTAACCATTTCTTAAATCACTTAAAATTACACTATAAATAAAAATAATAATTTTAATTCAATAGTTCAATAGCAAGTAAAACTTACGAAACCCAGGCGAAAAACTGTTCAATTACTAAAAAAAAATCCATTAAAAGTGGAGCGAAAAACATCTGTTATAATTCTCGTACAACAAGAAAACAACTGAAAAATGAATGAATTTTGCTTAATTCACAATAAATACAACCACTGAAACAGCATATACCACCACTAATTCACTTTCAATTAAACAAAACTAAGACGTGTTCGCAATAACTTCCAACACTGGTAGCCCTGTTTGTTAGACTGCCGGTTCGCCTCTATCAGCTGATCGGCCTGCTGCAAGGCCTTGATAACGTTGGCCTCGATTCTGCATTCCTGTGCTTTTCAAATGGGAGGGAGTTTGTGCTTGAGCGCTTCCAGGCCGGTAACCAAACGGAGTCCTACTGTGTTGTCATATTGCTTTCCCCTTAAGTGGGGATTGACGCGCGCCAAGAAATATGAGGAGTGGGGGTAATGAACTTGCAATGCTGTGCACGTAAACGTAACTCATTGGATGCAGATCAGAATCTTCCCATTCGAAAAACACTATAGTGACGTAACAGTGCAGAGGATATTTGGCCAATCAGAGTTTACCATCCACCTGCCGCACCTGGTCAATCAGGGCTCCCTCTGCCTGCCACAGCAAGCAGTAAAGTTTGCCTCTGGGAGAAAAAAAAAGCCCCCTAGCCTGTGCAGCCGCAGGCTAGAGGGCTCCTGTATCTCTCGAGTTCGGTGTCTTTCTTATATTCCGAACTATTTGCGCATCTTTATTGGTTCCTCAATTACAATGCTGCAATAATTATATAACAGGAAGGAATGAATATACTAATGCATAGTTATAATATAACCCCTAATTCCAAAACAAGTTTTCATAATATTATTACCTAGAACGCTGCATACAATTTAGCAGGAATATGCATATACAATATAATATTTCACTATAATCTCTAATTTCAGGAAATTCAATTAGAACATGTATGTCTACACATAACCTAATTAAATGTTACCCCCCTCACCCAGTTAATTTCATATTTATTCCACGATTTCATTGCTGGATACAGTTTTAAATATCCGATCTAATTACATTTTACATGTCATCACCAATTCATCTTACCAATTTAGACATATCAAGAATATGTAACCTAATTACATTTTACATATACGTAATTACATGTTATCCCATTTTATATAGCTACATGTTATTCCCCAGTTGATTTCATCTTTATTAAACAATACCAAAATTCATACAATTTAAAACAGAATACACAGTATATTAACCTAAACTACTGTTTAACCTACGTAAGCTTATGACTACGAATGTCATGTCCACACTGGACAGTCCAGTAGATCCAATCAGGTGATCGTCAAATCCACTGTTGTCTTCTCGATGGTCATGGATTTCTTCTAAATTTGGCTGCCTCTCTTGTGGAAACGGAGTTCGCTAGTTTATCCAGCCACATCCATAGTCCTCGCCGTCGTACCCCCGAGTAGATAGTTCTGTCCTGTAGGTATGAGAAGGCCGTTGCCCTCCCAGTCGTCCGCAGCGGACATTCCCATAGCGCATGTTCGGGCGTGTCTACGGCATCATAGCAACAATTGCCGCTCTCCCTTAGACCAAACCACATGAGGTACGCACCATAGGGTCCATGTCCCGTGATGTAGTGGATTAGTCCTTTTGAAGGCTTGAAGTATCTCATTCGGAGTCTCTCATCAACATCTGGGAAAATGTCATAGGTTCTCCTACCCGTGGTGCTCGTCTCCCATTCATGTTGCCATTCACTGACAGGTCGTTCTCCAACATCCAGTTCGTCTTGCACTGGAGCTCCTGCAATTTGTGCAGCTCGCAACGGATTTTGATGGCGAAGCCAGTAGTAGTCTTCTAATTTTCAAGTCGAACGGTAGGGTACCTAAGGTGACTAATAGGGCATCTGTTGGAGTTGTTGAACAAGCCCCACTCAACCAAATCAGTATTTTTCATTGAAGGCTGCGCACTTTTCGTTTGGCAGTGGCTAAATACAGTCTATGTGCCCAGGTACTTGCAGCACGGCCCATCACAGAACCCAAGATTACATTATTATATAAGCGAATAGCTCCGCAAGGGATCGTCCCAAAGTTGCGTGCTGGACGCCCAAGTTTACCCATTATGGCAAGTGCCTTTTTTGCTGTTTCAGTTATATGCTGCCTAAACAACAGGCCCTCTTCCAAGTTAACACGCAGATGTCTTGTATGGTGGCGCCTTTGTATTCTTATTCCTTTAAGGGGTATCGCTGGATCTCTTTCTAGCTTGCCTTTCAAAAGTATATGTTTAGTCTTTGCCGGGGAGATTGTCAGCATGCGCTCGATACATTCCCGGTGACAGACATCCAGGGCATCTGCAGCACGACGTTCTAATACAGTCCTAGAATTACCAGTAATGATGATGGCAACATCTGCATATTCAGCGTACCCACTGATTGCTGAAGTCCGATTTAGTTCATGTAGTATCGGTTCAAGCCCGATATCCCATAGTACAGGTCTGCATACTGAACCCTGTGGACATCCTTTGGTTACTGCTCTCGATATCTTGAAATCGCGTAAAGTTACCTTTCTACCATAGCAGTGATCACGAAGGATCAGATACAGGTTCCCAGGGCAGTTCATACTGCGAAGTTCAGCAAATAGGGCGGGCCACCATAGATTGTTGAAGGTCCCTTCTATATCAATGATAAGACCCAACACATACTTGGTGTCAGCTTCCTCCACTATATTGATGGTATGATTTATAGCATCCTCACAAGATCTTCCTCTTCGGAAACCAAATTGGGTTAATGTAAGACCTGCTGTTTCCCTAATTGCCTGGAGCCTACTGCATATGAGCTTTCCCAGTAACTTGCTCATACCATTTAGAAGCGCAATAGGCCTGTATGAGCCGGGTTCTCTAGGATCTTTTTCAGAAGCCTTCTTAAGAATAACCAAATTCGCCTCTTTCCAACTCTCTGACATTTTGTCCAATCTCAGGCATTCATTGTAAAGATTGCACAAATAAGGTGTTATGAGGTTAGCAAGGGCTTTCAGAACCTCATTACGAATTCTATCTGGGCCAGGGGCTTTTCTGTTCTTTAGTTGGTCAATGTAAATGAGGACTCCTCCTCTGTGAAAGGATCACATGTTCCCTCTGTGGGATATTCACTTGCCATTTGCAGCCTCGCTTCTTTTTGCGTCTGTCTTCCTGTTTGTCATCTTGGGGAACCAATGTGTCGAGGAGAAGATCCATGGTTTCACTCCAGTTCTTCGTGCTTGTACCGTCCTGTCGAAGAAGTGTGCAGGACACATCACCCCCAAACTTATGCCGCACAATTCTGTACGGCACACCCCATGGATCCCGTTGTAGACAATCCTCTGTAAACCTCTTCCAACAGCTGTGCCAAGTCTTTGTGAGTTGTTCTGCATAGGCCTCTTTCCTGCGCCTATAAACTAGGAGCCATGTCTCACGCTCCTGTGGAGTTCTTGCCTTCTGGTATCGTTTCCTAGCATGCATTACGTCGAAACCTTTGTAAAAGATCATTCCATGGGACATTCTGCTTATGCGAACTAGCACAGTTTGCCTTTTAAGACAACCACGACAAGATGGTTGAAACGTCGGTTTTATCCAACTTGACGCGGCAAAAACCGCATAGGCAAGATGTTTTTGATACTGGCCGTGGAAGCTTGAGGGAATATATTAAATACCAACTTTTCGTTCTCGAGTTACGCTGCTCACGGACTGACAGACCCCCCCCCCCCCGTACTCACACCATTATCTAAAAATGATTTTTTTTTTTGGATTCAGGGGGCCCTCAAAATACATATTTCCGGTGAAATCTCGATATCGGATTTTTGGGTGGAATACAATACTTTCTCTAGCCAATATGCATTTTACTGTATTTAAGAGCGTCGCATTTTGTATTTCTCAGCAGTACAGGTATATAACTCTCCCAAAACTGTTTGACGAAAGTCAGGGGTGATTTTTTTTTTTTTTTTTTTTTTTTTTAACATTTTTCAAATCTAGTTTTATACACGTCCCCCAATTAATGCAATGCACTTTCACGATTTTCGCTAAGACACGTCACTTCCAATGCTGCAGTTTCTCACTGTAATATTAATATTACTTGAAGTTGAAACCTAGTACATCACTGTCATTACTTTCTGTAACTTTTAACTTCCTTATCACAAATTTATCCATTCTGACGAGCAATAGGACAGTGAGTTGCAAGAAACTGAACTGAATACTGCAAGCTGCAATCGTCATTGCTGGAATTGTGACCCTGAATGTCAACCCAACCAATGAAGCTAAGAACTATTTATTGTTCAGCTTACTTGTGATTTGATACTTTTACTCACTCACAGCTCACACTCGTACCATGTACAGTCTGCATCCAAAGTGTTCCGTGTCTTCTTGTATTTTCAAAAAGCAGTAAGAGTAAATACTTTCACTAAAAAGAAAAGAATATTTCCCTGGTAGGGAAGGAATTCTCCTTTGACGAGAAGGGGAAATTATTTAATGAGAGGGGGAAATCCCCCGCCATCCCCCGTTTATTCGAACCTTGGTATTAGTATTAAAACAAATGTAAAACATAAATAGTTGGACTTGAACAATCTCCTGAATGTAAAGCGTAAATAGGTGCAGTACAATGGTCCACGTGTGTGTGCATGTGTGTAAGCAGCGTGACTGATAAACGAAATTTCCGATCAATACCAAACTTGGTATTTAAGTTCAATATCTCCAAAGATGCGACACGAAGATTTTGAAGAAAAATCCCCTCATCATATTACCGTGTTCATAGCGTATTTTGAATTTTTTTTTTTATTTTTTTTTAAATGGCTCAAGGGATTTTAATTAAAATGGCTTACGTTTAAAATATTTACATGACAAATAAAATATGTATCTTGAATTTTCAGGGAACAGCCGCTGAAGTCCTCTTGTTTGTGTAAACTGCACAAAAGCTGTTGAGTTCTATAAAATATACAATTTATTTCAAATAACCCTTTTGTGGCACCAGCATTTTCCGAGATATTTGTTATTATTGTTTGAATTTGTTTACTTCTATCGTTTCCTTAACTTGCTGTCGCTATTTAATTATTTGTCGCGATGTCATGGAAAGAGTATGGAATTTCACGGACAGCATATAGTGGCCCGCTTTTGAACGTCGGACTCGATTCCATTTGCTTTATTCCCCCTTATATCCACAACTGATTCTATAACGAAAGTATCTCTGCTAAGGTTTATCTGAACTATATGAAGTAGAAAGATGAATATGCTTTCGTAAGTATAGTCTGTAGAGACTATACAAAAATAAACGACAGCGGGTAGAGAAAGTAATATGAATGTAAGGCATGTGATATTTTGTATAACTAAGCATTGCCAGATGCACTATTTTTCAACTGATGACCAAGAGGAGGTCGTGCGACTTGTGTGATGTTACGAAAGTTGCTTTTCTGAGTTTCAGGGATGAAGGAGGTAAAAGGAAACCGTTTTTGGCATATGTGTCTAAAACTTCTCATACTTGTCATTCAGATGCTTCGTATTTGTAGTGTACCTTGACATCCACGTACTAAGAAAGTTATGCAGACCTCTTCTTTTGTTTACAGCGAGTCACCATTTCTGCCGGTGTGTATACATACGCACGCGTATCGTGTTGCAGTGCGTATTATGTTGCGTTTGACTTACGAAAGCACTTTCAAATCTCATGCCATAAACATGTGTTCATTAGTGATTTCTTTGGTACTGCATACGTTTAAGAAGTCTATAAATATTTGGCGATAAAGTCGAAGTGCATAGCCTTAGAAGATACACTAAGTGATCGTCGCGTAAACTATTGCGATACAGACTTTTAATATAGTTCAATTTGGAGAAACTCTTTCACAAATATACGTAGAGCCATACCCACTCTTATACACACTATTCTTGCAAATGTTTATTTCTCTATGTACTACATTTTAATCGACATAAACATTTTAGAAAGTATCTTATTGCCAATTTTATTGTAGGTGCAAGGGGAATATGAGAATACAGTAGGTTTTAAACGATAGTGAAGTGTTTTAAGAGCTGTTTGCTATGCGATGCCTTTGCAAGGGCGAGAGATAAAAACTAGTAACATATTCGTATTTGAGAAAAGTATAAGTATTGGATAATTCAAACAAATAATAAAGAATACCTCGGAAATAGTCACTCAAAAGAAAATCGTTCCTCCCTTCCTCCCTTACTCCCTCCCTCCCTCCCACCCTTCCACAACCTTTTATCCATTGCAGTGGCGTGCATCCACATGTTATGTCTCCAATTTAAGCGTCTTTGGCAACGCTACAATTTAGAAATGCTTCTTCACAGTGACAGCAGACAGGCTTTACTAAGTTCCTAATAAGCACTATTTCGATTCCAGTGGACCATATTGACATATTTCTTTCTGTTTATGATTTATTGGTCACAATCTATAATTACTTTGAATATGTATAGCTTATTAACTTGACGTCGTAGACCATTGGTTTCCTATCTCAAATTGATTGTCTATGAACCTTCTATCATCAATAAAATTCGTGCGGTGTTATGAATTTACATCCTGTATATATGTCATGTACAACGTTTCAGGGTTGTTGAACCAGCTGACGTTGATTGGTGTGGCGGCGGGACGGTGGAGTTTTCTAAAGGATTTCACCCTGGGGTTTGGATAACTGTCTGATACCCCTTCTTAGGAGAGCTCATTTCCGAGGCCCTCGGGTTGAGAATGACGTATGCAGGCTGGCGCCGGTGTCAGGAGTGCCTCTGTTCTGGAATCGCCAGGGACTCCGTCCTTGCTAGGCGCATTGTCGTCGGGATCCGGTTACCCCTCGGGTCTGCCCATTCACCCCTTCATGCTCTTCTCTCAGGGATCACGTAAAACACAATGGATGTACTGAAATGGCCTACGTGCAGTGCTGAGTTCTAGTGGCCGAGAACTTTCTCCGTCGGACTATGCTCTCCTATTCCCTCATCTTATTTACACCTTGAAACTGTAAGGTAACGTGATATTTATAATAACTATATGTGATATTTGTGAAAATAGTTACGAAATATCACTGTATCTGTACTTCTGATGTCTTTAATCTCCAAAATCTTCCATATTATAAAGGGTTACGTGGTATCCCGTTTATCTACATTACCTTTCATGAATTACATACGCGAATCTATCACATATCTCCAGAGGCAGTTCGAGTCGAACGGGGACGATGGCTGCCCCGTCCGAGTGTCTTGTCCGCAGTACCTAGGCGTTATACGGCTCAACCTGCGCGATGGTTTCAAATAGAGTCTCAACAGGGATATGTGTCACACTGGGAAACAAATTTAGGAAAAGGGGTATTTATAGGGGCGGGAGGGGTAGTTGGCAGGGATTGGTCCGCGAGCGGGCTGTGCGCGGTTGCTGATTGGTTGTTTCCAGCCATTCAGACGACGCGCTAATCCCCACCAGGGTTCTGGCCGACAGTCACTCACTTAGAGGTGAACTGAAAATAGGTGTTCCTCTGTTTTGAGTACAGATTGTACTTTCGCCTTTCCCATCTTCAAAGTTAAACCGCCGGACTTAAGATGTCCTTTGGTAGTCTTTTTGATGGTAGTCGGCGTGGCTCTCTCTGGTCATATTGACCCAGAGTATTCACCAGAGGGTTAGGGTGGTTCTGGAGTTTGTTGTACATTGTTCGAGTGCGAGTTTTAATCACGTCGACAATGTACGGGATACCGGAATGTTCGTGGAGGATATGGGCAGGAAATCTCCAGACGGTATCATAGCTCATCCTTAATGCCCGGTTCTGCAGCGTCTGGAGTCTGATGAAGGTGGACTTTGCCACCACTCCCCAGATCTCGCATCCGTACAGGACCAGAGGCGGGATGATCGCTCGATACAGCTGGAGCTTCAGGCGTAAGGGCATGGTTTGGGAACTGAAAATTGGGTATAGCTGCCGGAGAGCAGCGTGGCCTTGCAGTACTTTGCCCCTGACGTGATGTCTATACGTCAGCCGCCGGTCCAGCGTGACCCCGAGATACTTCGCCGTAGTGACCCAGGGGATCCGACGGCGCCGAAGCACGAGGTCTCGCGGGAGCCGGTTGGCTTTCGTATTTTCCAGGAGAATCGCAGAGCTTTTCTCCGGGTTAATTGACATACGCCAGTTCTCGCACCATCTACTGATGGCACAGAGGTGGGCTTGTACTTGTCGGTAACTGTAGCGCGGGTTCTTGTTAGTAGCGAAGATCATGAGATCGTCCGCATACTGACAGATGTGTGTGTTGGGGTGCGTGGGGAGATCGGCCATGTAAGCTGCAAAGATTGCCGGTTACAGTACACTGCCCTCGGGGACTCCTGCGCCAATGGGCCTATCTCTTGAGAATGATCCCTCCACCTTCACTCGGAAGCTACGTTCCTGTAGGAAACTAGCCACCAAGTAAATGTATGGAGGGGGGATTTCGTGCTGAATGAGCTTGTAGACTATCCCCTCATGCCAAGTGGTAGAGAATGCCTTTTCCACGTAAAGCAACACTGCCACCGTTTTAGCCCTCTCCTGGTAAGCCAGGGAAGCTTTCTCGGCTACGCGCAGTAGTTGATCGGTCGTGGAGTGGCCAGAACGAAAACCAAACTGATGTTCAGGTAGGAGACCTTTTTCCTCCAATAGAGGTCCGAGGTGGGACAGGAACAGTTTCTCGAATACTTTCAAGATAACTGGTAGGAGACTGATGGATCGATAACTGGATGGAAATACCGGATTTTTGCCCTGCTTTAGAACGCATACCACACGCGCCTGTTTCCAGATAACCGGAAAATGGCGCATGCTGAGGCATGAGTTATAAATGCGGGTCAAGTGCATCACGGCTCTATGGGGAAGGTGCTGGAGCATTTCCGCTGTTATACGGTCCTGTCCAGGGGATTTTCGGGCTTTTAGTGATTTGATGGTGTTAGTTACCTCGCGAGGGATAACTATCGGGATGTGAAACTCCTCGTGGCCCGCGGGTCCGACTTCTAAGAAGTCTTCTACGGCCTGTTCCACGAGGTCAGTATGGTCATCGTTCTGTGGATCTTCCCTGGGCTGGAATTGAGTTTCCAGATAGTCTGCTAGCGCCTCTGCTTTTTCCCTCGGTTCAAAGACGAGTCTTCCCCGAGGGCTATGCACAGGATGCTGGTGTACAGATTTATCTTTCCGCAAGCCTCGGATGATGCGCCACGGTTTCCTCTCCTGGAGGTTTACGTGACGCAACGTTTCGTCCCAAGCTGCTTGCCTATGTTTTCTTAGGAGTCGTCTCACCAGGGATTTGAACCTCTGGTGTATTACTCCTATCCTAGGATGTCGGAATCTCTGCCATGGCCGTCTTACAGCATTTTTTGCTTGAATGAGGCGTTTAAGTGGAACAGGGATAGATGTTGGGTTTGGTGCTTCGGTAGGGATGCGGTGTGTGATCGAGTCTATTCGAGGATTTGCTTCCACGGAGTTTTGAAGGGCAAGGACGGTTGCGTCCCAGTTGACCTCTTCCACCCAGTCTGGTACTCCCAGTGGAGTGAGATTAACGTCTGAGTCGACCACAACAGGGTTGTGATCAGAGTCCAGAGCGTTAATCACAGAGAGGTCCAAGTGAAATGGAATGTTCTTGGTGATCATGAAATCAATGGCGTCCGCGGCGCCGCGTGCCGGGTAGTAGGTTGGACCTTCTCGGCCCGTGTGCGTGAAGGGCGGGGTTCCCGCTAATGAGACGGTACAGTCCCTGGCCCTTAACGTTCTGGGTGCGGCTGTGCCAGCTTGGATGTTTAGCGTTGAAGTCGCCTGCGATGCAAACCCTGTGGTGTAGGTTCAGGAGTGCCGTGATGTCCACTTCATGGAAACGTCCATCCGGCGGGTCGTATACCGCCACAATCACCAGGTCGTTCCCGCCCAAGGACAGCCTTATGGCGGTTGCTTCCAGGTGTTGTAACGGAGGAATGGTAACAGGAGTGTGGGTGAGATGGTTCTTTATGACAATGGCATAACCACCGCCCTGTCGGCCGACCCGATCAGACCGATGGACGGCGTAACTTGGCAGGGGAACTCTAACAGGCCAGGTCTCTGGTCTCTAACTCCATTTGCGTTCCAGAACGCAGCTCTAAATGAACGCACAGTTCTATGCGCCATTAAGAGCTCGTGGAGTTAGAATAGAGGTCCTTAGCCGTTTGAAGCACCGCAAGATGCTTCTCCACAGCGGAAATCCCGGGGTTGTTAATGGTTTCCCTGCAGCGTCGTAAGATCGGGAGGGAGCGCTGGACTAAGCCGGCGAACCAGGTTGCCAACTGAATGAACTCTACCATGTCTTCAGACGCAAATGCGTCCCCTACGGTTGGTTGCGAGCTGTTTTGAGGCACCTCTGGGTTGGCTGGGTTGGCTGGGCCGGTCCGGGAGGACGGACCAGCATTGGCGGACTCAGCTGGAGCTATAGATGCTGGTGGAGGGGGAAGTTTCTCAACAGTTTTGTTGAGATCCTTCCCGGCGGCAGGTTGCTTTGCGGTTTTGGCCACAGAGCGCTTCTTCTTCCCCTTTTTAGGGGGACGTTGCTCCTCGGGAGCGACGCTAGGCGTTGGAGCTGTCTCCTTGCTCACAACCTTGGGTATGACGCTATCTGGGACTGGCGTTGTCATTGTAGCGGCAACCTGGCTTATAGGGGTCCCTTACGCGACCTCGGCCTGTGCAAGGGCACTTTCGTGTCTTGCAGTGCCGTGGCGAAGGAGACCCCTTGCCTAACCTCAGTGCTAGCCTTGCACTGTTTACCTTGCATTATAGCAAGTCTTTTCGGGCACCCGCGATAGATGCCTATGTGACATCCATCGCAGTTAGCGCACCTTTTATTTTCTATTGGTGGGGGGCAATCCTTCACCAAGTGCTCGCCCACACACCGCAAACACTTAAGAGCCCTCTCACAGGCAAACCTGGAGTGGTGAAAACCCAGGCACTTGTAGCACTGGACCGGCCCCTCCCTGCCATGATAGGGCTCAACCGTGACTCGCGTGTGGTATAGGCAAGTCACCTGGTCTATCTTAGGGGTTCCCTCCCCCTGTTTTTCGATGGCCACTAGGAATAGTGGTAGGGGCACCTTAGTGGGTTTCCCCTCCTTCACCTTAGTTGTGGTGAGTTGCACCACGAACCGCGGTTCGATTCCGTGTTCGTCCTTTAGGCCGGCACGGATGTCCTGGGGGTCTGTTTCAGAGTCAAGACCTCTGATGACCCTGTGAACCATGTGGGGTCACTGAAGCGAGTACGTGTGGAATTTAATTCCACACTCTTTCAGTACCTCCTTTGTGGCCGCATGGTCCCCAGAGGTAGTGGTTCTAATTACAACGCGCCCTGGATGCCGCGTTGCCTGAAATTGCACCCTTAGCTTTTCCCTGAGTTCCTTCATCACTTTGACGTGATTCGGGAAGGGATCAGACACAATTGGTGAAATTTTCTCCGCCTGTTGTGCGGCGTGGTGCTGGGGGGACGCTGCAGGTCCCTGTGAAGGAGCGGGTCCGTCTGGATTTGAACCAGAGGAACTTTTCCTACGGCTCTGTACCAGTACAAAGCCATCATCGTCCGTCAGTGCAGGAGTTGGGTTGACGGGAGCTGGTGGTGTAAGGGGGACTACTGTCCCTTGGTTTACAAGGCCCATGGCCTTTTTTACCTTCGGCCTAGTCTTGGCCCAAGTGAGAGCCTTGGCTTTCGCCTTGGCGATACTCACTCGGGGACCAGGTGAGGGGTTCGAGGTAGAGGGTGGTGCCGAAACCATGTCAGGTCTTACCTGTTTGCTTGTACTCGGCATGTCTGTCTTTGTCGGTGCAGGTGCCATTCGGCTCCCCACAGAGGGCCAGGCGCCTTGCGGCGCGCCTATTGGGGTTCCAGCGAACCCCAGGTCCAGACCTGAGTCCGGACCCTTGGCTACAACCTTGTGGGGCTGCGGTAACGTCAGTCTGTCTGCGTTGGTACCGAGTCTCCTCCGGCCTGGCTGGTGTGTGGAAGGGCTCTACGAGCCTCTGCCACTAGACTGGCGAGTAGAGGGCCAATGCCCACTGTCGGTCTCGAGTCGGGGCAGCTCCGGGAAAGCTGCCTCGGTGATGTCTCCTTCTTCTTCAGCTTGGAGTGCCCTAAAATCTGCTATCAGATCTCTTTAGGACACTCCGAGAAACTAGTGGCGCCGGCCTGGCAAGTGCTCTTTATGAGTTGGCGCGGTGCGTAGAGGCTGCTCCCTGGCGAGAGGTCACGCAGTTGGCTTCCCTGTTCTTCCAGTAGTCCAGTAGAGTAGAGTCGAGGCGTAGACGATGCGAGCTCATTCACCATCCAATGGCGAACGAATGAATGGTGATTTAGTGGAACGTTATAAATAGCAAATAGGCTCGCGGCAGCCAGTGTTGCCACCAGAATTCCCGTCTCTAGGGGAATTTTGATTACACGAGACTGCGGAGCAACTTCTCGGTAACTCTATAGAATATATGTGTAGGCTGAGAGTTATATAATTTAGCAATAAATAATTATCGGTATGATTAAGTAATTTTAGATAAACGTTGTTCCTAACTATTTAATAACACAAGGACTCCAAATTTTTTTAAAAAAATAATCTAGAGCCTTTGACATCGGCATTCAAAGAAACAGGAAGAATATTAATATTCCCAATTTTCAGGACATCAGCTAAAACAGTGAAGACACGCAGTCTGTAACACCCAGAAAATAACCTCTAATATTGCGTTGGGCGTAATTTTCTCTCTTTACACAATTACTTGGTACGTGATGGTAATGAATATTTATAACAAATACGAAATAATTGCTTTAAGGGAGTGTTGATAAAACATTTTTGGGACTTCATTATATGGATTCTAGAATTAGACTAAACCTTCTCTGAGTTCACAATGTAGTATACAAATTACATGCAAATTAAGTGAATAAATATTGCACACATATCCAACAACATCTGATCGAGTTTCGTTTTGTTGCGTATTCTGTATACTTCTTTGTAGATCATGTTCATCAATGTATAGGTATATTACTTGGAATGAGATGTTATGACATTTGTCTTATATGTATTTTGTGTGGAGAAGGAAAAACAATGTCTGTTATCTGCTCCATGGCATTCCCAACGAAAGCTCAACAAGCAGGATACGTTCATTTATGGCTCCAAAAGGTTATATTCTAACGTTCAGGATTTGAACACAGTGGTTGGTCTTTTAGTCTCTTAGGAAATATACATTACGTTTCAAGAGGAATTTAAACCGATTCGAGTCCATTTCTATCCTCAATACGACCCACGTCTCCATCTTGAATTCAATTCGGAATTATATCGAGTTGGATACGCAAGGTTCAAATATAAACAATCCAAGCTTTTATTTGGTCATCTGGTTTATGTTGGTGAACCTGCAAAAAATGTTTCCTACTTATTTTAAGTAGGTTTTGAGGTTGATGAATGTTTTGGAGAAGAGTATATTGGGAGATTATAGAAACAATAAAATTGGCTTTGTTGTTGTGTTTTACGTATTACAGCGCTTCAGCTAAGAAAACAAAATCACGAGCGTGCAGCGTGTTACGAGTACAGTAGAAGTTAGCGTCTTTGGCGGATTCGAAGCGATTTGAATCCGGTAGCTGTCTCCATGCAACAAAATTTCGATTCAATCTAACTTCTAAGAGGATCGGATCCAAGTATTCAGTTCAATCTGAATTCGTGTTTCCATGCAGTATTGAATCCGATGAGAACTCAAATCGATTAGAATTCTCCATGGAAACGTAGTGATGATCACTACAAATCCTCACTGGGTCAAAGAAATCAGGAAAAAGTTTGCAAGGACCATAACTGCTTTCAACAAAAGAGAACTCTACAGACAGGAAAACTCGATTTGCAACTAAGGGAGAAAATTCAGAAATGCTACCTCTAGAATGGTGCATTGCACTCTACCATTTTTAAACGTCTATTAAGAAGTTGAAATAGTTTTCGTGGGTTTCCTTGAGCGTTCCAGCTGTTGTCCAATTTTACTGAAAACAGTAAGGCTTGATCTTCATAAGCGTATTCGCTACGGCACATGTTATTTTTCTTCAATGTAAATTATTTGGACAACAATCAATTGAAAATATTGAAAACCTATGAATTCTTATTTTTAAAAAATCTGAAAGGAAATAAATAAGTTATATATCGATAAATAAATGTGTAATTAAAACCAATAAAATTAATAGTAATAATAATAATAATAATAATAATAATATTAATAATAATAATAATAATAATAATAATAATAATAATAATAATAATTAATAATAATTAATAATAATCATAAGCATAATAATAATAATAATAATAATAATAATAATAATAATAATAATAATAATAATAATAATAATAATAATAATAATAATAATAGATGCAATAATATTAACCGGGCTTGTGGGCCGTGGTCTATTGGGTTCCTTCTTCTTCCCAAACGTTTCGTCTGCGACTACGGCAGACTCCACTAGGCAACTTCGACCTCGCCGCCACTGAAGATGTCTGCCGTAGTCGCAGACGAAACGTTTGGGAAGAAGAAGGAACCCAATAGACCACGGCCCACAAGCCCGGTTAATATTATTGCATCTAGTATTGACACCGGCCGTAAAAGCCTTAGAACTTTAATAATAATAATAATAATAATAATAATAATAATAATAATAATAATAATAATAATAATAATAATAATAAAATAATAATAATAGTAATAGTAATAGTAATAATAATAATAATAATAATGATAATGATGATGATGATAATGGTGATAATGATGATAATGATGATAATGATGATAATGATGATAATGATAATAATGATAATGATAATAATGATAATAATGATGATGATCATGATGATAATGATGATAATGATGATAATGATGATAATGATAATAATGATAATAATGATAATAATGATAATAATGATAATAATGATAATAATGATAATAATGATAATGATAATAATGATAATAATGATAGTAATGATAGTAATGATAGTAATGATAATAATGATAATAATGATAATAATGATAATAATGATAATAATGATAATGATAATGATAATGATAATAATAATAATAATGATAATAATGATAATAATGATAATAATGATAATAATGATGATAATGATAATGATAATGATAATGATAATGATAATGATAATGATAATAATAATGATAATGATAATAATAATAATAATAATAATAATAATAATAATAATAATAATAATAATAATAATACTAATAATAATAATAATAATAATAATAATAATAATAATAATAATAATAATAATAATAATAATAATAATAATAATAATAATAATAATAATAATAATAATAATAATAATAATAATAATAATAATAATAATAATAATAATAATAATAATAATAATAATAATAATAATAATAATAATAATAATAATAATAATAATAATAATAGAAGATTTGTTGCTCTATTTCCAACTTAGACCAACACTGTATTGCACGTTTATAAAATTGTTAATGTATTCCAAAGTAATTACCATATTACATTTAAATTTATCACATAGGTGTCTTTAGGAGACGAATAATCTATACATATTACAAGCTAAATTACTTCAAAATTTGAAAAATTTGTAAATCTGTTCCAGGGTTCCTCATTATTTCCTTTGCGTGAATATTTATAAGCATTCTCAGAGCATAAGTGAATTACGCCAATTTATTGTGTATTTAATAAAAACTAAATATAATAAAATATGTTCACTGATATTTATATAATCAGTGTATAAGCCCAAGCTTTTAGAATCGTTATAGCAGTGGGAAAGAATTTCAATACCTTTTTAATTTCGCACTCATGAATAAATTAAAAACTATCTCTAAACAAGGTAAGCGGGAATCGCACACTATTTTTCACTCACAGGTGACGTGGCTGTCAAAGACGAGAATAGGTCTTTTCATGTCTTTTAGGCAGTAGTACTTCAAATTATATCATAAAAGGCGGCGAGTTGTAATTATTGCACGCTTTATATTAGCTTCACCTGTAAGTATTGTTACAAAGACGACGAAATTCGAAGCCCGTTTACTTTGTTAACCCTTTATTTTCTTCTAAATCTTACTCAAATGCACAATTTCGTTCTCGTTACTAAAGCAGTTTTAGTCTTCTCTACTATGACGATTCACAATTGTTCTTCCGATAATCTTTCTCAGCCTTTCAATGTCTTTCCCCAGTTTCACTGTCTCTTATATCTTTACTATTACGATGCAATCACTCGACAGCACATAGACACTCGCTGACAGGCTGGCCGACGCACTCTCGTAACCAAAACTAACTGTACACAACGACTTAAAACTACTCTGACACCAAAAACTGACTGTCAATGTAACGAACTCTTTCGGCATAATTTTCACCAACTTACAGACGTCTGACCTAAAAATCTGCACTCGTATCAAGGACCAAAGACAATAAAATAATGTTATGACTTTGTCCTAATGTCCTAACAAAATTATCAGGATAAAAGAGTGACTTTGCTAAATTTATAATGTAACGTGATTTTCACCAACTTGAGTCGGCTGACTGACTTGCAAATTTGCACACATGTCAAGAACCAAAGACAATTCAATAATATTATGACTTTGTCCTAATGTTCTGACCAGGATCATCAGGATAAAAAAATGACGGTTAAATTTATCAATGTAACAATTTCCACCCACTTAAGAGTCGTCTGATTGACTTAAAAATTTGCAGACATCTCAAGGACCGATGACAATAAAATAATATCATGACTTTGTCCCAATGTCCTGAGCAGCATAATTAGAATAAAAAAGTGACGGTTGAATTGATCAATGTAACATACTTTTCGCCCACTTAGATTCGTCTGATTGACTTGAAAATTTGCACACATGTCAACAGGCGCGGCTCCTCAGGGTAGGCAGGGTAGGCATTGCCTACCCTATCGTAATACATCAACAAATAATGTTTAACTATGATTCTGCATTTTATCATTTGAACCGTCATTTTCCCCTAAATTGCAGTTCAAGAAAAGTTTTCTCGGTTATAATGACCAGCGCCATGGTCAAATCCTTTAATCTCAATTCCGATTCATCAAAACTGAGCTGCTTGTTTGAAACGCGCGGCAGAAATGATACGCATGGAACCTGGGTAGTGGAGAGCAGGCTAGCTTAACCTCTGCCTGCCCGGCCCCATTTCCTCAGTACGAGGCCCTTGAACAGGGATAAGGAAACATTCGGTCTGTATATGCACTCCGAGCATGCGTAGACGCGTCTGCCAGCAGTCCGAACACTTGCCTGCCCAAATCCGAATTTATGCGACATTTTCCGAACAGCCATACTCCACGAACGAAGATCTCAGAGATCTGCATCTGTCGTCATCTCTGTGTAATACCAGTATGACCGACTTAATTAGTGAACTATTACAAATTTCGCTTTCGCGGCGCACTGACAATGAAAAGAGGAGTGTTTTAACTATTTAACACAAAGCTGTAGTCAGACAAATTTTCAATTTCTTAATCTGTCTTAGTCATGGACGTCGCGAAACGGGGGCAAGGGGGGCCACGGCCCCCATTGGAAGTTGGTGAACTTAATGTGCAGTCAGTTACTGACTATTAAAATATTATTTTAATTTTGATGTAAAGAACAATTTTTGTTTAGCACAAATTAATACGCTTATCTGCAACAAATACTATAAATTTTGACAGTAAAATAATGATTTAATATTATATGATGGCAAATTTCCAACATGTGCCCCCCCCCCTCCTGGAAAAAAGTCTGCCGACACTCGTGATTTTAGTTTTGGCGGTAATTCGTCCGTAAGTCACAATCATTCACTCTGCACTTATTAAACAACCAAACAATATATTGTTTGCGTTATCCGCAATGACTTCGCCCCCTATATTTCGGATAAACGGGGTTTATTGTTGTTGTTATTATTATTATTATTATTATTATTATTATTATTATTATTATTATTATTATTATTATTATTATTATTATTATAATTATTATTATTATTATTATTATTATTATTATTATTATTATTATTATTATTATTATTGTTGTTGTTGTTGTTGTTGTTGTTGTTGTTACTGTTACACTTTGCCTACCCTAAAATTTTGTCTGCGAACCGCCACTGCATGTCAAGGATAGATGACAATATCACAATGTCTTGAATTTGTCTTAATCTACTGGATCTTCAGGATAAAAAAATGCTAAGTGAAGTATCAATGCAAAGGAATCTTTCGACGTAATTTTCATCAACTTAGAGTTGTCTGATTGACTTGAAAATTTGCACACGTGTTAAGCACCGATGAGAATACAAGAATATTATGACTTTGTTCCAATGTCCTGACCAGGATCGTCAGGATAAAGAAGACCAAACTAAATGTATAGAAAATAGTACAATTATGACACCTTATATGGCGCTAGGGAACATTTCTACATGCCCCCTGAAAATTGATTTAATTAAATACTATTTATATAATGGATAACATAGATTCCCAGAGAGAGGACCTGAAATGAACACGAGACCCAGGGGAAATATTACGGCCCGGAGTCCATACAGAGCTAAGACACCCACAACAGCTGGTAGTTTAGAAATCGACACAAGTTACACTGGACAAAGGAATTAAATCGCCTGAAAATATTGAAAGACGGAGATGCCCGAAGATAGGACCTGAGAGGGACACGAGATTTCGGGGGATGGATTGCGGATCGAAGTTTACCCAGGGCCAGGAACTCCACAACAGCTGATAATGTAGTTAAAACAATAATTGTTGTCTAATAGTTAAAAAAATAGTGATTTGAAAATTTTCATAACATAAATATGGAAGAAATTTGGAATTCAGGCATTTTAAAAAGATTTCAAACTAAACATTTTGGAAAACATTTGAACAGGAAAATTTGAGACTAAAAATTAAAAATAAATTATAGTTTAAAAAACTCAAAAACACGCTTTTATAAGAAATCGAACTAAATAATAGAAAATAGTTGTTCAGTATAAAGAGTTTGCTCTATATCGATATAGTCAACTAGTTCATTATATTTCAAGATTTTGTAATAAGTTAAAAATAAAAAATAATTTATATTAACAAAATAATAAATTTTATTGTGAAAAGCATGGGGTGTCAGACATCAAATGTTTAAATAGTTCATTAGAAGCTATTTATAAAAGTAAAGATGTTACAAAAGTATTTAAAAAACACCCCAGGCTCTTTAAAAACAAAATTTATTATTTTGTTAATATGAATTAGTTTGTATTTTAAACTTATTACAAAATTTTGAAATATAATGAACTAGTTGACTTTATATCGCTATAGAACAAACTCTTCATACTTAAAAATTATTTTCTACTTTTTAGTTCGGTTTGTTATAAAAGCGTGCTTTTTAGTTTTTTAAACAATAACTTATTTTTATTTTTCTTTAAGATTAGCCAACGGCTGAAGCAAAAGGATAAGTACATAGCTCCTTTTGCTGTTACAGGAAATCAGGGTATCGATGCTGGATCCACTTCCGGAATGTAGTACTTACAAATACTATTTGAGTTGATTAAAGTCGAAAGTAGCACACTAAAGTAAACCCGTATGCTAACGCAAGAGAACAGTAACAAAAGTAAGGTGATACATAAAATGCATAAGTGGAGACTTTGAAGTGTGGACAACGATGCTCATTTGTTACTTCGGTAAAGCACAGGCCTTATTGATTCAGACCGTTCGTGAAAAAAAGTTTGTTTCTGGCAACGGCCTTAGACTCTGCAGTTCTGGTCGGCTACTGTAAGCGATGGAGGGGCTATTGCCAACCGAAGATACAAAGCCAGATAGAAATCCTTGCATGCAACGGCAGTAGCGCCAACGTTGCATAAACGTAACTAGTTCAGCAATCGTGTATTTATGCGTGTATTGGTAATTTGGGTAGTGATATGTTAGTATTATAACAGTTATTCAACACCTCAAATACGTACCGCGACGTATGACTGGCATTCAGGTGGAAACACACGTAACGAGCTCCCCTAAATAAGAGAAAGATACTTTCTGTAATACGTACTCAGAGAAACTATTCCAACCAACATTTTCGATGCCGAGATTTCATTGAAATACACGTTTTGAGAATTCCTGAATGTAAAAAGGTATTTTTAGAAAAGAAATGTCCTTGTGTGGATGGAGGTGGGGAAGGCGTGAACAATATAACACAAAAACAAAACGTCCATCAAATACCGTATTTGGTATATACGCTACCGCTCAAAAGTTCTTGAACACTCCTCATTTTTAGGATTTATTGAAACAATGGAATAAAAGAGACATAATATGTAGCCACAACAGTATATTTAATGAAAATCAGCAATGCATGTTAAATTTTGCTTTCTTCAAAGTAACCTTCCCTTGCTTTAATTACAGTTTTACAAATTCTGGGTATCCTTTCTATTAAGTGCGCCAGTGTATCTTCTGAAATATCCCTCCATACGTTTTGCATATGACTCATTAGTGGGGGTGGGTTGTTTCTTTCTGACCTCTCTGTCCACATGATCCCAAAGTAGTTCAACAGGATTGCAGTCAGGGCTTTGAGGGAGCCAAACCGTGATCTTCATGTCTTGTCTCTCTTCCAATCGTTCCACGCGTGTTTTACAGAGTAAGGATGTATGCTTGGGGTCATTGTCCTGCTGCAGAGTGAAACCCTTGCCAATTAACCGCATCCCAGATGGTTTGGCATTGCGTTGGAGCAGTGGTGGCTTCTCAGAGGAGGGAAGGGAGGAACATCCTCCTCAAATTTTTTATGAACTTATAAATGCTATATTAATCTTAAAATTCAAGCAATATTGAACAAATTTTGAATTTGAAGCTATTATATTAAGGTATGCAGGTTTATACTTCGCACGTTTATACCACGTGATACCTTACGAGTGTCCGACACAGAACACCTGTGTCCGCGCAGCGGAGGAAACTTATCTCTTTCCTCCACTCCCATAGTAAAGGTGCATAGAACATAGCGCTACAGCGGCCAGAGAGAGAAACAGATTTTTAATGCAGTTTATGAACAGCTGAGGAGGAGTTCCTCCTCTCGAACTGCGCCTGTGCTAAGTCCCTGAAGGCCGGAGCGTTGCGGATAATTCCTCTCTGAGGCGCGAGATTGGAACCGGCAAAGGTATTAATACTATTGCTGCCATCTAGTGATTTTATTTTCAACCAGATCTATTAACAGATCTTTTCCCTTCACGGATATGTTGATCATTGTGCATCGTAAAGCTTTCAGTCACATATTTAGTTGCTGCTCCTTTTTCAGTAATATTCTACTGTGTTTCTTCCAACGCGCGAATAAGACGGTGAAGTTTTGCTTTTTCAATTTGTTGTTATAACATTGAACAATGACTGACAGTGAAAGTGTTTTAGTTTTCGGAGAATTTAAAAGACTCACATTACAGGAACAAATAATTGTTATACAGAAGGGACGACCAACCCCACCATTGCCTGGACTCATGTGTGCTATTAGCAAAGGCGGGAAGCGAACTTCTCCACAACTTGGTATAAAAAAGCCAATTGGCTAACAGGTTGTGAAAAAGGCTAATTCTCTTGTTTGGTTCTCCAACTCGAAGGATGTTTGGATCTTTGGTGGATTCAGTAATGTTAAGAATCTGAGCCGAGGAATTCAGAGGCATGAAAAATCTCGAGAGCATCTCGACAATGCACTAAAATTAACAATCTTCGGTAAAAGTGAATATCGCATCGATCTAGCGTTAAGTGAAGCAGCTAGGATTTCTCGCGCCAAACACAATGAACAAGTGAAGCAAAATCGACATGTATGTTCAAGTTTAGTGGATATCGTGTGTCTGTTAGGAAGGCAAGAACTAGCTTTCAGAGGACACGATGAAAGTGAATTATCATCAAATCAAGGGAACTACCCCGAGCTTTTCAAGTTATTAATGAAACACGACGAAGTACTTCAGACACATTTAAATAATTCTAAAGCATTCATCGGCTTGTCAAAAACCATTCAAAATGATTTAATTGAGTCTGTTGCAGGCCTTGTAAGGAAAGAAATATAGGATGAAATTCATAAAGCTGCCTTCTTTGCAGTGGAGGCTGATGAAACTTCGGACGTGTCTCTCAGAGCAGTGCTCAATAATTTTAAGATATGTAGATCCATGTGGCTGCATCCAAGAACGATTTTTTGGTTTCCACAGTGTTAGTGGAGATAGAACAGCCAATGCCCTATACAAATTACTGCATCAGCAGTTAGAGCCATTGAATTATGACAGAAAACTTGTTGCGCAGTCTTATGATGGCGCTACTGTTATGGCCGGAGAACTAAACGGCTTGCAGACGAAGATCAAGCAGAAAGCAAAGCAGGCATTATTTGTACACTGTCGTGCACACAGGCTTAATCTTGTGCTATCACATAGCTGTAGTAGCATTGCCCAGTGCAGGGTTTTCTTTGCTAGTATCAGTGGTTTGCCCGCATTTTTTCATCAATCCTCAAAACGAATGGAGGCTCTTACCAATATGACCAAACTTCGACTGCCTAAAGATGCTCAAACCAGATGGAACTTCAAATCTCTTTTGCTAGAATCTGTAAAATTGCTCAGGGAAGGTCTTCTGCCAGTGTTTTTCGAAATGTTGGAAGAAACAAAAAACTGGGATGATGCTACAATTAGAGAAGTAAATGGCTACATTCGTCTATTGGAAGACTTTGAATTCAACTTCTTGCTTTCGATTTTCAGTGGAGTATTTTGAAAACTGCCATTCTTTTCGATATACTCCAGGTTAAAACCAATGATATTGTCACCCATCGCATTATTGTTGTCACTACCGCAAAGGAGCCGAAGGAAAGAGACAGAGAATGGCCGCATTGTTGGGGCGCTTGCCGAAAGATAGAAAAGGATAGAGGCTTCTGGAATCTTCTGCTTTGTATTTCACCGCAATAACTGAACTTTCCAGAATAGTGCCTGGGAGATATAAATAGCGGTAAAGTGCGACAGACAGTGGACAGACGTATGTGAAGCGTAGAGTAGTCGTGCCGACGGAAAGGACAGACGTATGTGAAGCGTTGAGTAGTCGTGCCGACGGAAAGGACAGACGTATGTGAAGCGTTGAGTAGTCGTGCCGACGGAAAGAAGAGACGTATGCGAAGCGTTGAGGAGTCGTGCCGACGGAAAGGACAGACGTATGTGAAGCGTTGAGTAGTCGTGCCGACGGAAAGAAGAGACGTATGCGAAGCGTTGAGGAGTCGTGCCGACGGAGAAGGGACAGTTCTTGTGTTACGAATTCGGAGCCGTGCTGTTGGTGAATCGGTAAAGACTTTCTTGCTGTTGCAACGAGTGTAAAAAGTTACTGTTTACGGAAATAAAAGTGTTTCTTTATCCCGACTACATCTGTCTTCTTTACTTCACACCCACCAAAAGTAACACTGGTGTCAGAAGTGGGATCTGTCGAATTGCTTCTAGTTTCGTTACATCGTCGTTAGAAGTTGCAACGTTAGAACCAAGATGTAGGGAGATTCGGAAACCAGGATGATGGCAATGATGAAAGAATTATTCGCCGAAATGAAGACAGAAATGTCTAAGATGAAGACGGCAAACGACAACCTCGCTGCCAAAATGAAGACGGCAAACGACAACCTCGCTGCCAAAATGAAGACGGCAAACGACAACCTCGCTGCCAAAATAGAAACGTCAAACGACAACCTCGTTGCCGAGCTGAAAGAGATGAAGACGGAGCCATCGGCGAAAATTGATGGTGAACTGACTGGCGTGACGGAAGACGTGGAAGAACTCGGCGAAAAGGTGGAAGACCTCTGCCAGCATGTGGACGTCGTGGAGGACGACGGGGAACGTCTTGGCGCCCTGGTAGTAAGAGTTGACGAGAGCGTCAAAGTACTGGATGCCAGGGGCAGGCGGAATAGCGCGGACCCGGGGAGGGAGCACCTAGTGGCCGAGGCGACAGTTGCGCCCGTTTCAGATAACGAAAGTGTACGTCTCGGGGAAGACAAAGGGGCAGTTCAGGGACGTCGTCGAGGATCCTCTGGAGGAGTGTGTCGGGTACGTAACCAACCAGGATATGACGTGGAGGACGATCAGCAGGGAAGCGCACAAGCAAACGAGCAACACGCGGGAACCGACTTGGCGTGGGACATGGGGGACCGTCGGAGCCATCCAATCACCTGACGCATAGTGCCATGAACGGAAGAATGGCGGACATCATCGTGGACGGCAGGATACAGGAGAGGCCGTGCCGAGCACGAGTGAACACGAGTGCAGCGGTGGACGTGACTCACGCGGATGTGGCGGGGGTTGTTACCGGACCCATCGGAAGCAAGGTGGCTGCGAAGGTGCGCCAGAAAGGTCGGCGGACATGGTACTCAGTGAACCGTTTCCAAGTGCGCAGGATGGCCCGTCAACACACCAGGAAGAAGGGCAACTGGACGAGGGACCGTCAAGACCGTCGGTACTGTTGCAGAATTTCGAAGCACGATGGCATACATCGTCCTACCCGGACCAAGGGGCACTATCCAACAGCGATACCTAGGATCGTGCCTCCTGGAGAAGAGGTTCAATGGGTTAGTCCACCGGTGCACAAGGGAGATGCCGCAGTGATAGTGCTGGTCGGGACGACCAGCTCTGAGGAGGGAGCAGTGTCACCTATCGCATGATTGTCGGCATTACCGCAAAGGAGCCGAAGGAAAGAGACAGAGAATGGCCGCATTGTTGGGGCGCTTGCCGAAAGAGAGAAAAGGATAGAGGCTTCTGGAATCTTCTGCTTTGTATTTCACCGCAATAACTGAACTTTCCAGAATAGTGCCTGGGAGATATAAATAGCGGTAAAGTGCGACAGACAGTGGACAGACGTATGTGAAGCGTTGAGTAGTCGTGCCGACGGAAAGGACAGACGTATGTGAAGTGTTGAGTAGTCGTGCCGACGGAAAGGACAGACGTATGTGAAGCGTTGAGTAGTCGTGCCGACGGAAAGAAGAGACGTATGCGAAGCGTTGAGGAGTCGTGCCGACGGAGAAGGGACAGTTCTTGTGTTACGAATTCGGAGCCGTGCTGTTGGTGAATCGGTAAACACTTTCTTGCTGTTGCAACGAGTGTAAAAAGTTACTGTTTACGGAAATAAAAGTGTTTCTTTATCCCGACTACATCTGTCTTCTTTACTTCACACCCTCCAAAGTCACAATATTGATTTCTGCTGTAGGAGAGTTCTTGAAATGGTTCATTTGCGGCATAAATCTAGAAACGACGCAGCCTATAATGAACACTTCAAATCGGCTGCTAATGAAACTGGTGACGAATTTCCTAAAATTAAGAAAAGGCGCCTTGCAGCTGTTGATCCGAAAATTCATTTCTGCCAGTTGTATTTCAACATAATCGATACGCTAGCAACGCAGTTGGAAGTCAGGCTTGAAGATCTGAAGAAATGATTATTTATTAATTTGCTCGACGCTTCGAAATTTGAACATTTTCCCAAGACGTTCCCAGATGCTGAATTTTCATCTTTATTGAGCTGTTTCCCGGAACAATTTGATAGTGAGTTGCTTAAAAACGAACTTGTGGTGTTTTACAACAAACGTGATTTGCAGCAGAACTGTGCCAAAGTTCAGGAGTTAACAGTTCTCTTCGTTAAGGAAGGCATTCATAAATGTCTGCCCAACGTGTACAAATTGGCATGCTTAATTTCTACGATACCTGTGTCGACAGCAAGTGTTGAAAGAAGCTTTTCTACACTGAAAAGAATAAAAACTTACTGTAGAAACACTATGGGTCAAGACAGACTATGTTTTCTTGCTCTCATGTCTATCGAAAAAGACTTGTGGCAGCTGGAAAAAGATCCAAAATGGCATGATAGAGTAATGGAAGATTTTGCGACAGTGAAACAGCGAAGGGCAGAATTCTTCTATCAGTAAAAGGTATTGCATTTTACCCTTACAAATGCATGAATTATTATTTAAGGTTTCCTAATTTTAAGCAGTTAAATTCTTTGCTCCTCTAAACAAATGTGCACGAGCCGCCACTGCGTTGGAGAATGTTGTGATAGTGCTCCTTCTTTATAATTCCTTCTATTTTCACAATCTCGCCTGTCCTATTTCCACCAAAACAACTCCATACCAGCACCGAACCACCTCCATGCTTGACTGTAGGGGATATGCACTGAGGTGCCATGCGTTCACCTTTTACACGTCGGATAAACTGGCGACGTTTTCAGCCAAATAGCTCAAACTTAGGCTCATCAATCCAGCGTACATGTCGGTTGGCCCATTGTAATCTTTTCCGTTTATTGACAGCTCTCAATAGGGGTTTCTTTGTTGCAATGTAACCTTTCAAATGTGTATCCTGAAGTCGTCCCTTCACTGTAGATTCATCCCTCTACTGGTCCAGTTCCGCTGTCAGCATGGGTGCTGGTTTGAATTGATCACGTTTTCTGATTACTATTAAATGTTTATCTTCGCTTTTCGAGGTCAGCCTAGGCCTCCCCTTTCGATAACAATCCTTATTGCTATTTGTAGTTACATACCTCTTCACAGTGTAATGGACACTTCCCAGCAGAACCTCTTGTGTGACAATTTAAGGCATGGTGTGACCTGCTTTATGTAAGCTGACTATTGCAGCACGTTTTTCTGCTGAAAGCTACCTTGTTTTGCCCATTTCAGACTTTTCAACTGCACCATAACAAAGTGTACCATTCATCTGCTTATAAAGTACTAAAGTGCTGTTTACAGTCAATAACTATTTACAGAATATCTGTGAACGACATCTAGGGAATCACAGACATACTATGACATCCAAACCAACACTAGGTTAAGTGTTCCTCTGAGGGTCAACAAATGTTACATTTTCAAAATGCACATTACTGATAAACAAAAGGTAGCATACAAAAATTGTTTCCATGAATTTCTGCCATATATAATATGACATTGGCTTTGTTTGGCGCTATATATTTGTTAATTGCACAAAAACAGGCTGTTCAAAAACTTTTGAGCGTAAGTGTAGCTCTGCATCTTCCCAGAATGTGACACAAAGATTTTCAAGAAAACCCCCAGCCTCAGACTACCCTTTTCAAAAATGTATTACAATTTCAGTTATAATACCGTATGCTTGAGACATTTTCACGACAAGTGAAATGCATTATGTTAAATTTGCTGTGAATAGTCTCTGAAATGCTCTTTATTCTGAATGACTTTTGTACTACTGGTAAATTGTACGAGATGCACAAAATATTACTGCACAAAGATGTAGGTCTCGCTAAAATACACAATATATACCACATACTTTTTTCCGTAGAGTTAATTATTTCCCACATATTTAGTTTATTGGTTTGCTTTACGTTTATTTTCAGTGAAAACTTGATATGAAATTTTTGGTTGGAATAAAGCACTTCTACCTATTATATATATAGAATCATAAAATCTTCAAATGCCGGCGCATGCGCAATGAGAATTCGCTGGATACCTGCACCAGCTTGTGGAACATTTATAACTCAGATACTGTAACCCCTGGGAAAACAGTAAGTTATTATACATGTGTAGGCAGAACACAAAACTTATTTAGTAATCAAACACATTTCGATACTTAAAATTGTGCTTTTGTTTGTTATTTTATTTTTACTTTCTCCCCCACTTACGCAGAGTAGGTAGAGATGGTACTGCAATCCATCTAAAAATTCTTGCTCCCCTGAATAAAAAAAAAAAAAAAAAAAATGTATAATATCTTTACTGCGCATAGAAGAAGTATAGGGACAGTAAAAAATAGGAGGGACATTAAAGTGGAAGGAAACAATACTTTTGTTATTTTTGTGTGGAGAGTGGCACTTGAAAATTCTCCCCAAGCTGGAAGCCAAATCTACTGGGAGAAATTAGCTAGCACTTGACGTTTCAGCTGTCTGCCAGCCACTCAGTCGCAGCGTTGCGCTTTTCACTAGCTGTACGTGGTCATTGGTTCGACGTGACGTCGAACAGCTTCCTCTTGAGATGAATCTAATTTTGTTACGCGCCTGCTGACTTTTCTTTCTTTTTTTTTCCCCTACTAGTTGTAAGTCCTGCTGAAGGGCCGCATTTTCCTGAATGTCCAGCTTTTCTTTGCCTGCCCTTAACACCATTTTTTTTTTGATATTTTTAAAGCTGCTGCAATTCTCTCTAGTGTCTTTTGCATAGGAATAAGAGGGCCACCATTTTCCCCTTCTGTTTTAAGGTATTTTCTTACTGCACAAACCATCCCCCAGGTCTGACTTCTTAGGGTTATTCCTGTACCCAATACACGCTTTTTGGCTGTGCCAGGAATATAAGCCATTTTTAAACAAAACGTAGTGTAACTGAGGCCACTAAAATCTGTTACGAATGCCACAAAACACTGAAATGTGCAGTGGTAAACTATATAGAGTTTATAAAATGTATAAACCTACAATCCCTCTAGATACACCGTTGTATGTAATTCGTCCATAAGTCACCTTCTTTCACTCTGCACTTATTAAACAATCAAGCAATATATTGAGTAGGCGTAGGCTTTCACGGCCAACAATATATTGTTGTGAACGGCAAAACACGAATAAGGCAGAAGTCGGGAATACACTCACATATTGCAACATGGGGGAGTGCACACCTCTGGTCATGTGATAGTCACATGATGTAATTGTAACGCGATTGGATGTGATAAGGCAAGCCCCCTTACCCGCCACGTGAGCGACATGACTGTCAGGTGCCAGTTAATTCTCATTGGTTGGTCTGGATTAAGGGCGCTCAACTTCGAGGTCATCAGCACCCTTAAGAGATTCATGGCAATAGCCAGATATAAATTTCACTCAGCAATAAAAATACTAGCAACAAGGAAAACATACACAAAAACGTAAAAAACTGTGGCAATAGCCAGATATGAAACAAGGTGATAAATATGTCAAAAGCATAAAAAGAGATATCTAACATTTTTAATCCTCAGCTTTATGCTGCAATCCGATAAAAACTTAAAAACTCCATCAACCGCTGCTTTGTCATCCGCCAAGACCTCTGCAAGCCTGGTAGGCAGCTACAGAGAATCTTGAAGGTGCGCTAGAGAGGAATACTCTAGCAGCACGTGACGGACAGTCAAAATGTTGTCACACAGTAGACATAGAGGAGCAAGGTCCCTTTTAAATAGGTAACCATGCGAACAATTGCAGTGCCCTATTCTTAAACCAGCCAAACTAACCACCTCGCGGCGAGATCTGCGACAGGAAGTTACCCAGTTTATCGGAAGTTCTTTCACTTCTATAAGCTTATCACCGCGGAGAGCTGACCACCCTTCATGCCAGGATGACAGCACCGCTCTCCGCCCTTCAAGCCTAAAGTCTTCCGAAGTAACACGTGAGATGGTAATACTGGGTTCTGCAGTTGCCGTCTTTGCTGCCAAATCTGCCATTTCATTCCCCGACAAACCTACGTGATCAGAAATCCATGCACACACTACGCCAAGGCCAGAAGCGTGTAAAACATGGAGGGCCTCTTGAATACTTTGTACAATAGGGTGTGGATTGTACCGCTCACAAAGGCTCTGATGCGCACTAAGGGAATCGCTCAAAATCAGGCAGTCACCTAATTTACGACGGCGCACATACAAAACGGCTCGGTAAATTGCATAAAACTCTGCAGTAAAAATGGAAGTGCTATTTGGAAAACCGAATGTATGTGGTTCGGTTCCATAAACAAGCACATCCAATACCATTGGTGCTCTTTGACCCATTGGTGTAAATACATCGACGGTCAGTGTAGTCTGACAAAAATTCTAAAAAAAAACACGAGTGGATACTTGAAATAGGTATCGTGGACTTCCGGTGTACGGTCATCCTAAGATCTACATGGGGTGCGCCAGATAGCCAAGGAGGGTAAAGCTAATTGCCCTTGGCGAATATCCTAGGCAGTTCCACTCCAAGCTCCGCTAGAAGTTCTTGGAAACGAAACCCCGCAGGCTTAGGATTAAGGGTGCTATTCCTATGCCGTTCTCTTAGCGTGATGTTTAAAAAAAGAAGCGAACGTTGGGTGCTTAGGCATACATCTAAGCGCACAACCATAATTTGCCAAGAGAATCTCACCCCGATATTGCAGAGGAGATTCTGCAGACTCGGCGTAAAGACTCACCACCAGGCTTGTTGGGAAAGCTCCTATTGCAATGCGGATGCCCCTATTGTGGACCGCGTCTAATCTTCTCAGCATAGGTAGTCGTGTTTACGAATAAACAATACATCCAGAGTCTAGCGTGGGTCGGATGAGTGCGCGATACATTCGCAGCATAAGTGTCCGATCCGCTCCCCACGATTTGCCACTTAGTACTCGCATGATATTTAGGGAACGGTCACATCGTGCTCTTAGCTTGCAATATGCGACGACCAACAAAGCTTCCTGTCCAAGTGCGTCTCATCTGTGAAAGGAAGTAAATCTGGACCGAAACGGAGCAAAGGTGGATATCGTATCCTACGACGCCAGAAATTAACGCATATTGACTTCTCAGTTAAGAAACGGAAGCCGTTTTTTTGGAGCTCTATTCTCTAAGGTTGTCCAAACATTGCTGCAGGCGCCGTTGTAAGAACATCGTGCGCTGAGGAGTGCAATAGACAGCGAAGTCGTCTATGAATAGGCATGGCGAAACTCCAGGTGGAACACATTTCCAGATGGAGTTAATTGCTATAGCAAAGAGCGTGACAGTACCCAAACCTGAGGTACTCCCTCTTCCTGAACAAAAGAATTAGAAAAAAACCGAGCCGACCCTTACTCGGAAAAAGCGGTCCCTCATAAACTACTGAATGAACAGCGGTACATTATCTGTGTCGATATTGACACAAGATGGTGTACAGCTGAACGGCGTCGTCGAAAACCACGCTGGATGTTTGTCAGAAGGTTACGACTTTCTTACCAGCATACCAATTGTCCATTGATCATGCGTTTCATCACCTTGCAAACGCAACTGGTGAGGGAAATAGGACGATAGCTGGAGGGAAGATGACGGTCCTTTCCAGCCTTCAAGATGGGAATAACGGCGGCCTCCTGTCAATTTTCTGGGAGTATACTGTCAACCCAAACACGATTATAGACCTCAAGCAGGAAAGCCTTACCTTCAGAAGAGAGCTGTTGTAACATTTGTACACGAATACCATCAGGTCCTGGTGCAGATAATCGCAAAGATTTAAGAGAATGTTCTAGCTCCGCCACGGTGAAAAAGCGATTGTAATCCTTTACGTTTATAGACCGAAACGTGAAGCCTTGAGATTCTACCTGAGTTTTAATTGGAAGCAACTCAGGTGAGTAGTTTTCCGAGCTAGACACTTGGGCCAAAGCACTGCCAAACGTGTTGTCCACTTCAAATGAATCAACAACAGGCTGTGGTTGTTTTCAGTCCCGCAATTGGTATATGGGTTTATCGACTAACAACACGCCTTAACCTACCCCACACAACCAAGGAAGGTGTGTGTCGGTTAAATGAGCTACAAATTTGCTGCATGAAGACTTTTTGCTATTCTTAATGACTTGTCTGGACCTGGCGCGCATTTTCTTGTATTGGATTAGCTTATCGAAAGTAGGGTGACATTGGAAAACGCTAAGAGCACGCCTTCAAGCACGAATGGCATTTCGACATTCTTCCGTCCACCAGGGGACAGGAAATCGACGGGGATGTGTAGTCGACCGCGGAATCGATTGTTCAGCAGCAGAGAGAATCGTGTCCGTGAGATGCTGCGCCAAATCATTCACTGAGTCGTACTCGTTGTACGTAAAGATAACCAACTGGGTGTAAAGGTTCCAGTTGGCATGGCCCAAACGCCATCTGGGCATACGTGTGGAACATGCATCTTGCGTTAAGAGACTAAGACAAAGAAAGTGGTCACTAGAGTGTAAAATCAGAGATGGCATTCCATTGTAAGGAGACTGCCAACTGAGGTGAACAAACTGCAAGATCAAGGTGTGAAAAGCTATTGAAAGAGTCAGAAAGAAATGTAGGCTCTCCAATGTTGAGGAGAGCTAGGCTGTAACTGTCCAAGAAATCGGCAACGAGCGTACTTGAACCCCAAAGTAGGTGGTGCGCATTGAAGTCTCCCACCAACAGAAACGGTGTTGGTAACTCTAAATCAATAGGCGAGAAGACAAGAGAGGATGCAGATAAATATTACAAATGGTAAATTGAATAGTTGGCAGTATAATCCTTATGGCGAGTGATTGTATATCAGACCGTAAGGGTATAGTTTTCATATATATAATCTCTGACAAGCGCCATAGCGCCACCATGCGCCGGAGCACCCTCCTCCGGTGTAACATCACACCTTACTGGGGTGTATCGTCTTGGATGGAAAGCGTCTTGTGGACGCAACTTAGTCTCTTGCAAACATGCGACCAAAAGTTCGTTCTCTTTGAGCAAAAGCTCAAGTTCTGGTCGTTGTGTTTTAATACCACGTATGTTCCAATGCAAGATAACCATATTAATAACTGTGTGGGATAAGTATTACAAGATAACTGTGCATTACCTTGTAGTAGGTGGTTTTCGATTCAATTTAGCCATTTTGAGATCTTTTGGGCTTACACTCTTTTCAGCTTTGTCCTGCCTCTTTTTCATTGGGTTTGTCCCAGCATAGCTAGGATCGTATTGCACCTCCTCTAGCGAGGAGGTGCGTCTCCACATAGCAAACTTCGGTTTGAGAGCCTCGAACCGATTGCTAATGGATACCGGCGAAGATGAAAGCCGCCGGTCTGTGCCCATCCCAGAGGAATCCTCATAAGAGGATCTTCGAGGGGATGAATGCTGACTCTTCTTTCCCTTTGGTTTACTGGGAACAGACACGTTTTCTTCTTTGAGGAAGTCAGATCTTATATACTGTTTCTTGAATTTCTTCAGCGAAACAACATAAATAACGGGCTCATTCTTGCCATTGTTGTAGACTGGCAATTTGGACGGCGACCTAGTAGAGGTGTTCTTTTCCTTTACGGACTTGCTAGGAGACGTAGATTTACCTGTAGATGTTGAAGGCTTTCGAACTGTTCTTGCTACGAGAATTTTTGTGAAATTAAGGCCCCGATTTGATCACTGGTTTGTGTATTGATTTCCCGCTTCAGTACCGGCCCAGCTGCACTGAGCTATAGGTACAGGACTTTGGAAGGGGGGCTGTAGGATACGCAGGAGTTTCCGAGCTTCTGAGAAGGACACCTCTTTCACTAGGATTTTCTGAGTCGCCCTTTCCTCTATAAAATGGGGGCATTCTCTGGAATTAGTTGGATGTACGCCACTGCAGTTCACACAACTGGGAGGTAATGAACATGGAGCGTCGTGAACGACGCCTCCACTTTTGACGCAGTTAGCTGCTCAGTTGCACAGTTTGCTTGTGTGTCCAAAGTGGTTACACTTAAAGCACCTAACCGGGTTGGGGATGTATGGCGTTACTTCTATTGCTTCATATCCTGCTTAAATTCTTTGAGGGAGATCTACCCGATCAAAGGTCAGGAACAGGGTGCGAGTAGGCTTCAATTCACCGCTTTCTTTGAGATGAACCCGATAAACACAGGTAACACCTTGTTCTTGTAGGTTTTCCTTAATCTCCTCAAAGCTTAATCCGTCCAATGCGCGGGTATTAACCACACCGCGTGACGAGTGCAATGTTTTGTTAAGGTCAACAGGTATTGGATAGCTGGCTAACCGGTTTGCTTTATGTATTTTAGCTGCCTGGTCTGCTGAATGCGCTTCAACCAGGAACGTGCCATTACGGGATCTAGTGCATGACTTCACTGGAGCAGCTATCTTATCCATGCCCTTCTGGGCTACAAATGGGCTCACCAATAAAAGCTTTTTACCTTCCTCAGTTCTAGAAATAACCAATTACCGAGGACCACAACACTCGACTAGGTACTTCCTTTACTTTAACTTTGCTGGTTTTGTTGTTTTGAGTTTTTGAACAACTCATGGCGGTGATATCCTCCAACATTGCAAATGTCTCCGAAGGCATGCTCACATCCCGGGTGCCACCCCGGCTTAATTGAGAGTCCTGGCCTGGACCTTGCTCACCCTAGGGTCTCACCTCCCAATGTATAGACAGAGGGACCCAGTCGCCTTCAGGAGTGCATCAGCTCACGCAATGGCCCCTCCCCGGAACTGACCTTTATCAGCGGATACGAACACAGATCCTACATGATAACCAGGGGCTGGGACTTACGTGGTTACCCAGTCACCCCTTGCGTCTCCCCATCCACCTACAACCCGCGCATAGGTTATCCATCAGACTGTGTACAGGGAGGTATCAGGCGGGAGGTCAAACACAAAAGTAGACCACAGTTGATTGGGCGTTTGGCAGGTGCCCTCTCACCCTTTGAGGAACCCAATCGAGAGTATGGCTCGGGGCCCTGGTTACACCAAACCCGAACCTACCGTAGTAGGACCCCCTGGGGGAAGGTTAATTCTCCCAGGGAATAGTGACGGTAACCAGTGAATTCTCAATGCGCATGCGCCAGCACTTCAAAATTGTATGATTCAAATTGTAATAGGTACAAGTGCTTTATTCCAACCAAAAATTTCATACCGAGTTTTCATCGGAAATAAATATTTTGGGAGATTTATAGAAGCATTTCATGAATAATACTCCGTCACCTTCTCTATTTACTACGCTTACAAAAGTTTATTAATCTATTCCTTGTTAGTATAGAAAACGTTCATTACAAATTTCCTTACATTTATAGGAAGAATACAGTAAGTTAAAGCGATCGTAACAAATCTTTTTGGTCACTATGTAAGGGCTTTGAAGTCCTGTTCTCTTTGCATAACATGAAGGCGGGGAAAAAAGGAAAGTCAAAATAAAAGAAGAGCAAATGACTTCCTATTTGAAAATATATATTTTAAAATGCAAAACAATAAATTGAACATCTGGGAAATAGTTGAGTCTACGAAGAAAAGTATATGATATAAATTGTGTATTTTAACGAGACCTACATCTTTGTGTAGTAATATTTTGTGAATCTCTTACAATCTACCAGTAGTACAAAAGTCATTCGGAATAAAGAGGATTTCAGAAACTATTCACAGAAAGTTCAACATATGTAATACATTTCACTTGTCCTGAAAATGTCTTAAACGTACGGTATCATAATTAAAATTGTAAGACATTTTTTAGAAAATGAACATTTTGAAACAAAAGTTCCATGTAAAGGGTAATCGGGTCGCATTCTGGGAAGATGCAGAACTATATACCAAGCCCGGTATTTAACCGACGTTTTGTTTTTGTGTGATATTGTTCACACCTTCCCCACCCCCATCCACACACAGGCTTTTTTTCTAAAAATACCTTTTTACATTCATGAATTCTCAAAAACGTGTGTTTTCAATGAAATCTCGGTATCGAAAATGTTGGTTGGAATAGTTTCTCTAAACACGTATTAGAGAAATTATCTTTTTCTATTTAGGGTAGCTTATAACGTGCATTTTTTATTGAGGGGAGCTCATAACGTGTATTTCCACCGGAATGCCAATTATACGTTGCGGCACGTATTTAAAGTGTTAAATACGTTATAAGACTAACATATCACTACCTGAATTACTAATACACGCATAAATATACACGATTGCTGTACTAGTTACATTTAACGTTGGTGTTACTGCCCTTGCAAGCAGGGCTTTCTATGTTGGTTTGTAACTTTGGTTGGCAATAATGCCTCTATCACTTCCTGCAACAGACCTGCGCATGCGCCAGTAATTTCATATTTCCTGTTCCTGTATCTTCATTGATATGCACAGATACGAACATGAAGTTCAGTTGTGCAGATGGAGTACTCATTGCTATTGATATGGAAATAGCAAAATTGTTCATCAAAACAACGAAAATAGATCTATTAACCATGGATGAGGAACAGATTGTTCGTCTACCTAATATTAACTCTACCATCTTGAAAAAAGTGATCCAGTGGGCTACGCAACATAAGGATGATCCTCCATCAAGAAACGATAACGATAACAACGTTTCCCCTTGGGACAATGAATTCATCAGCACAGATCACATGGTGTTATGCGAAATAGCTAAGGCAGCTTATGATTTGAAAATCAAGGATCTGTTGGATCTGGCTTGCAGAGGCATAGCCAACTTCATCAAAGGGAAGACACCAGATGAGATACGCCATTCTTTTCATATAAAGAATGACCAGTGCATCTGAAGAAGAGGAAATAAGCCAAGAAAATGCGAGGTGTTAAGGTTCGAATACTGAGTGATTAATAGAAATTCTATGTTGTTATTAGAACAATTTAATCAGTTTCTTGATTAGGTATTTGTTAAATACCTTTATTAATAAGTTGTGTTAAAGAACACCAATAAAGCGCTTACATGAAGTGTGCGAGTAGTGTACTTGTGTTCTGAGCCTTCTTTATAAAATTATTGGGAATGTATGAATAAGAACGTATAAATGGTACCCACATCCAGAGTAGTATAAGCCTGACACAAGGATTCGTGACTGACATCGGTGGTATGGGCTAGCGTATCTCGCATTCGAAATTTGTGATGTCTATATCAACATGACCATTTGCAGAGATTAAAGTAAAATAGTTCTTGATTTAAATACCATGAACTCTGTCAAAACATGTAACATTCACAGATAACGTGCATTTCAACAACATTAATAAAAAGCTCTTTAGTGAAATGGGGGCTAAACATGTAGTTGGATTTGTGTAGCAGACCGTGCCAGAATTACTGCACCAAAAATAGAATTAGCTTGCATTTGATTGCACACAGAGCTTTGTTACTTTTTATAATTCTTGGCAAACAAGTTCTCTGAAATATGACATCTTCCTCAGAGCGGCCATTTTTTTCATTATCATATGTACACTTGTCACTAAAATAAATAGCTCCCTCAATTTTTATTTCTAAAATATTACTAAAAAGAGCTCTGTGGTTGCTGCCGTTTAAAAACGATTTTAAAATTCTAACGGGCTCAAGGTCTGAATTAATATACAGCCTCCCACTACAATTAAATAAATGAAATCTGTCAATTGTGGGGTATACAATTTTTAGGACAGTTGAAATAGTAACATCTCTTAACAGGGTCAGCTCTAATTATATCACTTTCAGGAAAATGTATAATACATACACAGGCAGTATCTTTACCAGGTACTAAAAATTTTTGTTCCACAACATCAAACTTTCCAGACTGTGTCAGATACATCCAGAAACTAACCAAAGAAGGGATCTTATTTTGTCCGAAACATGAGCAAGAATAAACAATCAGGTAAGGTACTTCATTGACTCTCCATAATGTTTAACACATGAAATAATGTCATCTGCTCCCCTCCCAACAATTTTTTCTGACCATATAAACATTGTTGCATCAATATTAAGAGGTTGCTTATTGCTATCTTTACACTTATCTTGATACAAAAATTACATTTTGCATATATTTAGTTCTTCACTTAGGTAATTCATATTTGGATTTCTCTGCCTGTAACAGTGACTTTATTGAGTGGGAAAACTGTTTATGTGAGGCCATGCAAAATCCAGACCTTCATCACTGAACTTATTTGGTGGATTGTTATGCATTCCTTGCCTATCCACCTATCAATAGAAACAATAATACTTCACTTACTATTTGCTATTTAAAATCTGGGATATAGTATAATACCAAGGTTGCAAAACAAAACGTCATCACTATCTCTTAACTTTATCTAGGAGTATATGATAAAAATGAAATACAAACATACCTGAGGAGCAAGGGTGCAGCATCAGTGGATGTGGATTATGTGTTGCATATCCTGCCAGTTTTCCTTAGTTAACTTTTCCTATTATCTATATACTAATCCAATTGGTGTAATGGCATTTTGAACAATTTGCTATGAACTAGTATTGTTGGCATGTCACGCCAAGCATTGAAACAGAGCAGCTAGTGATTGTACTTACCTCATGCCAGTCATATCACATGATGTGCGCATGCAGTAGATACAATGTAAAATGTGCATCTTGCTTGTTAATGTTAAGGAGGCTTAAAGCTAAGTTTGTCAGTATTTTGTTTGGCAGTGAAGGTTAATTTCATATTTTTAACTTCTGTACACATCAGAGTACAACAAGCAGCATTCTGAATAGTAATGTGTGTGAACATGTAAGAAAAAAATCCAAGGCAGGGTATGCACACTGCTCATGTGCTTCTGCATGGTTCATTACGAGGAAAACATGCATTGTAGAGACAACGCTGTATTTCCTGGAAAGCTACTGTCTGAGTGCTTGTAATCAACAAACTGAGAATGAGGAAAAAATAGTGGGAGTGATTGTTCTGTAAATTTAATATTTACCAGTTGCTGAATTATTGTTGTTGTTAGCTAATCCTGGATATCTGACAATGAAGTCATTAATCCTCTTGCTCTTCAAAATTTTTAACTGATGAAGTAGAAAATAGAAGTAGAGTGGGCATATTTGAAGGTGGTCTTGGTCCATTTCCTCTTGCAGATCACATAGAGGACAGAGTGGTGAAGAATATGTCCCAATTCTGTATAAATGTTTTGCCAGTCATGTCTTTTAATCAACCTGAAGGTTGCAACTGCCGTTTTTCGACGATACTCAGCAATTACTGATTGTATGTTTGGTAGTTTCCATCTTTTATTTTTTGATTTTTCATAGTAACATTTTGCAATAATTTTTTTGAATTCAGAATTGACCAATCTTTTAGCTCCATAAAAAGGCAGCTTAACCATAGATTTCTGTACACTGGTGGTACCATTTTTTGCAAGAAAATCAGCTTTGTCATTACCAGTTGCTGAATTATAAAGTTCTATAAAAGCTATAAAACTTGTGAAAAAATTATTTTTTCAAAGTTAATAATTTTTATTTAAAAAACCAAAGCACTAAAAACTTTCCTGTTACCAACATTCTTTTGAGACTACTTATCTATAACAGAATGATATTTAAAGTTATCAAAAGTTTGAAATCTTCACCGTGTGGAGCATCTTAGACGCGCTGCCAAAACAATAGCTAGAATACATAATACATTTAAAGGTGTTTTCTTCTGCTGAATTACTTGAGACACTCGCCCACTGCTTATACCCGAGATTGCCAGAAAAGCCTTCTTGCAGATTTGCATGTCTATTTTACCACAGTAACTCTGTAGATGTTAATAGACTGCCTCCTACTGTTTCTGGATGATCTATGTATCTTCTTTTAATAGCATTAATGTTCACATAATCAAAACTGTATGTATTTTGTAAGTGATGGTTCCCCATATTCCAAAATTCAAGAAATAATTTATCACATGCATCGAAACACTTTCTCAGACAATCACAATTTTAACCCTCCGATTTTGGCGTTTTTGCAACACCTTCATGGATTTTATATGATTCCCCATGACTTCCTGTTTTCTTCTCAACATCTTTGCACCAGTTTTGTGAATTGCACCTCCTTTTCCATTAACCCTCCGTCGGGCGCAATATATCTGAGAGATACCTCTGCCGCTTTTTTAAACAATATGACGCAACTGTTTATGCGAAATTAATTTGTAGTTATGGAGGGGGAAGCTAGGAAGAGACGATATGTTGGTAAATTAAGAAGTAAGGAACGCCAAATAATTATGAATGTGTTATATTATTTTTGAAGCAAAATGCGTGTAAGGCAGTAAAAGAAACAGCTAAGGCTATCGGGTGTTCAGAAGCAGTAGTGTGTATGATTAAAAAGGAACTAATGAAAGGACCTCTAAGAACGCCATCGAAAAAGAAAGCAAAAAGGGCGGGACTACACAAAACGATAGGTTAACGCAATATGATTGAATAGTGCAAGGTGGAGTGCGGCGAATTGTTCATTCTTTACAGTTTGCAAATATTCCACCCATGCTGAATATAATTTTGTCACGATTCAACAGTGATGAGACCCTACCAAATTTCTCAAGGGCCACTCTTAGTCGGTTCTTACATGATTTGGGGTTGGAGTATGAAAGAAGAGGTAACAAATGCATATTAATAGAAAGAGACGATATCGATATCATCAGATGGCGACATAAATATCTAAAAGACGTAAAAACGAGTACAGACGAGTCATTTGTAAATTTAGGTCATACAGTAACAAAGGCATGGAGGGATACCAAAGTTAAAAGTGTCCGTCAAGCAGCAATTGAAGGACTAAGTGCAGGACTCAGGCCACCTCGAGTCGCTCGCGGAGAAAGATTCGCAACTAGTACATGTTGCAACACTGCGCTCCATTTAACGTGTACTGTCTTCTAAGGGTGAAACGCGCTTTAGTTAAGCTATTGCAATTTGCTATTTATCAATTGGGTTTACGCTTCTCAATTCTGTTTATACTGGCATTAAATCTTGGGTGTTTATGTACACATACGGCATTACTTAGATTATGCATCTTTATCCTAGGGAGGCTTATCACTGTTGCGATTTGCTTGTCCCTTCCTCTTTCCTTCACATGACAGAATAGTTGCCCTGTGTTTGGTTCAGTAAAATAATCACACTGCACTAACTTAAAAACTAAATCAGCTTTTCAGTTGTGTTGCAGTCGTGTCTTAAGGATGAACTGAAAATTACTGTCAGTGTTGTTTGATAGTGTTAAATTAGTGTGCGTGTGTTTTTAATTTTAACTACCTACGCTGTTGTTACAATGTTCAATGAACATGAGTAAGAAACGAAAGTACAGTCAGAACTACAAAGCTGAATGGGAGCAAGAAGATCAGTACAGAGGCTGGTTAACATATTCTAAAAATCTGATGTGTTGCACTCACTTGACATTTTCTACTCTTGTACTGACCATTCTTACAAACTCTTATTCCTATATCTTCTTCTTGTTACTTGAGATAAACAATTGTTCAAATCATCTTATTGCTTATTTCCTTGTATGTGCAAGGGGAATATGTGAATACAGTAGGCTTTGAGCGATAGTCAACTCTTTTAAAGTTTTGAGATTCCGTTCTCCTTGCACGCTGAAACCGAAATTATAATGTCAATATATATTTGATAATGGAAAGAAACAAAAGGAGATTCTAGTCAATAGTTAAGGGGAAAACGTAATAAAGCTGACTATGTTAAAGTCTCAAGAATGGAAGCCCAGGCAGATTTAAATGAGTGATAAGGTTACAATTGTTGTTTGTACTAAGCCATAGTGATTCAGCGGGCTGATTCCTATCTCACCATGACGTGCTCTAAAGTTAGCCAATGGAAATCGCTTCCTTCGTGTTGCTCGCGCAAAAACAAATGCAACGCAACACACACTCGTCTTGAATCGAGTCGAGATAACGCACGTGCAACTTGGGAGTTGTACGTAAGCTAGCGCGTATACATAATTCGGCGGTTGCTAAAGGGTGACAAAGTTAAAGTGTTATAACGTTGTAGTTGAAGTTGCAAAGTTACATTCTATTTAAATACCGTCGGCAGTTCTCTACAAATCTGTAAATTTACAAATAAAGTGATATGTTGGTTAATTCTTCGTTTGGTTCCATTCCTGCCATAATCCACGCACACCCTGCAGATTAGGACCTCTTGCTAGACCTAGTCCGGACACCAAACACGAGATCTTATAGGTCTTAAAGGCGACGTCTTCGACGGAGAGGAACGTTTGCGTCAACGCTTAACACATAAAAAAAATGAACAACGATGTTCCATTTCACAAAAGCTTTAAGTTTTCTGAAGCTGACAAAAATAACAAGCAATATCTCTGAAATGCATCACTCTACAAAAAAATTTATTCCGACATAAATTGTGTGCTTTAGTGAGATTTACATTTTTTGTATAGTAAGATTTTGTGTATCTCTTATGGTTTACGAGTTATTCAAGGTCATCCAGAATAAACAGGACTACATACAGTATAGCCAGAAAATTCAAAATATAAATTTCATTTGTCATACAAATATCTTAAACATATTACATTTTAAACAAAATCGTTAGCCATTTTCAAGAAAATCAAAATTTTCAAAAAATTTTCCATGTAAAGGTTAGTTTAGGGTGAAGCTATTTTCTTCAAAATCCTTTTATCGCTTCCTTGAAACACATTAAACTTAAATATCAAGTTTGGTTTTTAACCGACTTTTAGTTTTTGAGTTATGCTGTCCACAGAGTGACAGACACACAGATTAACACACACACATGGACCATTTTCTAAAAATGCTTCTTTTGGACTCAGGGGGTCTCGAAACATATATTTCCGGTCAAATCTCGATATTGAATTTTTGAGTGGAATACAATACTTCCCCTACTTACCAGTAGAGAAAGTAAAAAGGGGTCTACTTTGGCATTTTGCAAAGTATATGATTATACTATATATATTGCATCAAGTGGTAAAACTGCTTTGGAGAGGCATGTAATAACACATACAGTCTGCTACGGCTAGCTACTCTATCATTTGCACATCAGTCCGCTGATTCAACTATCAAAGTAAAAGAAGCAGAAATTTGTCTTGTTTTTCTAGGAGAGTAGAATATTTCTTTTAATGCTATGGAACATCTGCCCTCTTTAGTTAAATCAATATGCCCTGATTCTGGAACTGCAAAAAGAATAACCTGTTCTCGAATAAAAGCTACAGCTATTCTAAATAACATTTTGGGTCTTGAAAGTAGAGAAATGTTATATGCAATGCTGAGAAAAAATAAGCTTTCTGTAATTGTGGATGAATCTACAGATGTCAGTTCTTCTCAACAATTGTGTTTGGTTATTCCATTTGATTCTGGTATTGGCAGGCTTTTACATTCCTTTTCTGATTTGATATCTGTAAGTAATGCTAATGGGATTAACTTATATCAAAGTGTGGTAAACTCTTTTACTTCTAGAAAAATTCCTTACAAAGATAACCTCATTGGATTAGCCGTAGATGGAGGTAGTGTTATGATGGGTAAAAGACATTCTTTGTCTGTTCTTATAGAGAATGATATACCAGACTTGTTTATAATGAAATGTCTTTGCCATTCATTCAATTTGTGCTCATCCTATGCTTGCACTGAGCTTCCGCAGAAACCAGAAGAACTTGTTCAAGGGCACTGGGAGGTCGATTGGCTTAAAAAAATTGATTTTTTGTTTTTAATGTTAAAAAAATATATAATTCTTCAGCTTTAAAATGATATATATAACATAGGTATAGTGTTATTTTTTATAATGATGGCTGCAGTGGTAGACTTAAAGTGATGGAAAAAATGGGTATAAAAGTTAGAATATGAAGGAAGCCTGTATAAAGAAAGATATATGTTGACTCTCAGAGGCAAAAAGGGCAGTTTAGTTGCTTGAAAATAAAGCTAGAGCTAAGAAAAGGAAAAGAAAAGACGAGGAAAACTTAAGTGAGCAGGAATATGGAGCAGGCATGTTCTGAAAGTATGTGTAATTTGAAAACAATGGTCTTCAGCTTTGATCACAATTTCCCGAAACCTTTATTTTTCACACTTCAGGTACACATTTCTCAAAAACTATAAGAGATATTGATATCAAATTTTTAGTGCTTATTTATCCATGTTTTATGAGTACAGCTGGTTAAAGCTTTTATGAAATAGAGCTATAAAGTGGAGAAAAAAAATTTTAATGCTTAAAAATATTACCATATTGTTTCCTATATAGAATTAAATATTTTTTCATGTGCAAAATACAAACCACATAGAATTTATGTTTAACCAGCGATGTCAAGCTATGCTTTATGTTATTCAGATAAAAATTTGGTACTTGTAGCTTCAAAATCCTACAGGAAAAGTGTACCTGAAATATGAGGTGTAACATTTTTTTTCAGGATACATAGTGTGCTTTATCCCCCTTTTACATGGAATTCTGTGAATGTAGTTTAATTATTATGTACTAGTTAAATGCACAAATGCTTGAGCTATAAACACACCAAATTTCTATTTATTCTAATTATTAGTAGCTGCTATATTTAAATTTTAAATATTGGTGTAAGTTAACCTCATGGTGCTAAAAATAACCTCCCCGTGCCCTCAAGATGTCTTCAATTATTTTCATGCCAGTGCAATGCATACAGAAGTTCTCAAAGATTTTCAAACTTTTGCCAATGCTAAGTCACATAAATTATTACAGCCAAGCCAAACGTAGTGGTCATCTCTCAAGCTATCCATTTTGCGTGTATTAGAGCAGTATGATACCCTTATTCTATACTTCACCCATGCTTCTTCTGAAGAGAAATTGCAAGCAACTGAAATAATTCTGAACAAGCTAAAATCACCCTACAACAAGCTATACCTGTAGCTCCTTCAGTTTGCTTTACCTATGTTTAACGCTCTAAACAGGCAAATGAGAAGTAAAGAACCTCAAATTCACAATCTAAAAGTGGATATTGTTTCTGCATTGTGGACTATCCTTGACTGCTATGTTAAACCTGAGCATTTAAAATCCACTGAAATAGATAAAATTGGATATAGTGATTCAAAAGTATTTCTTCCTGTTGAAAACATGTACTTTGGTGCCAAAGTTCAAATTTCTCTGACAAAATCATCCCTGTTAAAGAAACGTGTACAAGTTTTCAAATTATGCTGTGTTGATTTTTACATTGAATCAGTTCGCCAGATACTAAGTCAATTTTCTTTAAGCGATCCTCTTCTTGCAATGTTGGAAGTGGTAGAACCAGCTAAAATCCAAACAAGTCAGTCAATTGTGCCACTTGCTTCTTGTTTTCCTAATGTCGTGAAAGCAGAAGAAATCCAACAAATAGATACAGAATGGAGACTATTGCACAATACAGACATTGCATGTGACAGTACTCTACAGCACAAGAATTTTGGTGTGAAGTAAAGAAAAACAAATATGCCGATTCAAAACAAGTTTTCCCTCTTTTATCCAAATTTATCTGGTGTCTTTTGAGTCTTCCACATTCTAGTGCTATAGTGGAAAGAATGTTTTAAACTGTAAATCTGATGAAAACAGAAGTAAGGGATTGGTTGTCAACCAAAAAAATGTGTGGATTGTTACATACAAAGACTTGTGTCAGATTCAGAGTGTCATTCCTTTGAAATTTCAAGTTCAATGTTAAAGTGAAGAGTGATATGTATGGTGGTTATTGACAATAATATATACATAATAGGACCTACATTACTATCTGTCTGCACGCGAATGATCTACAGAAATGGGGAGTTCTATACCATTGTAATTTATTTTATGGAACGTTTAATACCAAATGTAGGTTTTCATAGGTTATCAGCAGTAGTACAGTAGCAGTAGTAATAGTAATCATGATAATGATGATGATGATGATGATTATGATATTATGCCATAAATAAGGTTGCACTGTGCAAATTTGCAGGTTAAAAAACCTATTGTTTTCTCCTGCTTCTACTTCGACAGACCTGGCAACACTGACCATGAGTAGCACTAGATGTCAGGCATATAGCAAGAACAGCTTAACTGGTTTTAGACATACAAAAAGTGTGTCACGAAGTGCAAAAACTTGACCTCTCTCTATTTAGCTTCATAGATACCTGGAGCATAGACCAACATAAAAAAGATAGCTCTCTGACACAACAAAAGAGAGCTGCAGTTATCTCGAAAATGTTATTTTGAGTGTTAACCTGTTTTACCGGGCATGTCTTCAATTTGGTATATGTATTCACACATAGTACTTTGCAACTTATTTGTATGCTGCAAAAAATGAAAGAATCGATTCTTACCAGTGTTTGAAACAACTTTCTGGCGAGGGAAGGAAACCTAAGTTTTTGTTATACTTATAGCAATAATGGTGCTAAAACCAGCGGTAGCATTGGTGTGCTATATATATAAGACATAGTAGCAGCAGCAATATCCATTCTAAGAGCACCATGATTTTGTATTTCTGAGCATATAACTCTCCTAAAGCTGATGAAAGTCAGGAGCGAGTTGTTTTCCATTTTTCAAATCTAGTTTTGACTACACATCCCCCAATTAGTGTAATGCACTTACCTTCACTGATTTTGTTAACACATGTCACTTTCAATGCTGCAGTTTTTACCTGAAAAGCTATAAAATTAATAATACTTGAAGTTGAAGCCTGGAATATATCACTGTCATTACTTTCTGTAACTTTTTGCTTTCTTCTCACAAATTTATCCCTGCTGATCAATAAATAATGGAACAGTGAGTTGCAAGAAACTGAACTGAATACTGCAAGCTGCAATTGTCACTGTTGGAATTGTGACCAGAATGCCAATCCAAGTAATGAACTAATGAACCTGAGAATTGTTTATTGTTAGCTTACTTGTGATAGGATACATTTGCTTACTCACAGCTTGTACTCGTACCATGTATAGTCTGTATCAAAAGTGTTCCGTGCCTTCAGTATTTTCAAGAACAGTAATAGTAAATACTTTCAATAAAAATAAAATATACTTTCTTGGCAGAGAAGGAAGTCTTCCTTGATGAGCCAAGAAAATTATTTAATGAGAGGGGGAAATCCCCTCATACCCCTTGTTAATGTGAACCCTGCATAACACTGACTATGACATCATGCCGGATCATTACACAGGTAAACCTTTACAATTTACCTATTTCTGCCATATGGTTATAATAGGTGTTTGAACTGTTCCCTATTCAAAAACATTGTTTCACTGTGAGCATCAACAGTTGGAACTTCGTAATTATAAGCAAATCCACTTTCTAGTCCATCCAAAAAGAACACATGATTTACTAGAAATATAAACAGAAGTGAATAAAAAAGTCCATTTACTTGCAGATGTAATTTGAACTTCCAACCTTCAACATGACTTTTCTGCATATTAAGCTTTGAACTATTAGAGCACATTAACAGTGAGCACCACCATAGCCCTAATCAGTGGGCTAGGGAATGCGTGTCAGCCAGTTAATTTTGCTACAACTGTAAAATATAGGGTTGCCTAGTTTCCAAACCGCAGGATGAGAGGGCTCAACAGGTATATATCTGAATTTTGTGTTTGTATACATGTTTTGTATTATTCTTATGAGATGCTGAGGAAATTCATTTCTGAGTATTATTCCATAGCAGATGCCTCTTAATTTTATCAAAAGCTTTTATATAATCAGTAAAATCTATTAGAGTCGGTCAGCTATACTCTCTTTGTTTCTCAGTTAGTTATGACATTGTAAAGATAAATGCATTGCAAGAATGGCCCTTTACATATCCATTTTGGCAGCCTTCAGTATTGTTTCTCAAATTGCTAAATTCTTTCTGTTATAATTTCAGCATATATCTTGTAATTTGAATTCAAGGGATTTTTTCTGATATAATTATTGTATTTTTATCAATCTCCTTTGGTGAGGATTGAGCATATCAGTGATGTCTTCCATTCTTCTGGTAAATGTCCACTTTTCCAGCACACAACAACAAGGTGTGATAATCTTTTTTTGTGCAATTTAACGGGGTATTTAAATAGCTGTTTATTTATACCATCAGTTTGAGGACTTTTTTTGTTTGTTTTTAAATGTTTTTCATTAATATTTATTATTACTGAGTTCTCTTCCTCTGGCTCTGTCCATAATTTCTGGTAATGTTCATCCCATTCTTCATTTTTAATTGAGTTGCGCTGTCATGGGTCTTTCCCATTCTCACTCAGTTGTTTCAAAATTTTATATACTTTCTATTGTCACCCATGTAGATCATGTTGTAAGTTATTCACATATTTAGCCCAATCTTGCTGTTTAGTTTTTCTCACTTCTTTCATGACAAATCTAATGTATATCTTGTGTTTTCTGGCAAAGTCTTCAGAAATCCTCTTCATGCTGGCAGACTTCTGCATATCTGGTAAGCCGTAAGAAATAGATAAAATTGAATATAGTAATTCAAAAGTATTTCTTCCTGTTGAAAACATGTATTTTGGTGCCAAAATTCAAATATCTCTCACAAAATCATCCCTGCCAAAGAAATGTGTACAAGTTTTCAAATTATCCTGTTTTGATTTTTACATTGAATCAGTTTGCCAGATACTAAGTCAGTTTTCTTTATGTGATCCTTTTTTGTTTTGTTCTAGTGTTTTAGAATGCCAAAAAGAAAGGAAGAGGGCCTTCTTTGTGCAGATTAATGGAGAGGAAATGGTAAAAAATAGATGTTTCTATTGAGATAAGTCAGGAAGTGGGTATCTAACCCTGACGGGGGGGGGGGGGGGTGGCATAAGACAGTCTAAGCTGGATATGAAATGCAGTAATTACAAGCCTGAAGAGCATGTAAACATAAATAGGAGAAAATATATGAGTTTAGAAATTGGCAAATTAAAAGAACTGATCCAAGTTCACATGCATAAATTGGAGTTGCTTTGCTCCTATGGTTTTTCTTCCCAGTTAGATGTGGATTTAGTATTTATGTAGATACTCCTATTTCAATATACAGGATGTAAATGTACTGCACAAATTTTACTGGCAGCAGACGACTCCTAGCCCATCAATTTGAGATAGGAAACCAATGGTCTACAAAGTAAAGTTAGGTACCAAGTCATACGTATTCAGAGTAATCAGAGATTGTGATCACTAATTAATAACCAGAAAGAAATATCTAAGTAATATCAATTGGAAATGAAATAGGGCTTATGAGGCACTTAGTAAAACCTATCTTTTTTCTTTCTGATGAAGCATTTCGAAATTGTACCGTTACCAAAAGCGCTTAAATTGTAGTCTTAACATGTGGCTGCACACCGCTGCAATGGATAACAGGTTGTGGGGAACGGCTAAAGAAACACAGGAACTTTTTAAAATGTGTGCTTTGGCTGCGTGGTTATGAGGACTGACTCAGAACATCACAAACCCAAGAAATCGAGTTTAAACCCGGAGATGGGTAAACCTTTTTTCCCTGTCTTCCTAGTTCATTTTGCGCACAACGTTGTGCTTATGCTTTAGAATAGAAAAATACCACCATCATATGCAATTCACAGGGTATTGTTTACTTTTGCTTCTTCTCACCTGATGACTTTGGCTGGACGGTTATGTATTGGCATTAGTCTGAAGCTCTCAGTTGGCTATAATTGCCCATGTCAATAAGGGCAGTTTTCAATCTAGCAGTTAACCAGCTGTAAACAATTCACAAAATGTTGAAGCAAACAATAGTACAAAATACTAGTAATCCCCAAAAGAGGAGCTGAGTATCTATTTAGGCGGTAGCATGACAAATGCCTAATACTGCCAATAAGCGATCTTAATAACCTAAAAGACACTAACACCACCATGTGGTGACCGATTCCTACTTAAGTCTTCGGTAATCAAGTCACCTACATCTCATTTCCTATTTGCCTTCAGCACACAACAGCATTACGTTGAAGCAGTTAAATAGCTACTCTGGGAACAAGGAGCAAAATTATACGTTTGCTGAATTAGCTGATATGCATCTAGTGTATCACAAAGCAGGAGGTTGTTCTGCAATAGCTGTACGAAGTTACAGTGAAAGATACCGCTATCCAGGGTAGCCCTATCAGGCGCGGCTCCTCAGGGTAGGCAGGGTAGGCACTGCCTACCCTATCGTAATACATCAACAAATAATGTTTAACTATGATTCTGCATTTTATAATTTGAATCGTCATTTTACCCTAAATTACAGTTCAAGAAAAGTTTTCTCGGTTATAATGACCAGCGCATGGTCAAATCCTTTAATCTCAATTCCGATTCATCAAAACTGCGCTGTGTGTTTGAAACGCGCGGCAGAAATGATACGCATGGAACCTGGGTAGTGGAGAGCAGGCTAGCTTAACCTCTGCCTGCCCGGCCCCATTTCCTCAGTACGAGGCCCTTGAACAGGGATAAGGAAACATTCGGTCTGTATATGCACTCCGAGCATGCGTAGACGCGTCTGCCAGCAGTCCGAACACTTGCCGGCCCAAATCCGAAATTATGCGACATTTTCCGAACAGCCATACTCCACGAACGAAGATCTCAGAGATCTGCATCTGTCGTCATCTCTGTGTAATACCAGTATGACCGACTTAATTAGTGAACTATTACAAATTTCGCTTTCGCGGCGCACTGACAATGAAAAGAGGAGTGTTTTAGCTATTTAACACAAAGCTGCAGTCAGACAATTTTTCAATTTCTTAATCTATTTTAGTCATGGGCGTAGCGAAACGGGGGCAAGGGGTGCCACGGCCCCCCCTTGGAAGTTGGTGAACTTAATGTGCAGTCAGTTACTGACTTTTAAACTATTATTTTAATTTTGATGTAAAGAACAATTTTTGTTTAGCACAAATTAATACGGTTATCTGCAACAAATACTATAAATTTTGACAGTAAAATAATGATTTAATATTATATGATTACAAATTTCCAACATGTGCCCCCCCCCCCCCCTGGAAAAAAGTCTGCCGACACTCGTGATTTTAGTTTTGGCGGTAATTCGTCCGTAAGTCACACTCATTCACTCTGCTCTTATTAAACAACCAAACAATATATTGTTTGCGTTATCCGCAATGACTTCGCCCCCTATATTTCGGATAAACGGGGTTTATTATTATTATTATTATTATTATTATTATTATTATTATTATTATTATTATTATTATTATTATTATTATTATTATTATTATTATTATTATTATTATTATTATTATTATTATTATTATTATTGTTGTTGTTGTTGTTGTTGTTGTTGTTGTTGTTGTTGTTTGTTACTGTTACACTTTGCCTACCCTAAAATGTTGACTGCGAGCCGCCACTGAGCCCTATTGGACTGTTTTCGAATCTGTAGATCGACATTTGCGATAACATGGTTCTGTGATGCCAAATAAAGCATTTTATACTCCGGAGTTTGAAGAAAACATACTGCATTTACTGGAAGGGGATTTGCCAACCAGCACCCGTGCTATTGCACGCACATTGGGAGTCAACCACACAAGTGTATGGCAGGTCTTACATGAGGAGTTGCTCTAACCCGGAAATCTGCCGAAAGTGAAAGTCATAACTCCGAGCGATTGTGATTTACGCTTGCAGTTTTGCGAATGGGCCTTAAGGCAGCTACCGAAACTGTTTTCAGCGGTGTTATTCACCAAGGTGGCCACGTGTACCAGGAATGGGCTGATTCTAAACTACAGAAGTCACATATGGGCATACAAAGACCCACATGCTACTGTTCAGAAGAGCCACTAACAGCAGTTTATGATGGACAAATGGGTTGCCATTGTTTCTGGCCACATCATTAGGCAAAACTTGCTTCCTCCTCGACTACGTGGCAACACTTATAAAACCTTTCTGAAGGATGTATTGCCACCTCTTTTGGAAGAACTGCCGTTTGATGCTCACGCTCAATTGCATTTCCAACACGACAAAACTCCTACGCATTATACTATACGCATACGGGAGCATCTAGATCGAGTCTTCCGCAATCATTGGATCATAAGAGGCAGACCTACCGTGTGCTCATCTGATCTTAATCCTGTGTATTTCTTTTTCTGGGATTATCTTCAGAGTATGTCGTACTCATTGATTCTGAACAGACACTGATTGCCCGCATTATTGCAGCCAGTGATGATATTCGCAATGCACCAGGAATGCTTAACAAGGTCTGTGAATCATTTCTGCGTTGATGTCGCCTATGCATCGATGTTACAGGTTGCCATTTTGAACAGTTCCTTTGAAACTTGCGCCCACTCATAATGTTTCCTTATCTTCGTTCTGCTTGTATTTATCTGTTGTATTGTAATGTTAGTATCAAATCAACTTATGTTGAGAACAGCAATGTCCAACGTTTGCGAGAGAGGAGAGTTTGGATTTATCTCCATCCACTGTTCCTGAACTTTGCCTCTCTTTAACCCCCAGCCGTACATTGTGTTGCAGTGGTGGTTTGGTTACATGATATGGCATTTGATTTACGAAAGAGCTTACAAACTTTAGATGACAAACATCTATTCATTAGTGACTTCTTTGGTGCTGCTTATGTTTAAGAAGTCTATCAATATTTGGTGACAAAATCGAAGTGCAAGCCTTAGATGATCCACCAAATGATCAGAAATGTCAAATCATGTTTTAAAAAATAATTTTAAAAATCTGATGTGTTGCACTCACATGACTTTCTCTACTCTTGTACTAACCATTCTTATAAACTCTTATTCCTATATCTTCTTCTTGTTAGATAAGATAAACATTCGTACAAATTATCTTATTGCTTATTTCCTTGTAGGTACAAAGGGAACATTAGAATACAGTAGGCTTTCTGCGATAGTCAAAACTTTGGTTTTTAACTAACTTTTCGTTTTTGAGTTATGCTGTCGACAGACACACTGACACACACACATACACACACACACGGACCTTTTTCTAAAAAGGATATTTTTGGATTCAGGGGGTCTCAAAACATATGTTTCCGGTGAAATCTCGACATCGAATTTTTGGGTGGAATACAACACTTCCCCTACTTACCAGTAGAGAAGGTAAAAATCACATACAGACAGTGAACTTTGTTTCTTTAATAGTCCATAGGACCTCCTTTATGTTTCAAAACACATTCAAATACATTTTTGCATACTCAAGACCAGTTCTCGGCATTCATGGGGCGTAATTTCATTTCAGACTTCCAATAGTCCAATATTCCGAATATTCTGTGAAGTCATTGAAATACAGAAACATAAAATAACATCAATCGCAAAGAGGAAGGCCTTAAAATAAACAGAATATGGCAAACAGCACAGACAAAAGTCAAAATCAAGAACTCCACCCAAGCCAATCAGACGCCAGGAGTCCAGGAGTAAGTACGAGTCGCCTGAGTTAACCCAGGCGGATGGTAAGGTGGCCACGGTACCTATCCGTTTATTACGGATTTACCCGTGAGGTTGTTTAGGTTATGTATAATTTTACAAGCTTTGGTGTAATGTCTTTAATGGTGCAGGTTAGTTTCCTATGTTGTTACTGGCGGTGGGATGTGTCCGATCTTGGATGTCTAGCCATCCGAGCGACCGTTGCCCTACTACTTACTTCGTCGGCCGCTTGTGGAACCGTCGAGCAATGCAGTGCCAGTGGCAGGAAACAGAGAGGAATAGGTGAAGGGTGTGGTGGTGCCAAGTGTAAAGTACATTTGGCGGTTGAGATGTTTGAAGGGATAGCGGTAGTTATCAGCCAAGGGCATCCTTGGGCAAGTGGTAGCTCTGCCACCGTAGGTAGGCGATGATCATATTGCCCCAGTGTGTTGACCAACTGGTTAGGGTGAGGTGTGAGTTTGGCATACATTGTGCAAGTCCTGTCCCGCACGACGTCCACAATATAAGGTATGCCGGAGTGAGTGTGGAGAATGTGTGATGGGAATCTACGGTCGGTATCGTAGATCATCCTAAGCGCCCTGTTCTGCACGGCCTGCAGCCTGCGGATGGTGGAATGAGCCATCGTTCCCCAGACCTCGCACCCGTACAGAATCAGGGGAGGAACGATCGCACGGTACAAGCGTAAATCAGACGCCAGCAGACCGCAGCACACCGTTAACGTAAGTCCAGCCACTGATATAAATACTGAAGCCCACGAAGCGAAAACTTTCTTTCATGGCTCCATGATTGGAAAATCAAAATTAACCCTAATAAATGCTAATACATTTTTCAAAGCGGCATCACAATTTGGCAATGGACCTAACGGTCGGTGGTCAAGTATTACACTGTCGTCAGCATGTGAAATACCTAGGCGTCACCATGGATGTGCTGGTCCACCCATATAAAAAATAGCGCCAACTAAGGCAGACAGCGGCTAAAATTGTGCGCCCCCATCTTCCGCAGCAAACAGTTGCAACTGAAATTGAAACTTAATCCAAATAGGTCATTTATTGTTTCGGTGGTCCTGTATGCATGTGTGGCCTGGGGTAATACCTCCAAAACTGCCATCGGTCTGGGTGGCTCAGTTGGTTAGATGCTGGCCTATCGATTCCAAGGTCGCTGGTTCAAATCCAGCCCAGACAGATGGTTTTTAAGTGTGCTTAAAAAGGACAGCTCCATGTCAGTAGATTTACTGGCATGTAAAAGAACTCCTTTGGGGCAAAATTCCGGCACACCAGCGACGCTGATGTGATCCTGGCAAATGACAACATCGTTAAACAACAAATTAATTTTTGTTTTTCCAAAACTGCCCTTAAACAAATCCAAACCCTTCAAAACCTTTCCCTTCAAAAGATCCTATCTGCCCCACTCCAAGCCACTAACCAAACCCTCCACCTAGAAACCCAGATCCCATCTATCCCAGAGATAATAGCAAACAGAGCAAAGGCAACATGGACGCATATTAGAACCACAAAAACTATGCCTTGCTGTTGTGTAGAAAGAAAAGCCAAGTAACTAATCACCTGTTTTCTTGTCTTGTATCAGAATGAAATATGGATATCTATCTCTTCTTTCTGTGAAAGTTTGTTCAGAGATTCATAAGATCCAACGACCATGTGGTTAACTTCATTAAATTTGAAGATGAGCTCCCTTTTCATATAGTAAGGTGCAAGACCATGTGTTAAGAGGTAACACACCTTTTCTGCAGTGTAATCGGGTTTGTGATATTACTGTCAGAGAATATTTCAGGGAGATAGTGGATGATGTTTCCAATAGCTCTTGCAGACACCCCAGTCATCACACAGAGCATTGCAAGCATTACTTCTCCCTTTGTCACACCATCAGTAACCTTGATATAACCTAAACTGAGAGCTTGTGGCAAACTCTTGGTTTGATGATGTGGCAATACATTTGCTAATCAACCTGTTTGTGGATACAACAGGTGCTTGGTCTGTGCCAGGTAACAGACCAGTTGATACAGCATCACTAGTGGGCATTCCAAGTGACTTGACAGGTCCTTAAACACAAAGAGAGAAACAGAGATTAAGCACAAAGGCATATCACAGGTAAAATCTTAAAGTTGAATTTTTGAGTTGAATGCAATGTGTCAGTTATCTTAGATTTATTTAATCTAATGCGCTAGACTTGTGGAACATTTGCCATTCAGTCTTCTGGTTTCACAATGGAGTTGACCATTTGTTCCATTCCATAATCTCTGGAGTGCACCACACTTTCTCAGATGTTCAAATGTCATGGGATTGTCATTGTTACATAACATGCAGTTTGGTGAATCGATAATTTCATGCAATGTAGGTGTTCTGCCAGACAATCATGCCAGTAGCCTGTTGCTGTCAGAAAAACTGCTACATTTTCACTTCTAGATGATCCTTGTGGCGTTGGTTTATTTAAGAGTGATGCCCATTTTTTCCAACACTTAACATTGAAGTTCTTCATATCTTTCAGCTTTATATAAATTTTTAATAATCATCTTTGCTGAATGAAATGATGGAGTATATACCTTTGGATTCAAAATCTTGGTCCCCTTTTTTACTTTCTCTACTGGTAAGTAGGGGAAGTATTGTATTCCACCCAAAAATTTGATGTCCAGATTTCACCGGAAATATATGTTTTGGGGACCCCTGAATCCAAAAAAAAACATTTTTAGAAAAAGGTCTGTGTGTCAGTCTGTGGACAACATAACTCAGAAACGAAAAGTTGGTTAAAATTCAAAGTTGGTATTTAAGTTTAATGTCTTTCAAGGATGCGACACGAAGATTTTGAAGAAAATAGCCCAACCCTAAACCACCCTTTCCATGGAAGATTTTTCGAAAATTTTGATTTTCTTGAAAATGGTTCTAACGATTTTGATTAAAATTCCGTATGTTTGAGATATTTTTATGATAAATAACATGTATATCTTGAATTTTCTGGCTATAGCCCCTGTAGTCGTATTTACACTGGATGACTTTTGCATGACTGGTAAATCGTTAGAGATAGACCAAATTATACTGTACAAAAAATGTAGATCTTGCCAAAATACACAATTTATGTCTCAATGAATTTTCTTATAGGGTGAACCATTTCGGAGATATTCCTTGTTATGTGTGTGAGTTTCGGAAAACTTAAAGCTTTTGTGAAATGGAACATCGTTGTTCATTTTTTTATATGTTAAGTGTGCAAAGAGAACGGAATCTCAAAGCTTTAAAAGATAATTTGTACAAATGTAGAGAAAGTCATGTGAGTGCAACACATCAGATTTTTTCCCAAGAGGTCAGCCTCCTCGTTCCCTTTTATTCCAACATGGGAAGGGATCCATTGGAAAACAATTCCTTTTCCTGCCCCTTTCAGCTGTCTTAGGGATACTCTGATTTCACTAATTTTTGAGGTAACATTACATTCCAATTTACCTATGGCTTGGATAGCTAAGGTTGAGTCGCATAGTATGACCCAGTTATGAAAGGAGTCCAATCTAACACGTGATTGGGAAATGGCAATGCTTATTGCTTCTAATTTCACATTAAAATTGGTGTTTAATTTTCCAGCTTCAGCATAAAATCAGAAAAGCTTGCAGTATATACTGGTCCCTGTACTATACTCCGCTTTGATTAGTGAGCCATCAGTGAAAATATGAAGCCATATGTCCTCTGGGTATAAAGTATTCATAGTTTCCATTGCTAAGCTTCTTAATATGTTTCTATCAGTTTCGCCTTTCTTTGCTTTTTCAAATAATTCTAAGTTGAAGGATACTTCTGTGTAGTGTAGCAGATTTTCTGGTTGTTTCAATTTTTCTACTTTTGTATTTGTTATATATTTACCTCTAATCTCATCAATGTGTTGTATAAATCGCCTATGAGTTTTAAGTTTCCTCTATCTTGATTTACATTCTAACCAAAAATTTATAGTAGCAAGCTGAATCAATTTTTTGTATTGTATAAGTGCCATCTTTGTTATTTCTGTATTCATTGGTGCATTTCCAGTTGCAATTTCTAATGCAGCTAAAGCTGTAGTCTTTACCGCTCCTGTTATTATCCTCATAGTTTGATTCTGAACTTCTTCTAATGCTTGCACATTAGTCGTTATCAATGTCTCGCCTGCATATAATACAGGATTCATTTAAAACTTAATGAGTGCATAGCATTTTGCCTGTGCATGATTGGGTGTGCCACATGCAGCTTTGTTCCCACATAAACTCCATGTGTATAGCATGTATAACACTTTCACCTTATAGAAGATGCTGAAAATGTCATCCACCCTCTTCTAAACAAGTATTATGTCAGGAGAACACATTCTGATTCACATGATTAAGTTGGGCCACTGTAATGCTTCCAATTTCATTTCTAATATTTTGCTTTAGTTCTTCCAATGTATAAGGATTTGTCGCATAAGCTTTGTCTTTCAGGTTACCTCAAGTAAAAATCACACATTGTATCTAATGGGGGAGTGAGAGAGCTGTTACACCATCACAAATCACTCTATCTTCAAACACTTCCATAATTTTATTTGTGAACTCCTCTACCATATGGGTAGTAGCAAAGTCTTGTTGAAACCACCCATATAATTTCTTTTCTTCTGTCAGTTTATGATAAAATGGGGTCAAAATGTAATTTTGGTACCTCTGCATTTACAGCCTCCTCGTAGAATATTGGACTAATTATGCATCTAGTGCTAACAGCACACCAAACTCCAACTCTCCAATCACAATGAGGGCTTTCTTGAACGCAATGTGGATTTTCAGAGGCCCAGTACCAACTGTAATGAGTGTTGACATGACCATTTAGGTGGAACCATACCTTGACAGAAAACAGCAGAAGCTGTGGTTCAATTAAGCTGTCACTTACTGATAAAAGAAGACATTTGCCATAATGCATTTGTGATACTGGGTCACCTTGTTTTAAAGCATGAAGACTTGTACATTTATATGGTTTTAATTCTAAGAATTTAGTTGCTCTATGTACAGAAGACTGAAATTCCTCCTGTTGTGCTAATCTTGGGATGGATTTAGTTAGTGAGCATTCAAACATGCGCCTATTTGGTCTAACTTTTCCTCTGTTAAAACTATGTTTACACTTTTGTTTTTTGTTTGCCACAGAACCAGTGATTTTGAATTTATTCACAATCTTGTGAATTGTACTGAAAGGAGGCACTTCACCAGGGAACGTTTGAATATACACTGTGCAAATACAGCTTGGTGATCCCCATTTTTAATAACTTTTACATGCAAAAAATAGAAGGTAATAGTGTTATACATGCTTTCCACACAGAGTTTATGTAGGCGCAAAGCCGCTGTGGCACACCCAATCATGCACAGGGAAAATGCTGTGCGCTCTTTAAGTTTTAAGTTAAAAACCCTGTATTATTGGTTTAATGTATGTTGTGTAGATTTAATTTAGAACTGCTTGTGTACAACCCCATTCTTTCCCCATTAATCTTTTTAATATGTTTAATCTACTTGTTGCCTCTTCACTAACCTGTTGGATATGTTTTGCAAATTTAATTTCGGATCAAGGACTGCATCAAGATATTTCTGTTCGTATTGTATATTTTGACCATTATGTTGCACCTCAATTTTTGGAGGCTTATGAGCCAGTGAGAATATTTCGTACATAGTTTTATCAAGATTTACTATTAATGTTTTCTGTTGACCATTCTCCTAGTATTTTTAGTGCATTATTCATTGTTTCAGATAGTTTGCTGTCATGCTTTTTTGGTTGTGATACTGAGATGACCAAATCATCTGCAAATAAAGTTGTTTTGATTCAATTTATGCCATTAAGTTTCACTGGCAAGTTATTTATCATTGTATTGAACAAAATCTATTCCCTATAAACCCTCTCCACTTATGCATTTTTCCATTTACTCCATATGATCATAGTTTATCAAGTAATCTTGCTCTCCATACCATGTCATATGTATCCTTAAAGTCCACAAAAAGAGTAAGGATTAATTTTTTTTCAACCATTCTGTCTTTAATATCCTGACTAAATGTTAGTATTTGCTGTGTAGTTGCTTGGTTTTTTCAAAATCCTGCTTGTTCGTTGCAAAGAATACCTTGCACCTCAATATACCAATTCAAGTGAGCATTAATCATCCTTTCCATTGTTTTGTGAGTATACATGTTTGGGATATAGGACAATAGCTTGAAATTTTGTCTTCAGATTTCTTGGATTTCAGGATGGGTATGAATATAGCTTTCTTTTTTTCATTCTGAAGGAATCACTGTATGACAAATTTGGTTAAAGAAACATAGACATGTGGTTTGAGCAGTTAGTACGAGGTATTTTAGAATCTCTGCATGTACATTGCCACTTCCAGGGCTGGTTCTTGTTTTGATTTCTTTGATAGCATTTTGAAGTTCACAAATACTGAAATCTGCATCGAATATCTGAGTATCCTTCTCTCTACATAATATTTTAACTTTTTTACTAATTTTTTTTCCCTGTTTACTTCACTGGTTTTGGGAGGGGTATAGTTCTGGTATAATGTTTTGTACAGGTCATTGCTAGTTGCTTATCATTTGTCACTTTTTTATATTGTCTAGAAATGGCTTTTTTAGTAGCCTTGATTTTCCATAGATGGTACATATTTAGGTATCTTCCTACTGTCTTTCCTGTAATCTAACCTGGAAAGAAATAACATATAATTTCTCTTCTTAGATTCATTTATTTCTCTTTTCACTGGAGCAGTCTTTTTCTCCACTTTACATGTACCTGATCTTTCATTCTTTCATCTTGTCTTCTGACGTCTTTTCTTTCCTATTTCAATTTTTGAAGTTCTTCAGTTCAGAAAGGTTTGTAGTTATGTATTTTCCCCCTTGAGATATTGTATTTTGCAGAATTCAGAATTGCTGACACAATTTTTTTATTTTTATCTGATGCTTCTTGTTCAAAGGTAAAGTTTTTGGGATTTAGACTAATTTCAAGCTCGTCTCTGTAGCCCTTCCAATTAGCTCTTTTGAAATTCCAGCTACTGTTTTCTCTCTTTTTTTCTGTCAATTTATTGTTATTATTTTTAATAGTAGCCAGAATTATTCTACGACCACAGCCTGGATCATCTATAACATGTTTTTCTATTCTAGTTATATCAGCGGAAACTATGAGTGGATCAGGATTCATAGTTGCTCCATTATAATGTAAATAAGTAGGTGTGTCTTGAGAATTATGTACTAGTTCCAAACTGCTTGATGATACATAGTCTCTAATTTCTTCCAGAGTTGTTTATATCTCTGAATCCAATTTCATGAAAATGGGCATTGATATCACCTAGGAGAATAGTCTTCTTTGCTATATCAAGGTTTTGTAGTTTAGGTGTATTTTTTGGAGGATTATACATTCCATATATTTTAAAATGTTTTTATACCTCCATATATATAATTTAATCATTTCACTCTTATCAGTGTCATTCATTTCTTTCACTGTTGCAAGCTCATTTATTACATTGTTTTTAACTTCAGCAAGCATTCCACTCGCTATCTGGTAGGATTTTCATAGTAAGTGCATTTGATAGCCTCTAAATTTGTAGTATTGTAAACAATGTTTGCTTCTACAATAATTAAAATATCAACCTTCTTTTCTGACAAAGCTTTGGTGACTTCCATCTTTACTTGGGACATCCCTCCACCATTCCATTGCAGAATTCCCAATGTGGTCCCCTCCTGGACATCCGATTGGCAGTCCTTCTAGAGATTATTCCATTGAGTTTCTTCATTATTTTGAGCATGGAAGTAGCTGTTTTTGTAGTCGGCACCGATTTTTGTGTTTTGGTGGCTATATCACCCGCTCACAATCCCCAATGTGAATGGAAGGCTGCACCTACCTATGGTCATTGGATCCACTGTACCTAGCCAGGAGGAAAGCCTATGGTTCACTGACTATTCCCCATGTACACCACCTGGGGGTTGCTCCACACTGTGGTAGGCCAGCATGTTTCCTCGTTGTGGACTATTCTTAGCTCCCCTCGCCTCTTATCAACCAACAAGCCCAGCTTCTTTGGTATGGTCGTCTTGTTCTCTGGGTACTAAGCCCCCCCCCCCCCACCAGGTCAAGGTGATAGTCCCCAAGGAGGGGGGGGGGGTTGTCAATACAACAAGAATCCAAGTAATTCTTCCTGAGAGTGGACTCATTGGGAATGTTACGTTTGCTCTATTTGTGTAAGAAACATTAAACGCAAGTACCTGAAGTTTGTCCCAGGTATGTTCCCTGCAATCAATGCCATGCACAGTTCTTTGTAAGATGATGTAGACTGCCCCAGTGAATGTGTAAGTAGAAGCTGTTTCTTTGAAGAAACCTGTTATTTATTCCTAATATGTACGTGCCCAAATTACCTAGTTGTCGATGAGGCCTTAAGCCCCACCCACCCACCCACTCACTACTCATTTTCTTCTTTGTCTACTACTTCTTCTTCTTCCTTCACCTTTCACATTTGCCTTTTGCTGTTGGGGCTTCTATCCACTTTCTAAACTATTGTTGATCCCATGCCAATCTTCTTACTGCTTATAGTTCTATCCCTCTCTTCCTTGCTATCTCACTGACATACTGTTCCCATTCTTTCTTTGGCCTTCCTTGATGTCTTGTCTCAAAGACCTCCTTTGTTTTTTGATGTTCACTCATTCTAACCATGTGTCCATACCACTTCAAGTTCCTTTTATCTACCATTTCCAGCACTGTTTCTATATTCAGGCTCTCTAATTTTTCTCCTCTCTCTTCTGGTCTTACCTTTAATCATTCTCAAATACTTCATTTCCAATGATGTTATCCTACTTCCATGTTTGTCAAGCATTACCCAAACATCTGAATCATAAAGGAGTGTAGGTAGAAACACTGTTTTATATATTTGGATTTTTACCTTTGTCGATTATTCTTTCCTTCCTATAATATTATTAGAGAGCTGATAATATATTCCCTTGGACTTGTTTACTCCATTGTTAATTTCATCTTCTAATCCGCCTGTTGAGAAAATTATCATACCCAAGTACTGATATGTATAAGGGGCTTTCAAAAAGAAACGAACCGGAGTCTGGTATGCGTAAACTGGTGACAGGATGGTAATATCGTGGCATATGTAACAAAGTGTTGTTCCGACCAGAGCTTGCAAGTTCACAGCCCATCGCTAGAGGGCACGCGTGCACGTCACATGACTATACAAAGCTAGCAGCAGCATGCATCAATCATCCAACCATCATGAAGGAACGACTGCTCTTGTGCAAAGTGTGTGCCCAATAGGTGCCCCACAGTCTTCAACCGCACCAGCAAACATGTTGAATGGTCCACTGTTTTGGTCATCTGCAATGCTATGCTAGGGAAGGGAATGAGTTCCTGGCATGAGTGGTGGTTGGAGATAAGTCATGGTATCATCACTTCGAACCAGAATCAAAACGACAAAGTCTCCAGTGGAAGCATCCAGGGTTACCACCAAAAAAAGCCAAGGCCATCCACAGAAGTGCAGGAAAGGTTATGCTGACCTTCTTTGACCAAGATGGCCCCCTTCTGATACACATCCTGCATCATGGGACAACAGTGAATGCCCAGCATTACTTTCAATCCTTGACCAGCCTTTGCCAAGTGTTCAAATCAAAACGACCAGGTAATCTCACCCGTGGGGTCATTCTGCTCCACAACAATGCAAAGCCTCATACGGCCAACACAGTCGTGGCACTCCTGCAGAAACTCAAATGGGAGGTTCTTGGCCACCCTCCATACAGTCCAGACCTCTCTCCCTGTGATTACGCCATTTTTGGTCCCCTTAAAATGGCTCTGAGGGGCAAATGGTTCACCTCGGATGACGATGTCCAGCTGTACGCGTGGAACTGGCTTACATTGCAGCCCCGGGACTTTAATGAGACAGCCATTCACCATCTTGTGTCATAGTGGGACAAGTGTCTCAACAGCCAAGACCAATACTTCTAACATACAGGTACTGGTTTCTGTAATTATGTCTCCAGCTTGTTTCTTTTTGGAACGCACCTTATATTTACTTACTCCAATTTATCTTTTCCTCCTACTTTGATAACTTTACTTTTACTTGTATTCATCTTCATAGCTCTTTCCTCTAATGTGCTTGTCCATTGGCTTGTTGTAAGTACTGGGGAGAGTTGCTAATTAAAAGTAGGTCTTCAGCATAAATTAATGCCCACAAATAAACTGACTTCATTTTCAAATTTCCCACTTTATATTTTTAGTTCTTCTTTAACAGTGTTTAATTATTTGATCCATAAATTTATAAACAGTAGTGGACTCAAGCTATCACCTTGCTTCATTCCTCTGTCCATTCCAAAATTGCCACCCATTTCTCCATAAAGTCTTACACTTCCATATACATTTTTAAGTAATGTCGCCTAATGCAGGCTTAGGGATCGCGTTATGCAGGGGCCAACACATAGGAAATGAAAGTAGCCAGCAGTAGTAGCACATAGGTTGCAGGACACACGATTTTGGAATTGTGTAGTTGACAATGGGTATAAACAAGCTAACCCTGAAATAACTATGAACTCATAAGCTCATGTAGTTCTGTAGCTGGTGAACAACCTTATATTGGAGTATAAATATTTCATAATGTATGTTTATGAAACAAATACAAAGTTTTATAAGAGTTACATGTGACAGGTGATTGACAAACAAAATGCTATAAACATCAAATGTTACTGGAAATAATTGTCACAAATTACTGTTATTTGAAATGTGTATTTTTTTGCCAATAGTTAACGGTTAAAAGGGATGAAGAAAACAGAAAACTTGCCTTCATAAGAGTTTCTACTATTGTGCTTTTCAAATGGGAGGAGTTCTGATCTGCAGTCAATGCGATACATTTACGTGCACATTGTTGCAAGCTCATTATCCCACTCTTCATATTTATTGGTGTGCGTCAAGCCCCACTTAAGGGGAAAGCAATATGACAACACAGCAGGACTCCGATTGGTTGCCGGCCTGGAGGTGCTCAAGGACAAACTCCTTCCCATTTGAAAAGCACTATAATGCTACGCCTCCTTTATTTACGAGGATCGTTTCGAAACTAATCCCTCCTATTTTTTTGTGTTGACTTCAGCTGTCTGAGCCAGATGTCGTTAGTGTAGTGGTAATACTTGAACCTTACTCTTACATTTGAAGGTGGTTCCGTTGTTCTGTGGTGGTTGGTGCCAGCAGAGGAGTGTTCCAAAATGGAATCTAATATAGATATGCGTATAAAACAGAGATATGTGATTGAATTTTTCACTGCAGAAGAAATTGCACCAATTGAAATCCATTGACACTTACTAAAGGTGTATGGAGACGAAAAAATAGATGTGAGCAATGTGAGGCGATGGGTCTTCATTCTAGAGGTGGTGAAAAGGGTGTGCATGACAAGCCTCGATCTGGTCGACCCTGCACAGCTGTCACCTCTCACAATGAAGAGTGTCTTGATCAACTCATCCGTGCTGATCGGCAGATAATGACTAAAGAATTGTGTGCAAACCTGAATGTTGGCTGTAATGCCTTGGAAACAATGTTGGAACATCTTGGTTATCGCAAAGTCTGTGCAAGATAGGTCCTGTGCATGCTTACAGAAGAACAAAAAAAATCATTGAATGAAATTTGGACCAATATGAAGCTGAAGATGACAATTTTCTGAATAGCATCATCACCAGAGATGAGATTTGGTGTCACCACTATGAGCCAGAATCCAAAAGACAGTCCATGGAATGGCGACATGAGAATTCTCTGACAAAGAAGAAATTCAAAACATAGCAATCTGCAGGCAAAGTGATGTGTACAGTCTTCTGGGATAGCCAGGTTGTGGTTCCTTTGGATGTCCTGAAGCCTGGAGCAACTGTCAATTCAGCACACTACAAGATGACACTGACTAAGCTGAAAGCACAAATTTCCAGGGTAAGGCTAGAGAAGAAGACCAACTTTCATATGCAACATGATAATGCCAGGCCCCACACCAGTTTTGCGACCACACAACTGATTGCAAAGTTTGGCTGGATTGTCTTGCCATATCAACCGTACAGTCCAGATTTAGCACCTTCAGATTTCCATCTCTTTGAGCCTCTGAAAGATGGACTACGTCGCAAACATTTTCAAGACTCGGATGCTGTTGTCAAAGCTGTAAGAAAGTGGTTAGTCTCAGCTGGTTCAAATTTTTACAAGCGTGGAATGCAGGCTCTGGTTCATTGTTGGCAAAAGTGCATAATAAATGGTGGTGACTACATGGAAAAATGACAATCTGTAGCTGAAATATGGCTCTATTTAACTGTGCTGTTGTGATTTATATATCTCCTGTAGTTTCCATGAATAAAAATAGGAGGCATTACTTTTGGAATGACCCTCGTACATTATTCCACTATTTAGTTTGCACTTCTATTTCATTGTTTCAGTTTTAGATTGCACTTTCGTTCCTTACTCTGATTCATGGTTGCCAACTTCTTTGTCCAGTAGTGTATTTCTTAATGTCAAGTTGGCATGGTCTAGCAGCATTGGGCATCAAGAAGTCTGTATTCTGCAACATTACTCATTTTTATATACACTCTGTAATCTCTTCTTTTATGCTCCTACATTTTGCAATGCTTTCCAAATTTCACTTTTAGGAACTGTATCAAATGCTGCTGCTAAATCTAAAAATGCAAAATATATTTCCTTTCCAGTTTTATTTGCTTTCTCAATTAGTGATCAGCACAACTTATGTGGTCTTGTGTCTGTTGACCTGATCTAAAAGCAGCTTTTTCATCTTCCAGTTTATCATTTACTTCAATTCTTAATTTAGTTCCTAAAAATCTTATCTGTATCTTAAATAAAAATATTATTGGTTAAACCTTCGTATTAAATTTTTGGATGGAGTGCAAACCTTTGGCTACTTCTGCATGTAATAGAGAAAGTAAATGGTTCTGTATTGTTATATCAAGAAAGGGGATTGTATAAGGGAGGATAATCTTGACAGATGTAATAAGAAAGAGAGGGAAGGTTTAGATTAGTAATTTGAAAAGCAATTACAAGAAACCTGGAGCAGAATTTATTTCTATTATAAAAGTGTAATGAAAGTACAGTTTACATTCAAGAGACTAGAGAAAGGAGTTGAGATAGAAAAAATACAATTTTTTAAAGATTAATTTCAAATTAGAAATTTAGAAAAATGTTTATTCAAGTTGAGGTGATTCTTCAGTTGCCCCAAAGAATGAGTGATACAAAGATCCATTTTGAGATGCCCTGCAAGATGCTTCTTCTGAACCTGTCTGCATCCAACGAAGATTACTGGAAATCTTACTGTGTGTGGTTATGATTTAGGATAATTCTTACCTAATCATTAGCTAGCCAAGGGTTATTGTAAATCATACCCATATACCCGATACAATTTCCAGTAATCTTCATGTGATAGAGACAGGCGCAGAAGAAGCTGCTTACAGGGGACCTTGCAATCTTCATCCATTCTTTGGGGCAACAGAAGAACTGCCTCTCACACTGCCTCAAAGTTACAAATAAATATGTACCACAGGTTTAATCCTAGACAGGTACATTGGGTATGCATGAAAGATAAATGGTCATAAGTTGTACTCTAATGTCCTACATTTTCAGAAATAAGCAGTGCTCATTAGAAAATGAATTGGTTACAAAATAAAAATGAATAATTGGCTGCAACTTGCTGTGGTGACCTAGCTACACTGCCTATGGTCAAAGAGCATACTCAAACAATAATAATATAGAACATGAGATAGACAACGTAGCATTTGCACTCTGAAGCAAAAGAGGCTGCTGTTCTGTAGAGGCAAAATAAAATGATCCTTTACTCTCACTCTTCCATTTGCATTTTGGTTATCAAAGAATGAGGAAATGGAACATTAACAGTTAATTCACAGTGCTTTTGTTACAAGACGAAGTGCCAAAACCAAAATGTTAATTCAATTATTGTCGTTAAAGTGCAAGTGTTTGAAGGCAGGAAGAAGCAATAACAGTTAACATTTTACATTTCAGGATTTTAAGAAAATATTGTTTGTTGTTAGCTAATGCTGGATTTCTGACAAAGAAGTTATTAATCCTCTTGCTCTCCAATATTTTTCACTGATGCATGGGGCACTAGAAGTGGCTGCGCATATTTGAAGGTGGTCTTGGTCCATTTCCTCTTGCAGATCACATAGAGGACAGAGTGGTGAAGAGTGTATCCCAATTCTGTTTAAATGACATGTAATCAACCTGAAGGTTGCAACTGCTGTTTTTTGAGGATACTCAGGAATTACTGTTTGAATGTTTGGTAGTTCCCATCTTTTATTCTTTGATTTTTTATAGTAATATTTTGCAATAATTTTTTTGAATTCAGAGTTGACTAATCTTTTAGCTCCATAATATGGTAGATTTAAGAAAATATAAATGTATGTATGCATGTATGGCTATATATAAATGGTATTAAATAAATATATATAAGCAGAATTTAAATTATAACTTTACATTATTGTTGCAAAGTATTGCATTAACTCATGCCCTTCATTTTTGTTGAATGTCCTACATTTTTTACCAATGTGTCCTACAGTTCCATAAAATAATCTGGTAACCCCACTACTGTTATGCTTTTAAGGATATTACAAACAGAATTAATTAAAATTCCTGAAAAAATAATCTACTGATTATCTCAAAGAAGCACTGTCCACTGAATTCAACATACTAAAAATATGTTTCCAGATACTTGGAACTTTTATTGAAATTTAGTGTATAAAAACTTCACTCAATTTGCTAATTACTTCATCACTTCACTGTCTCAGTTCTCTTACATTTATGTTATAATTACTTAACCAAATAGCTGGTGGAGAATCCAAAAAGTGATTGACTGGAGACTAAATGGGAAAAGAGAATTAATTGAAGTTCCGAAAATTCATCATTTAGATTAAGAGCAGGTTCTTTATTGCATCATTCAAATACACATAAATTTAGCTATGACCCATTGAGGAAAGATAGCTCTTCTTTTCAACTTTGCAGGCGTAGTACAAATATTATGAATGACAAAAGTGCCATTTTCTTTTCTAAGTTACTGCAATAAGGATAATGTAACACTGAATATGTAACACAGGTTTTAATGATTCATAAAAGTTACATGTTTTGGGTGAACAGATCTACATACAAGCTACTCAGTCTTTATACAAACACACCTACAGAGCATGGTGTGGCAAGTCTGGGATCATTTTATTGGCAGTTTCCTACCAAACTTTCAATAGCACTGCTTTCAAGTGGTGAGAAATGTCAAATGCATTCCAGCCTAACATCTTAGAAACCTTGACAGAATTAATACTACTTCTAGAACTTAGATTATTGAGATACATCTCATACATAGAAATATTGGGAATGTTCAAATGGATGGTTTCTATATAGATTTACTTTTGTATTCTTTTTAAATTTTTACTGAAACTAATCACATTCCAACGTACAAACAATGGACTCAAAGTTCAAAACTATTGTATTTTTACCTTCCAAGTCATTTAGTTATCTCCAAAGTACCCTCTTTGCAGAAATTATAAAAATGAATATGTTGATCCTACAAAATACACGTATGGCAATTATTTAATTTTACAGCATACAATGCTAACTAATTCTCTTATGTGCTTTCTGCCTTTCTGCACTAAATTCTATGTGTGTAGCTGAATATCTCCTACTGAGGAAACTAACTCCATTGTTCCTGAAAAATTTTTCTGAAGGACATTAAAATATATGGCCAAATAAATGAAACTCATCTTCATTATCAAGGAAAACAAAGGAGAAAGAATTTTCACTATAGTGATTTAGTATCTAATGAGATATTAACATACTTATATACTGAATATTCCTCCATTATACAAAATTGAAGAACAGACAAGAAGAATGGCTCACATCCCAAGAGTAACACATCAAGAGATAGGAGGAAAAAAACTTGATGTGTTGCACTCACATGGATTTTTCTACTTATTCTTCTAGAAATTATCAAACTATTCATACAAAAGCTTGTTCTTCTATAGTACATTTACTACAAAATTTGGCCTGCAGGTGCACAGCCCATGTTATCTTCACTATATTTCCCTCTGTGCACGTACTAGTCATCACATGTGCATCAGTCTTTTAGATTAGATATAAGTGGGTTGTTTAAGCCCTTCGACTTCTCTTCACTACGATCTTTAATATATCTATTGTGAATACCCTGATCTATAAGTTCCAGTTTAATTTAATGCTTTTGCACTTGCCTGCAAAAAAGATGTCTCCCCCACCGGTTTGAGATCTGATAGGTGATACTCGTGCTAACTAATTTCGATGTGTTAAATTGAATGGTGATTACAGTTTTTCTCTATCATGTAAGGGTTTTCTACATATCACTAAGCATTATAGTGAAAATAATGAAAAATGGTATGTTTGATGTTAAAAAAGTGTGTTTTAAAATAAATAAAGAATGAAAAATTTCTCAGTAAACAATAAAAATAAATACCTACATACCCGTAAAAGAGGGTATGAAGTTTATTTTCCTTGCCTGGAAGGATGGCTGCGTTGATTTACATTTATAGCCTGGTTAGACGATTTCCCTTTTCAAGCACCAACAGCAACCCATTAGCATCGAAACATTCCACCAACCCTGATATCTCCTCTCCATCTCTTTGATTTCTTAATGGAATCTTTCACCTTGTTCATCACAGAGGGGTCCTAAATTATCAGGAAAATAGCCTAGATGTGAATATAAAAAGTGAAATTTTAAACTCATATTACACCCAAGTATTCCTAACTTTTCTAATATATTTCTCACAATTACTTCATATTGCGGATCCTTTGTATTTCCCAGAAATTATTGACTACTTCTTTGAAAGCACACCATGCTTGAAGTTCTCTATCATTCATGACATCCAAAAATGAACTGTCCTTCATTAGCTGCCTTATATGAGGCCATCAAATATACCCTCTTTTACTTTAGCTTCAGACATCACAGAAAATGTACTACTCAAATATTTGAAACACAAACCATTTTTCTCCAATGCTTTCAGGAATTGCTTCATAACACCTAGTTTTATATGCAATGGAGGTAATAACATTTTCTTTGGATCAACTAGACTGGCACAAATTATGTTTTTTTTCTCATGGTGTTAAACTTTCTCTCATAGGCCATCCTCTCACTGTCCAATGTTTAACCCTATCTCTACTGTCCCATTGACATAAAAAATATGGGTATTTTGTATTACCTCCTTGTTCCCCTAGTACAGGCATCGGCAAACATGTACTCAATGAGGCCTCATAACTATGACATATCAGGGGCAGCGCTTACTCTGTCTCCCCCACCCTCGCAGCCTTAACTGGCACTGAATACACACCGATCACGGGCGGACTGTCCTGTCGTATTTACCTGTACTTCTAAACATGTCTGTCAAACTGTAATTTAATACTAAGACTTAAAGATAAATTTCTTTATTTATAACTTTTAAGGATATTAGTTTATTTAACTTAAAGTCTTAGTATATTCATGGAATAAAATTAGAGTGCATCTAATTATTCCTCGTCTATTAAATTTGATATCTAGAATAGCACTTTGATGATTTCTTCTCTCATCATGTAAGCAACGTAAGGTGTTTGTTGTTCTCTAAAGTTCAAAAAGGCACTCATCAATGGAACATCAAGCGACATTATGATACATGTCATAAGATCACCATACAATTATAGGCAAGCATGTATTCATAAATTTACACCACATTAGCATAACACTGACATAGTGTCCTTCATTCATTTTATTTTTTTTTTCAGGTCTAGATTGGACTAACGAATTGCAACAGCTCAAAGAGCAATATTCAGATAATACACCTAATATTAATTCAAATATTATAACTGATTGACAACTTCACACCAGCTATGCTGTTACTTTGGAGATTGCTCAGTCAATGAGGTGTTTAGTGATGGAGATTTCATAAAAAATGTGAGAGTAAAGTTGCCAAAATAATTTGCCCTGAACAACATGATATTTTTTGTAATATTGCATAATCACCACAAACCATGCAGAGAAGGATACATAAAATAGCAGAAATAACCGAAAAAAGACTACAAACCAAGGTCCATGAATTTATAGCCGTTTCTCTCGTGTTGGATAAAAGCACTGACAACGTTGACACAGCACAATTGGTAATTTTCACTCGTGGAGTTACTAACAACCTCTCGATACAAGAATATATGCTTGAAGTCATTCACTTAGGGAACATACAACAGGGACAGAATTATTTCAAGCATTTAAGAAATGTGTAGAAGAAAAGAACTGAATCTAAAGAAATCTTGTATCCCGATTAACACATGATAATTTGCGTGCTATACTGAGAGTGGCTACTTGTGATATATCACTAGATTTTCATGGTGCATTGCAAATAGAAGTGAATTTAAATATGCTCAAATATCTAGGCCTACCTAAAGTATCGTAGACCAAAATAGCTGGATTCAATTATTGCACTCTGTAGCGAGTGAGTCTACCACTGACTCTGAACGAAGGTCAATGCCATCCCTGTTCTACATTACGTCATGTGCATTGCGGGTTGCATGTTGAGACGTCATACTGATACTTCATTGAGTACATGTTTGCCGATGCCTGCCCTAGTAAGATACTGGATAGCTTTAGGTCCCCACACAAAAGCCACTGATGTTTCTGGTAATTAATCTTTTCTAAAATGATTCCTAGATTTCCATATGACTCTCTTAGAAAACAGAATGTGCAAGTGGTATTGAGGCAAATTCGCTTCTATTGCGCAATAAAATGGCTTTTAGGCTTCATTTTGAAGCATCAATAAATAAACGCCAGTCGTTACTATCATATGTTAGTCTTCCTAGTTGTTGAATTAAACCTGGTACATCACTGCAATAAACAAGCTGGTCTTCCATCTTAAAGAACTTGGTAAATTTTTTATCTCTGTTCCTATACCAGGAAAATGTGGTGTCTGGGCCCAGCATATTTTTCTCTTTTAATCTCGATCCAAATAATTCGCTCTTGTCCTTGGTAAGACCTAAGTCTCTTACTAAGTCATTCAACTCTTCTTGACCAAAATGCTGTGACTAATCTTCAACAGTGTGTGCTGGGAAATGCTCATCAACATTGGAATTTTCTGTTGACCCAGATACTGAACTCACAGTATCCTCTAGTTGAGTTGGTGGAACAGGAATAGGAAGATGTGCTGCATGTGGCACAGGTCTTAGAGCTGAGGAAAGACCATCTGGATATTTAATTTTGATTTTTTATTGTACCCAGATAGGTACGTTACACATGCAGAAGTAACAATCATCATAAAGATTTTTTTGTTTACGCCATATCATAGGAATCCCGAACTTCATTGATTTCTGTTTTCCATTGTACACTTTGATTCTGATCTCCTACCTTAACATTAAAGTATGCCAAATACATCTTTTTAATAAATGATGTAATGTTAGTTTTCAGCTTCTGTAGCAGGAAAGAGCCACAAATGTAACAGAATTGTTCACACATTTTCTCTAGAAGAGATTGAAGCCATTGTTAAAAATGTACCCGTCACAATATGAACTAAAAGTAAAGAGATGGAGATGATAAACCTTCTCCAGAAATCATACTTCCAATCACCATGATTTATAAGAAGCAACTAAAGTTCAGATATATCTTAAGACAGATGTGTTCATATAAGGGTGAGTAATTAATGGATATTTGTCTAAAATTCAATGGATGAAAGCTTTATTGCTGAACATGGTCAAGCAGAGATAAATAAATACCAGCCACTTTCACTCAAACTGATCAGCTCATCAGGAAGAATATAAGGGGCAACTTATTCTGTAAATGTATAGTATTTACGCTCTGAAAATACACAATGAGTATTATTCATCTTAAGTTATAAAATTATAGACCTATAATAAAATTATAGTTTCATACATTCATATTACTGTATAGGTCTAGTGGCTAGCTTAATTAATAAAATTTTGAATTGCATAAAAATGGTAGGTGTTATGGAAAAACTGTTGTCATTTTCGAAATCAACTCATTTTTTTCCACATAAATACCCAATGTTCATCAAAACCAGGAAACTGTTACAGGCTAATGTTATTTTCCTGGGTGATGTTAAGGAAATTTGTCCTGAGGTTGGAAAGGCAGACTCTAGGTGCCTTATTCTTTGTTGGGCAATTGCTTCACATTTGCAAAGTATATGCCCTGCTGTTTCTTTTCCATCAAGGCAGAATCTATATACGTTCACTTCAGATTTGCCCATCTTATAGAGATGATCTCTAAGAGGGCAGTGTCTAGTAAGCAGGGCATTTAAAATCCTCAACTCCTGTTTACTGAGTGTGAGCATTTTTTGTTGTTGCTCTTTTTGCAAACAGTTCAATAAACTGTTGTGCATGGTTTAGCTTTGGAACTTGTTCCCAATAGCAGCTTGTTTTCCTGCATTCCCAGGCTTTTATCTTTTCTTTGATATAGCACTCTGGTACTCCACAGACTGGTTCTGGGCCAATGAACGGAGTATTAGCTCCTTCCTTGGCTAGCTGATCAGCAATTTCATTGCTTTCATTCCCTTTGTGACCTGGCAGTGCATCAGTCTTACTTCTGTTAGATACATGTTCTGTGTTGCTGTAGTCCAGTTCACACATAAAGAATATTACAAGTGTTTAGAAGTGTTTAGTTTTGCTTGAAGTGTTTTCAAAATGAATCGACTGTAGTACACAGGACAACAAAGAGTGTTTATGTACGATATGTATATCTGTGCTTACATCATCATGTAGGGAAGTTGTAATACAATTTGAAACTAAATTTCCTGGCATGCGTGTTCCAGATAAAGATACCGTTTGTTTTCTTGTAAATAAATTCAGGGAGACAGGATCAGTTTGTGATAGGAAAAGAAAGGTAAAACAGTGTGTGCTTATGGAACAGAAATTAGACAAAATTGGAGAAGGTTAGAACAGCCATGTCAACAATTTCTTAAGCATCTTGCACAAGTCAAAATTAAAACAAAGTATCAAGAGATAAATTATTTCCATAACAGAAGCTGACCTAATGCATATTAGTGAAAATTTCCTCAGAAGATACTGTAGATGTACTGATGCAGATGGACAGCATTTCCAATATCTCCTGTTATAAGGTGTATTTTGTGTTTATTCTGATAATCGGTAATGTGATTTGAGATTTGATTTAGTGTCCATGCATGTGTGACTTGGAGATGGGCCATGCAACTGCTAGCCAAGTCATGCAGTACTGTCCAGGAGATGGGCCATGCAACTGCTAGCCAAGTCATACAGTATTGTCTGGGAGATGGGCTGTGTAACTGCCAGCCAAGTCATGTAGTATTGTCTGGGAGATGGGCCTTGCAACTGCTAGCCAAGTCATGCAGTATTGTCCGGGAGATGGGCTGTGCACCTGCAGGCCAAGTTTCGTAAAATGTACTGTACTTTATCTTTGTTTTCTTTAATTGACAAATCCAATAATGTGTACCACATTTCAGTGGAGGAAATAAATAGCATGCAACAGAGGAGTAATACAAATGCAAAAATGTGATATTTTAAATCATGAGTATTAGTCCTTCAAACAGGTGCAGATCCAGGGGGCGGTGCCAGGGGGCCTGGGCCCCCCTGGCATATCCTATTTTATTGCTATATGTGTGTTACCTCATCATCACGCAAAATGGACCAACCGATTTCTATGAAAATTGGTATAGGTATGTGCTACCTTTAAACATTGTTTCTTTCAGTTAAATATTTAGCTAGTCATGTTTTAGCATGAATTTAATTATTAAGAAGTGGTAGTGGACCAGAACCAGGCGCCCCCTATAGAATATTTCTAGATCCACGCCTGCCTTCAAAGTAACTGAAGCACCACTGAAAGGATTGTTTACATACTAACATAGTGCTCCAAGGAGAGGGTTGATCAGGGACTACCCCTTACTAGTCAGTTCTGGCAAGGCACAGCTTTATAACTCAGGTAACATTCTTATTTAGGACCTGCTTACACACTATAATACTGTAGCACTGTTTGTTTCAAAGTAAAATGTAGTGATACATTATACAGTCTTCATTGTATTGTAGCACAGGTTTTATGAATACTTTACTGTTATGATCTCTAATATAGTATTGTGTTTCCAAGTTAATGCTTGGTGAACTGTCCTAGAATAGCATGATACAAGAAAATTTAAAACATTAGCTCAGTTAAATCTGAAATTACTGATTACTGTAGAGGTCATTTATGATTGTCTTAACAAGCAGTCTTAATTACTGACCTCTCCATTGCAGCAACATTGTTATAATGATTGTTTTCCAGGAACATTTTTACCTACAATAAGTCCATTACTTGATGCAGGAATGGTTACAGCTACTACTTTGGACAATTTGTGAAATGTCAAATAAAACTCCTCAAGAAACCTAGCAAAAAACAATATACTTTACCAACAGGCTCTTTCTCATAAGCTTTCATTTTTTGTCTAACAAGCTGAACTAATGCTATGTCCTTTTGTTGGTCTGAATGTTTAATAGGGACTTAAACATTGTCATTATGCATTGTTTTAAACATTTACATTCTCATGCATTTTTATTGAACTTGATATGAGGAGCATTTTCTCAAAACTCGATAGAGGAAAAAATGATGTTTTTACAGAAACTGCATTTTTTTATTCTAGTACATAACCTTTCATTGCACAAACTTTATTTTTGGCAATACTAAGCATTATCATGGGACAATTTCAGACAACAGTGAAACTCCTAGAGGATGACCATATTTTTTCATAGTATTGACCAGGTAAAAAATGTTTGTTTTTTCAAAACTCAATAGAGCACATGGACTATGAAACAAGCGAATTTGACTGAACCTTAATTTGCTACTAGTTTTATTGTTTTTATTACTGTTTTGATTTTATTTTCATTTCCTCATAATTTATTTTTATGTACAGTATACAAATTTAACAAATGGCTAAATCAACATTGTTACATTAATGAAATAATAGACATTTATAAGAAGCTACCAAATTATTAAATTAATAAATACAGAAGTGTAAGAATACAAAGCTATTAAACTAGTAAGTAATAATGTGTATGCTTATTTTGATATCAATCAAACAAACAAACAAACAACACTTATAAAAATAAGCTTGTATTTGGATAAAGAGCATATGGATAGTTTTTCCTTGGCTTTTTTTTTTTGCAAAACATTTTATACATTATTTTAATATTTAATTCCAGTGGTAGGTAATTCCTTGAAGATTTTCATCTATTTTAGTGGCTTTCTCTGCACCTGTAACTCTTAACATAATTTTTTACAGCAATGCTAAGCTCCTTGTTCTTTGCACCAGTTCTATTCCCTCCTCTATTTTCTTTAGGTGAATTCCCAGTAGAATAAATTTTTCTTGCAAGCAGGGACAGTCTATCCTTAGACATGCCTGCTATTTCCTGAAAACTTGCAGCACAGATTGGTAAAACATCTCCGTTTTTCTTTCTGATGCTATATTTAATAGTCACAGATTGTTTTCTATTAGAATTTTCCTCCTTCACTTTTCTTCATTTTGGAGAATCAATTGCCACATATTTAAGCAGGAATTTGTCTTGGTCCACTTTATTTAGATGTTTTACTTTATTATGGATATCATTAATATCTTCATATGTCAGATCTCGTACTCAGCATTCCTTACTTTCCCTCTTTATTGACTTCGATGGATGATCTTGAATTCCATGATTACATTTTATGGACAGTTCTTTGATATTAGGTTTTGTAGCTTGAACAAGATGTTTTCTTCTATTTTTCCTGCGTCCATCAGATTCAGTCACTGGAGAATCAAATCCTGTACTTTTGTCCATGACTTAGCTTGTGCTTGCGAGAGACTGGTTCAATCTATGTACATAACACTAGTGACACAGTCATAGAAGTGATTCAGAAAACATAACATGGTTTACCATTGTAACAATGGTTTTAGACAGCTGCCTATGTTGCAGCAATATGGCCCTATCCTGAGTGTGGAATAAGCTTGATTATTAGGTCTTTGTAATAACACTTTGAGAGCGATGTTGATAAAAGGTTCTGAAAGAGTATGTGACAACAGAGTTTGTTGTTGATATAAACCACATGCCAAGCAGTGTTGTCATTCTCTTCCATTTGAATCAGAAACGTGTGGCGATAATACTACATGAATCATTTTCTATATTATTTGGTGGTGGGAAGGCTTTGAAATAATGATATGGCTTTTGTATAGCATTTAATTCCTTCGAAGCAAGATCGAACAAGCGGAATATTGCAAATTATTATCAGGTTAATGATGGGTCTTGACAGGTGGCAAATCTTTTCATTTAGACTGTGCTGTATCAAGTTTTGTAAAATCGCTGTGCATGCACTCTATCGAGTTATGAAAAAACGCTCATGATTCACCATGCTATGCAGACAGCAAATATCGATTTATGCAAAATCTGATTTCACAGGCCAATTGGTGGCATCAAAAACATACCGAATCCCATAATAACTCATTTTCTCAAAATTTGTACTCTATCGAGTTTTGAAAAAACGCTCCTCATATTCATTTTCATGTAAGGGGAGCTTAAAAGGGGGCTGCAGCCCAACAAAGCATCCCCACTGGCACTGCCTCTGCATGAAAGTTAATGAAGACTCCACATGTCTCATTCTGAAATAACTTTGATATACTGTATACTCACGACAAGAAGGCTAGAGGGGAATGAAGGGCAGAGGGGGCTTGAACTGTGTATCTACTCCGGTAGCAGATCTGTTTACTAGGAAATGAGTGTATGAGAGTGCATATTTCTAGCTATAGGTGAGTTATGTGTCAACATTGTGTATTTTAAACGAGCCTAGCATCCTTGTCATACTCGGAAACTAGGCATAAACACTGTGCGGGAAGCACAAAATGATTGCGCTACACATTCCTAAGACTTGCCTTCTTGTCTTGGGCACACAGTACATTATAAGTGCTTTTAAGTGCTGATAAATTACGAAAGCAATAAGATTAAAGAAATGAGTCCTTTCTGACAGCTTGCTAGTAGCTATTGTTCCAAGCACTTGTCATGCTAACAGTTCCATGTACCAATCAGCTGCCTCCATTTCCCACACCCCTGCCAAGAATTTGTTTTGGCCTTTCCTGGAGCTACCAGAGTGACCCAGCTTGCACACATGTGTTTCGTTGGTCTTGCCTAATAGCAAGTGTTTGGTTAGTTTAGTGTTCAATTTACTCTTATTATTTTTTTATGGCTGTCACAAATTACTGCAGAAACCAGAAAGAGGTTACCTAGAGTTCATCCATCTCCTGTCCATCAAAAGAAGCAAAAGTACAACAATGGAACTGTTCTTCACAGTCAAGCCCATGAAATGTTCTGTGGGAATATTCTGAATTGAAAGAAGAAAATAATGGATCCATAATAAGTGTGGATAAAGTTGTGTAAGGAACCAATGCTGCATCAAAATGAGTAAAAACTGGAATAAGAATCAAAAGGATAAAAAGAAACAGGAGGAAGGATTTTTAGAGAAAGTAGAAGCCTAACCATCAAAGTTAGCATATGTTTACTGAACACTATCCATACTAGATTTCCAGAACACGAATGGCTCCATATTTATACTGATGGATCATTGATATCAAACCAAGATGGAGCAGGGGCTGGAGTCATGTGTCACCTCTTTTCCTATTACAAATCTTTAAGTTATGGAACTACAAACTTTGATGGAGAAATTGAAGCAATTTGAGAGGCCCTACAAAATCTTTTGTACAGAATTTCACATTTTCAGCAAGCAGTTATTCTCTCAGATTCCAGGGCAGCAATTATAGCAATTACTTCCAAGTTGTCACCAAAAACCAAACAATTATAGAATGTTGGAAAATCCTTACCCATCTAACAGCACTTCAAAGACACCTAGTCTTCCAATGGATACCAGCTCGCTGTGGACTGAGTGGTAATGAGAAAGCTGATTTTCTTGCAAAAAAGCAGTACACAAAAATCTATTGTTAATCTACCATTTTATGCAGCTAAAAGATAAGTCAACTCTGAATTCAAAAAAATTATTGCAAAATATTACTATGAAAAATCAAAGAATAAAAGATGGGAACTACCAAACATTCAAACAGTAATTCCTGAGTATCGTCGAAAAACAGCAGTTGCAACCTTCAGGATGATTACAGGACATGATTGCCTGGCAAAACATTTAAACAGAATTGGGATATATTCTTCACCACTCTGTCCTCTATGTGATCTGCAAGAGGAAATGGATTGAGACCACCTTCAAATATGCCCGGCCACTTCTAGTGCCCCATCCATCAGTGAAAAATATTGGAGAGCAAGAGGATGACTTCATGGTCAGAAATCCAGCATTAGCTAACAACAACTTAATCCATGTGCAGTTGCTGTTCAAAGGAATTGTGCACTACCCATAACTAATGACTATCATAAATCCATCTCCATGCTTCAGAAAAGGCAAACCTCTATCCCTGTCCTTAAACACCAATAGCAACCCTGATTTTAAGGGAGTAACAGTTACATGTTGACTCCTAGTGGAGTCCAAACATTTAACAAACCACTCATACTGATGGAGAGATATGACACTGTAGCTTGGCAGGGTTGGTACTTGTGAGACATTATGAATCTTGAAACGACAGTGAAGTCTGTTTAAACTCCTGTAGTGCACAACTCAACTGGCGGTTTAGCTGAGTGCATTTCTCTAATTGTCAGAATGGAATTGTTTAACCCGACAGCAGTAAAATGTTTGTAGTCTCATTTGAGTAATTTAGTACAGTTTTGTGTACATACATATTAGTCATTGAAATTTGTAGCAAGTATTCTATGTGTACAGAAGTTACATTTAAATATCAGCTATAAAATGCAGGTTTGTAAGATGTATAAAATTACAAAGCACATGAAATGATAAAAATAGCAACTTTGTGTACTGTGTCTTCATCCAGGGGTGCCAACACTTTAAGAAGGTTTTATAAACAACTGAATAATGGGTTCTCTAACTAAAGCGCGTCTCACCCTTAAAAGACAGTACACGTTAAATGGAGCGCAGTGTTGCAACATGTACTAGTTGTGAATCTCTCTCCGCGAGCGACTCGAGGTGGCCTGAGTCCTGTACTTAGTCCTTCAATTGCTGCTTGACGAGACGGACACTTTTAACTTTGGTATCCCTCCACGCCTTTGTTACTGTATGACCTAAATTTACAAATGACTTGTCTGTATAAACAATTGATTTCCCCTGGTCCCTAAACCTTTTACGTCTTTTAGATATTTATGTCGCCATCTGATGATATCGATATCGTCTCTTTCTATTAATATGCACTTGTTACCCTTTCTTTCATATTCGAACCCCAAATCAGAGTGGCCCTTGAGAAATTTGGTAGGGTCTCATCACTGTTGAACTGTGACAAAATTATCTTCAGTGTGGGTGGAATATTTGCAAACAGTAAAGAATGAACAATTCACCGCACTCCACCTTGCACTATTCAATCATATTGCGTTAACCTAGCGTTTTGTGTAGTCCCGCCCTTTTTGCTTTCTTTTTCGATGGCGTTCTTAGAGGTCCTTTCATTAGTTCCTTTTTAATCATACACACTACTGCTTCTGAACACCCGATAGCCTTAGCTGTTACTTTTACTGCCCTACACGCATTTTGCTTCAAAAATGATCTAACACATTCATAATTATTTGGCGTTCCTTACTTCTTTATTTACCAACATATCGTTCCTTCCTAGCTTTACCCTCCATAACTACAAATATTTACAAAAATATTAAACAAATAACGCAATAACAGCTCACAGTTACACACACGGCTTCTTTCGAACTAATGTCAGTGCTGCTCCTTATACTATCTTCTGTGTCAGGCCTGACGCTGAATAGATGAATACCTTTTGTTTGCCTTATTGGATAAAAGAAAGAGGTTACTGCCTTTTGGTTTATTTTAAAAACTTTCTCCAACCTTCCTCAACATTTGTTCTCGCTGGTTCCCTGATGTAAACTCAATAACAAAAAAGTTTCACACTGCGTAACTTTTGCAGTGCACATATATAAAATTTTCCGAAAACATTTAATTTAAAAAATTATAACACTTAACTGGGTAAACATAGAGAATTCAAAGTACGCAGGTAGTAGCACTATAGTTTACTCTACCTAAAAAAAAAAATATAGGTGCATTCTAGCAGTTAGTTTGTTAGTTAGTGCGTGATGAGTGTAGAAACAGCAAATATCGGACTTCTATTGAAAAAAACGTTTTCTGAAGAAATTTGGACCTATAGAAATGTATAATGACTCTGAAAAGGATATAACCTGATAGAGAAAAAAATTCTGCATAGGATAATGTGTTCAAACCTGAAATTTATAACAAATGAATATTTATACCATGCTATTAGGAATGTGGCAACAGAGCGAGGGTAGAAAAGGACGCGGCTAATGGCAACTTGTATGCGCTAGATAGAGACAGAGATGTCCCATTTAACTTCATACTGTCTTCTAAGAATGAAACGCTATATAGAATTTTGCACTAATGGCACAGCAACATGAAACCATGATTGCCAAATTGAGGGTTTATGGTGGAACTAAATAAAGTGTAGATGCATTTTCTTTCTCACCACATCAGAGACTTTTGCCTTTCCTTTAAAATAATCTTATTCATTTTCAAGCCATTTAATATTTAAATTCTCTGATCCCCTTGTAGCACAAATTTTAATTGAGGAATTATTACAAAAAGTAATATCACCACCTTAAAACAAACAAGCACTGTACATTCATCTATTTTTAGACTGATGGGCAAGAGTTTGAAGGAGGACAGCGAGTTGTTGCAGGACTTGGGATCAAGTCAGTGTGTTTGCAAATATGCATAATCAGCTCTAGCAGCGCTTGACTATGGTACACCTGGAAAGGACGGATGGGAGAAACTTTATCACTGCTTTTCTTATTGTGAATGTATTTTTACTTTCTCTACTACATATAGTAAAGTAGAGGAAGTATTGTATTTCACCCAAAAATTTGATGTCAAGATTTTGCGGGTAATATATGTTTTGAGGCTTGAAATAGCCTATAGATGATAATTATTATTTATTTATGCCAACAAACTTACTGCTGGTGTTTTTAAACACACAGCCCATGTGTGAGCAATGTTTTGAGAGGTAGAATCGGAACTGAAAAGTTCAATGCCACAGCTGGTAAGCATAGGGTCTGTGGTTCAGGTCCCAGCTGTGGCATTGGATTTTTCAGTTCAGATTCTATCTCAAACTTATTCCAGAGTTTGATTTTGATTTATGCTGGGATTACAATGAACTTAATGGGAAAGTCTAACACATATTAAATGGAGCTATTTAGGGTCGACTTAACAACTAATTTGAACCAATCGACGAGTAGTGCTATGCAGAAATAAATTATGCTTCACTATATAACTATTTGCAACAAAACTCTTTCTCTGCTTCTTTGGTTTACCTCTTAAAGTAGGTTATGGCCATCTTTACTTCCCGTTTAAAATGTTTTTACTTCATATTTTCGTGTTCTGTTTCTTTTCATTTTTGAAAACCATAACCACTGATTAGAAAGGCAGCTTTTAGAATATCTGCCTTGTCTGCTAAGTAGAAGAATAACCAATCTGAATCATTCCCATTATGTTAAGTGCATCCTAATAGCCCATGTCCTGTCATGTTAAGTCACATTATGCAAAGTTCATCCTAATCTCGGTATTATGCTACTCACAGACATGATCCTTTTTATAAGTTGGCTTCATCATTATGACCCAGAAGGCACCAGGCTTCCTCAGTAAGGAAATCACCTGATACTCTGATGCCAGAGAAAGCAAAGGTTGTTTAGTCAGCAGGAAAAGTGATGGTCATTTTGTTCTTCAACTGTCGTGGAATGGTGTACCAACATCACGTCCCTTCTCATACAATGGCTAAGGGCAAGTATTACAAGTCTGTTTTGAATGTCCTTGCTAAACACATCCAATGAAAACAACCAGAACTGCATCCTTCTGGTTGGCACCTGCACCATGACAATGCCTGCCCTCATGTGTGCAACATTGTTATCCAGTATTTGGCCTGCAGAAACATTGAATGTGTTCCCCATCCTCCATACTCTCCAGACTTGGTCCCCTGTGACTTTTATCTCTCCCTGTGTGAAAAAGGAACTAAGGGGTAAGCGTTTTGCTACTTCAGAGCCCATCATCAAGAAGGCTGAGGCAGTTATAAAGAAGATGTCAAAAGATGGCTTCCAACATGTGTTCCAAAGGGTTGGCCAATGTGCAATCAACTCAATGGAGAATACTTTGGGAAAAAAAAAAACAAGAAAAAAAAAAACACACCAATCGGGACCAATACTAGTGCATTTTATGTGTTAGAAAAAAAATATTCTCAGTCTTTATTGACTTGCCCTCATACTATTCTCAAATATGGTTCTTTATAATAAACTTTGTTGCATGAGTAATATCAAGACTGACAGTTACGTTGATCATTGGCAGCAATCTACTTAACCTGTGGAAGTCAATGATCGATTACGATTTGCCATCATGACAAGAACATCCAAATGCACCACAAAATTTTTGGAAGAAAATATGGCAAACCGTGAAGAAAGAGAACAGAGTGGAGTCAGTCCAGACAAACAATTTTTTGTAGAAAATATAAAAATTAATGAAAACCTATTGGTAGACATGGGCACACGAGAGGGGAGAATAAATGAAAGGCATGAAGATGTCATGGTTTGCAGCCATTATGTGTGTATGGAATGCGATGAATATATAACTTTGGATCACTACCAACCTGACATACAACAAAGTCATGAAGAACTGACACTACAATTAATAGATGAGAAAGTCATGAAGGCTCATAACATAACTGAAATGAAAAGAAATGAACTAAGAGAAATCTTGACTAAAAACAAAAGGGTAATTAGCAAAAAGCCAGGGACATGCAACAAGAACATGCATACCTTCCAAGTAAAAGATATAACCCCTTACTCACGTTAATCTAGGCCAATCCCCAATTCAATCAGCAAAGAAGCTGACTTAGTTATATAGGAGATGTTGGCAGATGGAATCATAGAACCATCGGCTTCCGGCTACATCATTCCAGGTAGGAATGTAGGTCCAGAAAAAGGAAGGAAACTGCATTTGACAATAAACGCTATAAAAATAAATGCCCATACTTTACCGGATTACTGCAGGTCTTAGGGGGTGGACCGGGCTAATATCCAAACTGAATGGAGGTCAACACTTTACCAACCTGACAGCATTGTTCTGGAAAATCCCTCTTCACCCAGATGTAAGGAAATATACCTGTTCTATTCACAAAGGAAAGGTATACCACTTTTTAAAATGTGCATTTGGACTGTCTATCAGTATCAGTACACTGAGAGCACTAGATAAAATATTCGGAAATACCATTGTGGATTTTGTAACACAATACATTGATGATTTCTTAATATACAGCAACAACCCCAAATCACACTTGCATCACATAGATGTTATACCACCTAAATTCCAGGAAAGCAACCTAACTCTAAGTGTAGAAAAATGTAAGTTCTTTGTTGAAGAAGCTGAATTTTTAGGCCATATAATTACTCCTGATGGTATTAAGCCTAATCCGAAGAGAGTCAAAGCTATAGAATGCATACCACAACCACAAAACTTAAAGCAATTAAGAAGATTCCTGGGCATTCTCCAATATCAATCAAAATTCCTGATTAACTATGTGAGTGCCTCTTAGGGAGTTGCTAAGAAAAGGTAAAAAACGGAAATGGGATGCAGAACACCAAGCAGCTTTGAGAATATAAGGAACTCTTCAAGAATAGCATTCTCCTGGAATGGCCAGATCCTTATATGATATATACTGACACCAGCGTGCATGCATATGGGGAAATTCTGGTTCAAGAAGACACATTAGGGAACAAACATGTGATTGCCACTGTTTCAAGATTTTTATCCAAAATTGAAGCAATGCCTGCATATCAGAAATGGAAATAGCAGCAATTTATTTTGTATTACAAAAATTCAGACAGTACATCTACAGCTACAGAATAATAATCCACAGTGACCATGTAAGTCTATCCTTCATTCAAAAATGCAAGCTGACCAATTCTAAGATCTCAAGGTACATAGTGAAATAACCTCCCACAATATAGACCCTAAACATATCCCTGGGAAGGAGAATATCCTTAGTGACTTACTATATGGGCTAAAATCTGAAGGTCACACACCAGAAACAATATCCAATCCCCATCACAAAAATAAAATAATGTACATAAACAGAAAGGAAAATCCCGAACTTTTGAAAGATTTAAAAAGCATGGCAAAACTACAACAAGAAGATCCAGAATTAAGAAAACTGTTCAACAAGACACCAGAGATAACACCTACATTAAACACCAATGTAGGAAAGTTTAAAAGTATTCTATTTAAACTAAATGGACGAGATTTGAAAAAAATGGAAGATGATAGTGCCTACTTCCATGCAAAGTGAAGTTATATTGGCATTCCACCATTCACCAGCTCAATCAGGGAGTGAGAAAATGATATTAGCAATTGAAGTGTTATACATCAAGCACTTAGGAAGAAAGGTCAGAAAACTAGTCTCCTGCAAACTATGCCAGAAAGCCTGCATCCATTTCTCTCGTATAGTTGTCTTGTATCTCGCAGAATTCCTCGTTGTGTGAGGTCATGAAGCGCAGCTTCCGTGATGAACTCTAGATACTATATTTGTGTGTTTTTATTGCTTCAGAGATAAAGGGTTTAGGTCTTGAGATAACTTTTCAATTATAAGCCTCAGCTAACTTTTACATAGAGCATGGATTCTTAAGGGTCATGGAAAATAACGCAGGAACTTGAATAACACACAAAGATCAAGTCAACTGCAGAAATATATCAACCATATTAACACGTTATATAGATTAACAAACATGTTAGCACGGTACAGGCACTTTTATATAATTAATGTAAGCCTTTCTCTGGCTTGAGTAGTCAGAAGTTTTCACAGTCAGAGTCAGAATTATAGCTAGAAATTACTTCTGGACTTAAAAGCCGTGGTCTGCTAGAGTTTAGAAGTCCAGATATTTTGTCCACAGCTGCGGTGGACATCATCAGTGGTGGCGTCTGGCATCAGATAATTGAGCATAAAAAAGAAGCACAAATGCAGAGAAATTGTGTAAACCATTTAGCAATCAGAGCGGAGAAGCCCCACCTGCCTAGCACACACTTCCTGCTCAAGCTGAGCCAATCCGCTGTGAGCAGTCCAGATACAAATACAGCATCTCCAGCCAGCGATTCTGTTGTAACTGAACCTTCGCTGGGAAGACCAAGACCCTGCCACCAATGATGTCCACCCCAGGTGTGTCTGAACCTCTAAACGCCAGCAGACCACGGCTTTTAAGCCCAGAAGTAATTTCTAGCTATAATTTCTCTGGCTTGATGCACACAACATGCATTGTGTCTTACGGCTAGGGTGGCATGAGCTGTATTGCCTCTTAGTTCAACTGATTACACACAGAGTGTCCTCTCTGACTGTTTTGATTGGCTCAGAGCAAACACACCACTCTACTTGGCCAATCACCCTTTTGCGTCTGTTTTTCAATTTAAATTATATTTTGTTGGAAGCTTCGCATCTTCTAACTTCCAACGACTTTCTTTCCTTTTCAAAATATAAAATATTTTTTAAATACAATGCAAGCACATAACATTATAATTGGGTGGCAAATAACACAACATGAATATTTAGCAGAATAAATATTTCAATTAACATAAAATGACCTAGCCATCACAGCACTTATATTTAATATTAAATATGGTTGTTATTACCTTCTCAAGCCAAACTGATGAACATAAAGTATGACACCATCCCCCAGTTCATAATAAGAAATGAAAAGAATACCTTAGTCTGCAATGATGAGCATGGTGAGTTACATGTGGGGAAAGGTGGATACAAGTGACATCTTCGTCATGTTAGATGTCCTTACAAAATTCCACAAGATATACCCTGAATATTACAAATAGAAGCACTATTAATAGCAAAGTATTCTTCATGTTTGAGGTCATTTTGAGTCACTTTTTTACACCCACCTTCACTTAAATTGTTTTAAAAATAGGAAATGTTTTCAAGACCGTTTGGTCCTATCATCAGCCGTTGGGTGACTGACCCTATCTTCTTGTTCCCCCTCTCTGCTATTATTATCCTGCTGCCATCTGATGTTACGGGTGCAGAGTTTTAACACTTCATTTAAATCTGGGATTTCAAAGTTAATCACTTTATTGCTCGTTTTGGTTATGTACATTTTTTCCCAAATGTGCAATTCTATTGGTGAATTTAGAGATTTTAACAATTTTATATTGAGGCCAATGTTATGGTTTTCATTCCAGAAGTGGTGTGCCACAGCAGACTTTTCCATTTATTTTAATCCTAAAATAAAATTAATAAATAACTGAATAAATAAATTAATAATATATAAATTATATTATATATAATAATTATATAATAATATATAAATAATAAATAAATTAATAAATAAATAACATAAAATTAAAACAAACAGAAAAGTCTGCTGTGGCACACGACTTTTCGAATGAAAACCAGAACATTGGTCTCAATATAAAGTTGTTAATATCTCTAAATTCACCAATAGAACTGCACATTTGGGAAAAAATTTACATAATCAAAAACAACAATAAAGTGATTAACTTCGAAATCCTAGCTTTAAATGAAGTGTTAAAGCTCTGTGCCCCTAACACCAGATAGCAGTAGGATGATAGTAGCAGAGAGGGGGAACAAGAAGATACAGTCAGTCACCCAACGGCTGATGGTGGGACCGAATGGTATTGAAAACATTTCCGGTTTTTAAAACAATTAAAGTGAAGGTGGGTATAAAAAAGTGAGTCAAAATGACCTCAAAGATACACCCTGTTAAAACCATCAAGGGTAAAACCCATTTAAACAAGATTGTTAAGGATTACATCCCAAAATATGGAAATATTAAGACAATCTTTTCAGATAATGCAACAATGCATAAGAGTAAAATATTCCAGGATACCCTACACGAGTTGGGAATCAAATTATATTATTCCTCTGTGTACTACCCACAAGGAAATCCAACAGAGATGACTATAAGAGATATTTCTATATATTTTTGCATCCTGTACTATACAAAGACCACATTTCCTGGACCAAAAAGTGCAGTTACAACAAAGAGGCAATTAACAACCCTGTAAACCCCATGACTAAGTTCCCCCCAATTGAATTAATGATGAATGCAACACCTAACCAGTTAACAATTAATATCAACTCCATCATGGCTGCTCAAAGGGAGTTTGCTGAAAAGGAAAAATGTCAGATGGCATTTCCAAGACTGCAATGAAAGGCTGAAAAAGTAAGGAATAGGGCAAAAAGATATACTAGGAAATGTTTTCCAGAAATGGGTAAAAAAGTGCTCTTATGGAAACATAACATATCAAAAGTTTCCATAAAAAGATCTAGCAAGATGGAACTAATATACACAGAACCTTTGGTTGTAGCAACAGTTGGGTGACCATACATATGAACTAGAAAACTAGAATGGCAAGTTGGTAGGGAGATATCACAAAAACAAATTAAAGCCGTTGAAACATGTGACCAACCAGTCTCATTCACAAATAAATACGTAAGGCAAGAACATAAGCATAAAGAAAATGTATAAGAATAAATGGGTTCCTCATGGGATGAATTGAAGACCATATCTAATAGGAAGAAAGAAGAGCAGTATAACAGTTGGCATATATGACCAAGATAAACGAGCATCATAAAGGAAGAAGAATGAAAATTTGAATTGTCATTGAACTTAAAAGTAAGGGGGATAAGAAACAACTGAAGAAGGCTACAATGGAGTAAAAAGAAAGCATTTTTTTGACACATAAGGGTGTCAAGGATGAAATAAGAACAAAAGCAATGCACCACAATAAAATAATAAGAATAATGAAGAAAAGTAATTATGAATATGTGAATTTTCTCTCAGAGAGGTTAAAAAAAAATAATGGCATTCTGGCAGGTTGTCACAGTAGCTTAGTGGTTAGAGCACTTTCCTGGTAAGTGGAGGGTCTTTGGTTCAAATCCCAGCTGTGGCACTGAATTTTTTCAGTACCAATTCTACCTCTCAAACATTGTCCACACACAGCTTGTGTGTTTAAAAACAAAAACATTAAGTTTGTTGGCATAAATAAATAATAATTACCATCTGAATGTTACTTAATCCTGGGACATAAAGTACTTACAACAGTAAGTTAGCATTGGGGTAATTGTCTCTGATGTGAGACTGCCTTTGTAGTTTATCAGGAGAAATGCAAATTGGTTGGAGAATTCAATGGCATTCTGACAGGTTGTCACAGAAGCTTAATGGTTAGAGCACCGGCCTGGTAAGCAGAGAGTCTGTGGGTCAAGCCCCAGCTGTGGCATTGAATTTTTCAGTTCCAATTCTACCTCTCAATCATTGCACACACACGGCTTGTGTGCTTAAAAACACCAACAGTAAGATTGTTGGCATAAATAAATAATAATTATGTATGTTTTAATAAAAACTGTAGAATCAATGAGAAAAGGAGATAGTTTACGCATTGAGATAGATTGAGCCAAAGCAAACTATGCATAATCTCAACCGTGCTAGGAAATATGAGCCAGTGAAACTAAAGGTTTTTAAGTTGAGCTATGATTTAAAATCTGAAATAATCTAAAAAGGTGCAAATAAAAAAATTCAGAAAACATAAACATCGAGTCCAATAATTCATCTCGCCCTGTACTATAATCCAAGTTAGTAAGAGACACCATAGCCAATCCATATTACAAAAGCTGCACCAAGCTGCAAGAGGGAGTGAAATGAAAAACTTGTTTTTCTACATTTTAATTTCCTGAACAACAGTGAAACACAAGTGTATAATTTGTTGACCATCTCCAAGATGTTCAACAGATATCCTCCATCACAAAGGAAGTGCACCGATTCCTCCAGACAAAATGTCTTGTGGTTGTGCATGTAGCCACTTGTGCATTTGCACCTCTTTGTCAAAACAAAGTTTCTTTCTTCCCACTGCTTCTATGAGTGGCCAAAACAAGTAGCAAACACTCAGGGCTAGTTCTGGTGAGTATGTCAGATGTGGAAGAGTGTGGGTTGGGGGATGGAGCTCTGGTTCCCGGCCATGGAATGCATCTGAGATCGATCCCACCCATTGGAGTACAGATTTCAAGTCCTGGGTATAGGATCAGTGCTCACTCAAGTTGTGAGGAAAGTGAGGAGAAGCAATAGGCAGCAATCCTGACCAGAAAGGCCCACATGCTATCTGGGGAATGTGTGATGTTGGTCCAATCACCTTCTTGTGTTGGTTGTATGATCACAATGTGTAGGTATGAGGTCTTCAGTTGCATTGGTAGCCCTAAGCACATGAGTACTGTAGCAGCAGTGTCGTCATTTTTATCATTATTATTATTATTGTTGTTATTATTATTATTATTATTATTATTATTATTATTATTATTATTATTATTATTATTATTATTATTATTATTATTATTATTATTATTATTATTATTATTATTATTATTATTATTATTATTATTATTATTATTATTATTATTATTATTATTATTATTATTATTATTATTATTATTATTATTATTATTATTATTATTATTATTATTATTATTATTATTAATTATTATCACAAATTATTATTATTGCTATTGTTATTGCTATTGCTATTGCTACTGCTACTGCTACTGCTACCGCTACCGCTACCGCCACCGCCACCGCTACCGCCACCGCCACCGCCACCGCCACCGCCACCGCCACCGCCACCGCCACCGCCACCGCCACCGCCACCGCCACCGCCACCGCCACCGCCACCGCCACCGCCACCGCGACCGCGACTGCGACTGCCACTGCCACTGCCACTGCCACTGCCACTGCTTCTCCTTCTCCTTCTCTTTCTGCTTCTCCTTCTCATTCTCATTATCATCATCATCATTATTATCATCATTATCATCATTATCATTACTAACTTTATTATCATTATTATGGTTATTATTACTACTACTATTGTTAACAAGACATTTTAACATATTACTATACCGGTTTCATGGAAAGGATTGGTCCTTATGTAAACAATGCCTAAAAATGTCTCCCTCCTTTCTCGCTCAGATTGGTGCAAGAACAGCACTACTTTCCTAACCATGCGGATCCTGAAACTATCATCACTTGCCTTCGACCCACCAAAGTTCTTACCATGATAGTTCAAAACATGGTACTGATTAGATAATCGTGGTATAGCACTTGGAACTGAAAACATAAATAACAAGTATATACATTCTTTCAAATTCTTTTTACAAGCTGTTACTTGACAATGGTTTTGGGTTCTGGAAAACAAATGGTAAAAATGTCATTCTTACCATTTGTTTTCCAGAACCCAAAACTATTGTCAAGTAACAGCTGGTAAAAAGAATTTGAAAGAATGTAGGAAGGTCAGGGTCATCGTTGACAGCATAAGCAGGTTCTTTATTGTAAGTTCTGAGGAAGAAATTATGAACTTTTCAACACACTGCACTCCTAACAAATCTATCACACTGAGCTTGTAGCACTGGCTCTAAGTTTCCTTGATTTTTCAGGCACGTGGAATTTATATTTAATGCAAACACGCCTGTAACAATATTGGTTAGCAATATTGTTGATAGCCAAAATAGGTTATTTCTCAGTTTGTGAAACACATTCAGAATTATAGCTTTCTCACCACTTCCTTCTGTGATGTTTTACAATGCCATGATGGTTCACTAACAGTCTAACCTTCCTGTTTACATAGCTGACCAGCAGAAAGCAGTCCACGAATGCTCTTTGTTCATTTTCTGATTAAGTGCAATTATTTTATATTCATTTTGCGGCAGTTCTACATACTATAACATGTTAAACATACCATTGTTATGCAAAACAGAGAAGATCAAGTAATTTTTCTTAATATTGAGCAAACTGCTCTGTAACCAACGTACCTTGTAATATGTGGCATCAGTCAATGAACGTACACCTGATTCACGTTTGTATACATGTTTCTGTTTACATAAGGATGACTCCTTTGAGTGAAACCAGCATACCAGGAAAATTCAACAGAATTTACTGCTGAGGGACACCCACAAAACTATATTCCACCTCAAATACTACCCTCTAGAGCAGCCATGTCAACCCAAGCACAATTTGGGGATCTTGGCAGTACTCGTGGGCATGAAGCACTCCAAGAAAAACTGTGGTGTACACAGAGGTAGCAGTGGCATTAAGCAAAACATAGCAAAACATGGGTGTACAAAGATCAAAGAGTAAATGAAGTCCACTCTAGAAGGTAATTGTTATTTATTTATGCCAACAAACTTAATGCTTACTGTTGTAAGTTGCCCTTGGGGTATTTATCTCTGATGTAAGATTACCTTGTGGTTTAACTGGGAAAGTATGAGTCGGTTGGGGAATTTAATATCATACTGGCAAGTTGACCATGGTAGCTTAGTGGTTAGAGCAGCCACTTGATAAGCAGAAGATCCCTGGTTCAAATCCTGCTATGACATTGAATTTTTCAGTCCTGATTCCACCTCTTGGAAGTCCACTCTTTTTATTATTCTATTGCTTTTTGTTTGGTTTAAAAGTATTTATCTACACTGATTTTGTGATCATAAGCTTTTAATATGAACTACAATAATAATCTAACTATTCAAAAACAAAATAATATTAAAAAACAAAACATTAAAACCAGAAAAGATAAGGAATATGTACATAAATTTTAACCTTACAATTCAAAGGGAAACAAAACTGCTCGTGCATCATCAAATAAAAGTAGCTCCACATTAAAACTCTACTTGTGGTCACACTTTGAATATAATTATGTATGTACCTATTATGCTCATTTGGCGCTTTTCCACCATCTTAATATCTGGGAGACATTAATTACATAAGCAAGTCTCAAGGTGGACATAAGAATATCAGACAATTTTGCTCTTAGACAGCACTTTGTTAAGTTCATTAAAGAAATAATTTACAATTTGATTTTAAGAAAAGTAAATCCACACAAGATGCAATAGTAGAAATAATAGAACATCTGATAGACTGCTTAGAAAAAAAGCATCAAAATAGCTGTATGTTTTTAGATTTGAGCAAAACGTTTGACTGCATAATGACACTATTAAATAAAATGCAACAGCATGGTATACGAGGGATAACTTACAAACTAACTAAAACATATTTAACTCCTAGGACACAGCAAGTTAAAATAAACCATATTCAGGGAGAGCAAATAAAAGAATACATTTCAAATTTGCAAGCATTAAAATATGGGGCACCACAGGGATCAGTTCTGGGGCCGCTTTTATTTATAATATATACAAATAACATACTAAAGCTAAAAAAATCTGATGTGTTGCACTAACATGACTTTCTCTACTCTTGTACTAACCATACTTACAAACTCTCAAACCTCTATCTTCTTTGTGTTAGTTGAGATGATCATTTGTACAAATTATCTTATTGCTTATTTCCTTGTAGGTGAAAGGGGAATATTAGAATACAGTAGGCTGTGAACGATAGTCAAATTTTAAAGCTTTCAGATCCCATTCTCTTTACATGCTTAACATATAAAAAAAATTAACAACGATGTTCCATTTCACGTAAGTTTCAAGTTTTCTGAATCTAACACAAATAGTAAGGAATATCTCCAAAATGGTTCACTCTGCAAAAAAATTTATTCAGACATAAATTGTGTGTTTCAGTGAAATATACATTTTTTGTAGAGCAATATTTTGTCTATCTCTTACAGTTTACGAGTTATTCATAAGCCATCCAGAGTAAACAGGACTACATAGGCCATAGCCGGAAAATTCAAATTATACATTTCGTTTGTCATACATATATCTTAAACATATGACATTGTAATCAAAATCGTTAGAGCCATTTTCAAGAAAATCAAATTTTTTGAAAAATTTTCCATGTAAAGGGTAGTTTACGCTAAGGTTATTTTCTTCAGAATCTTTGTGTCCTATCCTTGCAAGACATTAAACTTAAATATCCACTTTGGTTTTTAACCGACTTTTCGTTTTTGAGTTATGCTGTCCACAGACTGACACACACACGCACACGGACCTTTTTCTAAAAATACTTTTTTTGGATTCAGGGGCTCTCAAAACAAATATTTCCGGTGAAATCTCGACAATGAATTTTTGGGTGTAATACAGTACTTCCTTCTACTTATCAGTAGAGAAAGTAAAAATGGAAGAATAATCTCATATGCCGATGACACCTTGATAATAAGTTCTGCGGAAACCCTACAAAGTCTGGAACACCACACAATCGAAAATAGTGAATAAGTGGTACAATATTTAAAATCAAATAATTTATGCATAAACATACAAAAAACAGCATATATGAGCATACAGACAGCACAGAGCAAACAGAATATCATGCTTGATGTAAAAATAGAAAATCAAGTTATTAAAAGATTGGAATGAACCAATTTTCTAGGGGTAGTGTTAGACAAAACTTTAAGCTGGAAAAAACACATTAGTAAAATCTGTAACAAAATCTCCTCTAGCCTGTTCGTTCTAAACACATACTCGTCGATGCAGACGTCCTACGAATAATTTATTACGGGTTAATATACCCCATCTTGCTTACGGTATCACAGTATTGGGACAAAGTGCAACAGTACACACAAAAAGACTATACTATAAAAAGAGCTATAAGAATAATTTTAAGATTAAATAGACAGGAATCCTGTGGAGAATACTTTAAGAAACTGAACATTTTGACATTATATTCATCGTTTATAGTTAAAATAGTTTTGCTAGCAAAAAGAACAGAAAACAGCAGTAAAACGAACAACCAGATTCATGAATAGTGCACTAGGGGTAACACAGATTTTCACTTAAATTCCAATGGACTAGAAATTTACAAAACCAAACTCGGTAGCTGCATGTTTCCTATATAACAAACTACCACAAAATATAAAAGAAATAAAATGTATACGTAAATTTAAAGTAGAATTGAAAAAGTATTGTATATATGGGCGTTTTTACTCAATAGAAGAGTTTCTAAATAGGGTATAAGCCATAGCTGTAAAATTATAAATACGTGTTAGTTGGTAGATGTATATATTAGTATAGATGCATATAAATAACTATTTGTAAAAGTTCTTTATATGTAATTATGTATGACCATATCTATGTATTCTGATGCTATCAATTACACTGTAATTTCTACAGCTGATAACAATGAACAAACACTGTACGTACTACCAAACATACACGTAACTTCCCTAGACAATTTATGAAATTCAACGTATGTTTGTGAGCCAAGGGCTTGGTAAACACTGACAATACTATCATCACTGTGAGTATGTCTTTTTTAGATCTCAAGCACACCATAAATCAATAAGTTCTGTAACATTCTTGGGATTAACAGATTAGGGTAAGGAAAAGAGATCCAGTTTATTATTAGTGCCAAACAAGAAAGAGATTGACAGTTCACGGTAAAAGAGGGGCAACGTTGCCGCTTATCGCGACCACGTGGAGAGCGCCTTAGCATTATGTGTAAGAAGATGGTTGGATTGCGTTTGGAATGTAGAGCAGGTATAATTTATATTCGTAATCGAAGACAATAGTAAATTAGTGAATCTACATACAAAGGATAGAATATGGAAGTATATATTGCTGTAAAAGTGTACAAAAATCTACAGTTAATCTACCATTTTATGCAGCTAAAAGATTAGTCAACTCTGAATCTAAAAAAACTATTGCAAAATATCACTATGAATACCTAATCAAAGAATAAAAGATGGGAACTACCAAACATTCAAACAGTAATTCCTGAGTATACTCGAAAAACAGTAGTTGCAACCTTCAGGTTGATTACAGGACATGATTGTCTGGCAAAACATTTAAACAGAATTGGGATATATCCTTCACCACTCTGTCCTCTACGTCATCTGCAAGGGGAAATGGATTGAGATCACCTTCAAATATGCCCAGCCACTTCTAGTGTCCCATCCAACAGTGAAAAATATGGGAGAGCAAGAGGATTAATGACTTCATTGTCAGAAATCCAGCATTAGACAACAACATATTGCTATAAAGATTTGCTAATAAAAGAAACATACCTGTGAAATATTGTGATGAGAAATGCTGCTGATATCCGACTCGCATCATTACTGTTGTTGCTGGAATTACCCGCGGAAATGACAAACTATTCTTGGTTCTAAGACTCCATTTTGCCATGTTGCACTTATTACGCCCTTTGTATAAGTAACAGCTTTTTCAGTTTTCAGATTTTTATTGATGTAGCTTTATTACAGACGACACAGTGAAAGCTTTGCTATTTTGCACAATGTAACCCTTTACTTCGGCCGAAATTAATTAAATCGGATTACACTAGGAAAGGAGGAAACCAAACAATTTTGCGACCATGTTCTTCAGTAATACCATCGACTGCATAATCCTTTAATTGGGATATGTAGCTTACCAAACACAATTTTATTCACTTCCCGAGTATGTGAAGTTTTTCGTTTGGCTAAGCTGTCTTTGTCAATATTTTTGGGCATAATTATTCATTAAAAGAGTGAGACATTTGTAAACGCTCACAACATATGCACAGATACACAGATTCAGACACAAATAAATACAAGGCAAATAACCACAATATAATGATGCAAACGAGCTTATCAGCACACATGCAATCTCTGATACAAACACTGCAAGCTAGAGCTGGAGGGAGGCATTGTATATATTGCAGGGAAAACAAAAGATAAGCCGCATAGTTATGTTACTGCTGAATTACAGGTCAGGCACATGCTAACACGTGTTAAATATTGACAACACTGGTTTAATGTTTAGTGTTGCTATGGAAACGTCTTAGCTCTAATTGGTTCCTCTTTTCATCGCTATGACGCAGCCATCCCCTCCTGTTCATTTGAACCCTTCCACCACATGGGTAGCAACGGCCAGTCCCCTTCTTATTTGGCACTGAGTATATATTTGAGAGCTTCCAAATCTGAAACTCTTACATCCAACTCCTCTAAGAGTGCATTTAATATCTCACAACACTTGTTAATTTCTGTGCTTATGCTAAGGGACTGCAAATGTGGGAGTGGTTTTGCTTTCTCCATGGTGTGCACATTATACAGCCCAGCATGGCACTCATGACACTGCCCCAAGGAGGAAGCAGGCGCTGCTGTTTCGGGCAACGTGGGCTTGCTAAGCTCCAAAGGACGCACTTCTGCTTAATAGCACCACTTGCATCACTGCTCTAGTCTCAGATGCAAGCATGGGCCTTATTATTAACATTACTGCCTTGCAATTCAATCTTTCTATTTCTATTATTCTATCCATGTTCACTTCAGGGTATCCATATACATCAAACAATGAATAATGTTCACTTACCTGCCATACCAATACAGATATAAGACAAGACTGGGGCAGTGGCGGTTCCTGGTTGTTCGCATACTCGCAACTGCACACCCACTAATTTTTCCGCATGCGAATGTGTATACACATGTATATGAGAAAGTCGAATGTCCAACTTTCTTGTACGTATATGAACTTGCTCGTTTAATTTTCCCGCGCCCTCTTTACCAAATGTCAGCTCACTCAGTCAAGCTGAGACGCATAAGCCCGATTTTGCGACTGGCGAAGGTAGCTCTTAGGCGAGGGGTACGCAGGGAGCGGTGCAAAGCTTGCATTTAAGAGTACGGCGAGTTAAGGCAGCATAATCGACAAGGCCAACACATGCGATTCTTACCGCGCAAGCGCACTACGTTCTCGTACAAGTCCCTCCGTTTCCCTTGCTACGAGCATTTCCCTCCCGTTTAGCATAACCTACTAGGCAGCCAACGTGACGGTTCTAAATATAATATAGCCATCTTCTATATCATATTAATGTTATAAACACAATTACATCTAGTCTTATTAAGCGATTATAAATGCATATAATTACTCTTCATGTCGTAATTTACTAAGGCCAATATTTCAGTTTGGAATAGTTATTTTGTTACAGTCTTTATTACTGTTTATGTTTGTGTTCTGGCAGCAAGTTGCATGCAGTTGTGTCTGCACATAGCGGGGAATTTGAATCTATGAAAGTGTGGAAATGTAGAACATGGCGAAACTAAAGGAGATAAATCTTTCGGGTTTATTTTTATAAGAGAAGCTGTTTTCCGTGCTTATTGTTTGCGACAGAGAGAAATGGTGTCTGGACAAATAATACTTCTTGTGATATTGGTCATTTAAAACAAAAAATAGCAAAACATACGAGCTCAATTGCCCATATGAATTCAGAATTAGAATTGTGTGTTAGAGAAAGAAAGGGAGTAAAGGCGGAGAAGATGTAATGTACTGCACACCCACTGCGCAAGTCACGAGCCGCAACTGGACTGGGGGCAAGAATTAGCACATTGGAGAGCACAAAAGTGCCAGTGTAGCATGACTGTTTAAGAGGAATGGTGACCCACTGGGTAGTAGTTCTGGAGCTCCACCTCGGTATAGGTCGCGCGTTACTTCTTGACGAATGAAAATTTTATATGAAAGGTTGAATGCGAGTCTCTACTCAGCTTTTGCGGGAACGAGAGAGAGGAGGTACAGTCTGCAGTGAGATGACGCGCATGCTTCTGAGCTGAAGTAGTACAACACTACAAATCAATTTATGACACTTGCAGTAATATCAGCCACACGTATTATACACTATACCTCTATAACTGTTTCCACTTAACTTTCTTGCATTTATTCTATTCCCGACATCTCTCCCTCGTCTGAATTGCTATTTTCGTTGCATGCATACATACATCCGTACCGCACAAAACTTCTGCAGTCGACTGTATACACAAACGCGACAGAGGAAAACAGAGGTGTCTGTTATCGTAGCATAAACATTTGCTGACCTGTTTATTAAGGGTAGGCTCACTCATTGGATTTCTGCTCAAGGTCATTCGTCAAGAACGAACGCGCAACCTATACAATGGCAATGCTTCAGCTGCACTGAGCAGTTGTACCTGCAATGCCAACATAAATATAAAGTTTTCTATGATAAAAACTCCATATCATTATCTATGGAAAACAAAATAGTTATTTTTAGTAGGAGCTCTTCTAATAAAATACTTTTCTATTAATGCATAATTTTTGTGCATAGTACTGCAATTGTGCTACATAGGTTAATCTAGTAGTATCATGAAGCGTGTTCTGAGGGTTACATCCATTGATGTTCCTCAATCAATCAATAGACCTGTGGGTCTTTTCCTCTTGAGACGGCGCTGTGGTTGTTCTGGTGGCATGTTTTGTGGTATTCGTTTCATCAAGACGTTCGGGTGTTTTGCTAACGTTGTATACAGAATTCTATAGGAAGAGTGGAGAACTGTTGTTACTTTAGGTAAATTTAGATCTAAGTGGAGATTTTCATTTCTTATGTACCAGGGTACACTGGTGATTATCCTAAACACCCGGTTCTCGAATGTCTGGATAACGCTTAATTTGGGAATTAGAGACAGAACCCCATAAGGAGCATGCATATTGCCAAATTGGTTTGATAAATAATCATACTGTATATGAGTCTCTTGTTAGAAATGGAAAGGGTTGAGTTTTGATGCAGCAACGGTTTTAACTGTCGAAGTCTGTCTCTTAGTTTTTGTAGAATGTGATCAATATGTTTCTTCCATGTTAAGCGTGTGTCAAGGATAAGACCAAGGTATCTTACTACGTTTGTTTGTGGTATGGCAGTGTTGTTTAGGAATAAAGGATAAGTATGTTCTTTTCTGAGATAGGTGAAGATGACGGCATACGATTTTCTTGGATTTATTAGTTTTCCATTGTTTATTCCATGATTCTATTTTATAAAGGTAGTCTTGTATGTGTGCTGTAACTTCTTCACCAGTGTCTCCTCTGCATATAATAGCTATATCGTTTGCAAATTGGGCAATGCGTAGATTGTCAGATTTGGACAAATCATGTGTATAGACTATATATAGAAATGGTCCCAGGATGCTTACCTGAGGAACTCCTGCATTAGTAGGTCTGACATGGGACTGTACATCTTCGTAAACTACAGAATAAGTGTGTTTGTAGAAATATGATTGAATGATTCGGTAATATGTATGCGGGAGATGATACTTAATTTTTAATAAAAGACCATCATGCCATACTTTGTCAAACGCCTTCTCGGTGTCTAAAAATACGCCTAAACAGATCGGCTTGTTTTCATAGGTGTCCATTGTTTCGTCGATAATTCTGTGAAGTTGTTGTGGGCAGGAGTGGAGTTTTCTAAATCCAAATTGTGTAATGGGCAGTAATGGCCCAAGAAGTGTCAAAAGTCTGGGCAATAACAAGCGCTCAAATATTTTGGAGAACAGTGGTAGCAGGCTAATTGGCCTGTAGCTTGATAGATAATTGTGAATTTTGTTGGGCTACTGTATCATTATAATATTGGTATGCTTCCATGCTGCTGGAAAGTATGTTAAACGTTGCATTGCATTGTAGATTTGTGTTAGCAACACTATGGTTTTGCGTGGTAAATTTTTAAGCAAAGGTTGCAAGATGTGGTCAAATCCAGGAGCTTTATTAGATGGTAATCTATTAATGGTATTTTGTATTATTCCTGGAGTAAATAGTTTACACATTGGTGACAGTTGTAGTGGCTGCACTAGGGTGTTATATACTTTCTCATTCATGGTAGGGTCTTCTGAGATGTTGGGTTTAAACCGATGCAGTAGAATTTCAGAAAATTTGTTTACCTTTTCTTGTAAGGTTGTAAGCCATTGATTACCAACTCTAAGTGGAGGGATTTTGTCAACGACCTTGGTCAAAATTTTTGTTTTTCTCCAAAGGCTGCCATCTTTGGCTTCTAAAGACTGTAAATGTCTTTCCGTGGTGTTTCTGTTGAGTTCTTTTAATGCTAGTTTTAGCTCATTGGTGGCATTGTTATAATTTCTTTTAGGTGGAGGGTATTTAGTTCTTTCCCATAGTTTCCTAGCTGAATTTCTCACATGTTGAAGTTGTAATATATGAGGTGGAAAAATAACTCTTCTGTTTCTAAGGTATTTATCTGAATACATAGGGGATGCAAGATTAGCTGCTGTCTGGATATTTTTGGTTATTGCACTGACTGCTATATTAACATCTCTCTTGGGTTTTAAAAGGATTTTTGTAATTGTAGTGCTATTCAGATATGATTCGTACGTTGACCAGTTAAATGGATGGTTTATGAGGGAGTGTTTCTTCGTGTTATTTGGGACAGTTGCAGATGTTTCAAGTAGAATAGGATAGTAGAGCTTAGGTCGTGAATAACTCTTGGGAAGCTGCATAAGTGAGAAAATTGTTTTCCAACAAAGAAATCAAGAACATCAGGTCTATTTCCTGTATCTGGAAAGTGTGTAGGTTCTAATGAATGTGCTAGTTGAAGTCTAAATTTATGTATTTGTTCATACAGCATTCTTCCTCGTGGATTAATTACATTAGATCCCCACCTTGGATGCTTACTGCTGTAATCTCCTAATATGAATTTATCCCCCATTTCATGCATTATTCCCCATATTATACTAGGAGTTACATGTTGCTTAGGAGCTGAATAGAAAGCTCCTAGTTGGTAGTTTACGTTATCGATCTGTACTTCTACTCTTGCAACTTGCACTTCGTTTTCTGAGATAGGAGGGAGCTGATTGTGGTTAATATTAGCTCTAATGATTATTGCAGCCCCACCTTTCCTGCTATGAGAAGGATGATCTGCCCTATATATTTTATAATCAGGCAAGAAAAAATTTAAAGATGGAGTGAGTTTTGTTTCTGTCACCATCAGTAAGTCTATATTGTAATTTTTTAGAAAAAAGTTTCACTTGTGGTATTTATTATTTAGACTTTGACAATTACATGTGCTAATTTTGAATACTCTGTATGCTGTATTATTCATTGTGCAGTATTTTTGGAATCAGGATATTTAATGTGGTAATGGTACTTTGAAGTAGTGATAAAAGCATGTCAATCTTTTTGATCATATCAGCCATTACTGTGCTATTTATTAATGTGTTACTACTGTTATCTTGTTTGTTTCTGGAGTTACCTACAATATAAGCATAAGTAGGTCGATTGGTAGCTTCAATGTAGTTGGGTAGAGCTGATCCTCCTTGGTTTGTAGCTGCAGTTTGTGCTGTTACTGTTGTTGCGTTCTGAGATGCGGCAACGATTAATGGATACTTTCTGTTTGTGGTTTGCTGGAATTTAGGAATCTTCTCTGGATTCTTTGGTATTCGGGACAACCCCTGTAGTTGGACCAATTTGGTTAATTCCTTCTTTCAAATATGCATTTAAGTGCGAGGAAGGTTCTTATGAGGAGAGAGATTGGAAAAATTGCGCAGAAAGATGGAAAACCCACATTTGTCTTTTTCCTATTCAAACCAAGACAAACTGTTGTGCGTACGTACGTATATAAGCGCCAATCTCCTATATCACTTGACCGATCACTGCGAAATTCGGCATGTATATGTATTTTTTCATAGAGAAGATTCTTATGCTATCCATTTTACTATACGATGTAACATCCACATGTTTTTCTCTACTCACTTTTCTTTTACGTGAAGTATTCACATATCCTATACACTTGCCCTTCAACATACAATTCATACAATTTTCTATGATTTTAGTAGAAATACAATATATTACATTCACATGTTTTTTTCTACTCACTTTTCTTATGCGAAAAACGATCACATTTATTTCTCTATTCGAGCTTTAACATACAATTCATACAATTTTCTATGATGTAATAGAAATGCAACGTATTACATGCACACGATTATGTTTACACTCTTTTCTTTTATGTAACACATTCACATCTTCTCTACTCGCTCTTCAACAGACAATTCATGCAGCCTATATGTATGAAGTTGATAAATTCCAACATAGTTGACTGATCACAATGGAAATTGGCACATCTAAGCATTTTTCATGGAGGTTTTTATGCTATACATTCGCATAGTTTTCTCTACTCGCTTTTCTTATGCAAAACACATTCACAACTCCTTTTCTATTTGCCCTTCAACATACAATTAATACGCCATTCTATGACTGAAATAGAAATGCAACATTTTACAGTCACACGGTTTTCTCTATTCACTTTTCTTTTATGAAACACAATCACATTTCCTTCTCTAGTCACCCTTCAGTATAGAATTCATAAAATTTTCTATGATTAAATAGAAATGCAATGTGTTACATTCATACAGGTTTCCCTACTCAAATTTCTTTCACGTAACACTTTCACATGTTTTTCTCTACTCCCTCTTCAACATACAGTTGAATGTGTGTTGGTATGTATGAAGTTGATAAACTTAACATGGTTGACAGATCACCATTAAAATTGACACATTTAAGTATTTCTTCACGGAGGCTTTTACGTGATCCATTTTAATTTTCAAAGCATTACATTCACATTATATTCACCGAAACTCTGATCTGCAACATTTCAAAGAACCCTGCAATGGCAAAGGTTTTGCAGCAATGCAAATTGATAGTGTGGAATGAATGCACGATGGCACACAGAAAATCTTTGGAGGCATTAGACTGAACCATGCAAGATCTGCAAAACAATTGAAACCGATGTGGTGGTGCAATGATTTTGTTAGCAGAAGATTTTCGTCAAACTTTGTCAGTGATTCCACGGTCAATGCCAGCTGATGAACTTAAGTTGCATGTTTAAAGTCCTCCATTTTGTGGAAACCTGTCAAGATACTAAACTTAAGTAAGAATATGCGTGTCGAGTCGTAAAATGATCCATCTGAAGCAATATTTTAAAAACAGCTCATTGAATTGGGTACCTAATGGCAAATTCCCTTCAGACGTTTTCACTGGTTGCGTTACCTTTCCTGATAATTTTTGTCAGTTTACTGAATCAAAAACCGAACTCATTCAAAAGGTGTTCCCAAACGTTCAGAATTACATAGATCATATCTGGTTGAGCGAACAAGCTATATTGGCTACCAAGAACATAGATCTAAATGAATTAAATTTAAAAATTCAAAATCAAATTGCCGGTGAATTGAGGACATGCAACTCAGTTGATTCTGCTACAAACCAAGATGATGCCGTGAACTACCCACCCGAATTTTTGAACTCGCTGGATTTGCCAGGATTACCGCCTCATAATCTTCAATTAAAGGTCGGCTTGGTGATCACAATGTTGCGTCTTTGTAACGGCACACGGCTAGCGATGAAAAAATTACTGAACAACTTCATCAAAGCAACCATTCTAAAGGGGAAGTATAAAGGAGAAGACGGTTTGATAGGTACGACGTATTCCAATGATTCCTACTGATATACCATTTGAATTTAAACGACTACAGTTTCCAGTATGGCTTGCTTTCGCCAAGACCATAAATAAATCCCAGGGGCAGTAATTGAAATTTTGCGGTATCAATTTTGAAAACCTATGTTTCTTACATGGCCAATTGTATGTTGCCTGTTCCCGGGTTGGAAAACCATTAGATTTGTTTGTTTACGTGCCAGGTAATCAAACTAAAAATATTGTGTACCTTAAAGCATAACAATGAAAATATTTAAGATAATATTATTAAAGTATTGCACTGTGCGAAATAGATAATGGAATTCTGTAAATAGTTGTTTATGATTATGACATGAAAAATATATAGAAAAGTATATTAACATTATGCAAATGTATTGTTGATATCACGGTAATTATTTGATACTCAATAAACAAAGTGATCACTCTATTCAATTTTTTTGTTTAAATGACATAGTTGTGACTGTATATTATCTGTTCTGGTGACCATTACTGAAACCTAAAGGTGTCATCACTATACGTACACTTTATAAGCGACGCCATCACCAGAACTTGACCAAAGAATAGGTGTAAGTTTATGGGACTGCCACAGTGTAATGACTTTTGACAGAACGTCTGTTAGGCAGCTAGTTAATAAGATGAGTGGAGCTTTTAGTTTTTAATTTGCTCTTAATTTAGATTTTAATCCCATCTTCCTGAATTTATTTACAAGCAAACAGATGGTGTATCCACTCAGAACACGGAAGGCAAGAATTTAGTTCCAAATTGATTTACAACTTTCCCGCAAGATGATGTAAGTGCAGACATACATATGTCGTTTTTTTTTTCAGACATACATATCATACATAAACACTCTTTGTTGTACTGTATGCTGCTTATAGCATAATTCATTTGGAAAACACTTCTAAACACTCATAATATTCCACGTAATATAGACGAAGTGATATAGACAGTGAAACTTTTCCAAAGCTTTAGAAGTAAATGAGTCGACCTATACACTGTCATCGCCAGTTGAGAAACCATTGAGAATGAAGACACTGGTCTTCAAATGCGTCCGGACAAAAATAAGTGTAAGTGAAGCTGAAAGTGTCTATAGATAGACTCATTTACTTCCAAAACTCCTAATATTATGCACATGTGAATTGGGCTAGAACAGCATGGTGCACCTACCTAACAGAAGTATAACTGATGCACATATGATGATTAGCATTGCACAGGGAAATGTAGTGAAGGTCACACAGTCCGTGTACCTGTCAGCCAAGCTTTGTAGTAACTGTACTGTAGTTTCTACAATTGATTTTTTCCAGCTTAGCCAATGGCTATAATAAAAGGCTAAGCACATGACTCCTTTTACTATTTACAGGAGTTTATGGTGTTGATGTTGGATCTCCTTGGGGCATTTAGTGCTTAAAATTACTATTTGAGTTGGTTAAACACAAAAGTCAAACACCAAAGTAAACTGGTTTGATAAGTAACACAGGAATATGGACGAATATGGTTTTGTTCGGTGTGTGGTTTGTGGAATTGTAGTTTTAGGAGCATTATGCTCGTTGTGATAAGCAAGAATTTATGAAATCAATTGCCCTGAATGTTACCAAATTTATATGGTACAAGTAAGATAAACTTGGAAACCATATTAAACCACATATCAAATACAAACAAATGGATAAATCAGCAGTTTCACACTGATACGAACTACTAAAGATTCAAACAGTAATTCCTGAGTATCCTCGAAAAAAGGCAGTTGCAATCTTCAGGTTGATTCTTCATATCTTCCAGCTTTAAATACATTTTTAATAATCATCTTTGCTGAATGAAATGATGGAGTATATACCTTTGGATTCAAAATCTTGGGCCCCTTTTTTTCCCCAAGAGGTCAGCCTTCTCATTCCCTTTTATTCCAACATGGGAAGGGGTCCATTGGAAAACAACTTCTTTTCCTGCCCCTTTCAACTGTCTTAGGGATACTCTGATTTCTCTAATTTTTAGGTAACATTACATTGCAAAAAAGGGTACCAGCAATGTGCAGAAATCAATAGTTAATCTACCATTTTATGCAGCTAAAAGATTAGTCAACTCTGAATTCAAAAAAGTTATTGAAAAATATTACTATGAAAAATCAAAAAATAAAAGATGGGAACTACCAAACATTCAAACAGTAATTCCTGAGTATCCTCGAAAAACAGCAGTTGCAACCTTCAGGTTGATTACAGGACATGATTGTCTGGCAATACATTTAAACAGAATTGGGATATATTCTTCATCACTCTGTCTTCTATGTGATCTGCAATCTATCTGATCTATGTGATATGCCCGGCCACTTCTAGTGCCCCATCCATCAGTGAAAAATATTGGAGAGCAAGAGGATTAATGACTTCATTGTCAGAAATCCAGCATTAGCTAACAACAACAACAACATTCCAATTTCCCTATGGCTTGTATAGCTGAGGTTGAGTCGCATAGTATGACCAAGTTACGAAAGGAGTCCAATCTAACATGTGATTGGGAAATGGCAATGCTTATTGCTTCTAATTTCACATTAAAATTGGTGTCTAATTCTCCAGCTTCAGCATAAAGTTGGAAAAGTTTGCAGCATACACTGGTTCCTGTACTACACTGTGGTTTGATTAGTGAGCCATCAGTAAAAATATGAAGCCATATGTCCTCTGGGTATAAAGTATTCATAGTTTCCATTGCTAAGCTTCTTAATATGCTTCTATCAGTTTCGTCTTTCTTTGCTTTTTCAAATAATTCTAAATTGAAGGATACTTCTGTGTAGTGTAGCAGATTTTCTGATGTTCCAATTTTTCTACTTTTGTATTTGTTATGTATTTACCTCTAATCTCATCAATGTGTTGTATAAATCCCCTATGAGTTTTAAGTTTCCCCTATCTTGATTTACATTCTAACCAAAAATTCAATCAATTTTTCATATTGTATAAGTGCCATCTTTGTTATTTCTGTATTCATTGGTGCATTTCCAGTTGCAATTTCTAATGCTGCTAAAGCTGTAGTCTTTACCGCTCCTGTTATTATCCTCATAGGCTGATTTTGAATTTCTTCTAATGCATGCACATTAGCCATTATCAATGTCTCGCCTGCATATAATACAGGATTCATTTAAAACTTAATGGGTACATAGCATTTCGTCTATGCATGATTGGGTGTGCCACATGCGGCTTTGTTCCCACATAAACTCCATGTGTATAGCATGTATAACACTTTCACCTTATAGAAGATGCTGGAATTATCATCCATCTTCAGCTAAACAAGCTTTATGTCAGGAGAACACATTCTGATTCACATGATTAAGTTGGGCCATTGTAATGCTTCCAATTTCATTTCTAATATTTTGACTTAGTTCTTCCAATGTATGAGGATTTGTCTCATAAGATTTGTCTTCCAGGTTGCCTCACAAGTTAAAATTACACATTGTATCTAATGGGGGAGCAAGAGGGCCATACACCATCACTAATCACTCTATCTTCAAACACTTCCCTAATTTTATTTGTGAACTCCTCTGCCATAAGGGTAGTAGCAAAGTCTTGTTGAAAACACCCATATAATTTCTTTTCTTCTGTCAGCTTATGATAAAATGCGGTCAAAATGTCATTTTGGTATCTCTCTGCATTTACAGCCTCCTCGTAGAATATTGGACTAATGCGTATAGTGCTAATAACACACCAAACTCCAACTCTCCAATCATAATGAGGGATTTCTTGAACGCAATGTGGATTTTGAGAGCCCCAGTACCAACTGTTATGAGTGTTGACATGACCATTTAGGTGGAACCATGCCTCGTCAGAAAACAACAGAAGCTGTGATTCAATTAAACTGTCATTCACTGATAAAAGAAGACATTCACCATAATGCATTTGTGATACTGGGTCACCTTGTTTTAAGGAGATAAGCTAAAGAGAAAAGCCCTTTATCTGAAAAAGATGTTTGTTTCTTTTTCTCATAAACTGCTCTCAGCAATTTTAAGATATATGTTTGAAATATGTGATGACAAAACATTTTCTGTGTACAACCAATGATGTCATTCTCTTCTAATTCAATATGACTGGAAAATCACAGTAAAGCTCATTTATACCAAAATGCTCTTTTGTACCATTTGCTATTTCCTAAATAAGTGTTACTGTGTTTTGAACTTTTTCCAGACAGAAATGTTGTTATCTGTTTAACAAAATGCATAACCATTTGTTTTCTCTGCATTAGTAGTGACACCATGATACATAAACAAATAACTGCTGTTTGTACAACTTTTGTATAAGAAAGAATACATTGTTTAATTTGAAAGCATTGTCATGAAAGTGTTCTGATATTTTCTCAGTAATTCTCCATAATTTTGTCAAATCCTTTCTTAGTCGATCTCTTCATTGTAGAGAGAGAGACAGACACTGTCGCATTTCATAACTTATGTTGATGTGATTAGTGAGTTCTGTTGCTGAGTCAGTGTTCATTGAATCTTCAATTTTGTTATACAGACTATTTCACTAATGTCTCAAATGATAGAAAATTCCCAATCACACTTAAAGGAATGTTATTTTGCAACCAATCACAACCATGATTCTATTCAACATTTATCAGTCTCCTTATCACCTCCTCCTTCTTTTATGCTTTGGACAGGTTGGAGTATCATCTGGAATTGACTCAGCACCAAGATGCTAAACAATTGGAGCATTAATATAAGGATCAAACAGAGAAGCATACTAGAAATGCACTGTGAAAACAATGTGGAATATCACAGCTAACAAGTTAACATTTAGCAGCCTTTTTTCTATAAAGGCAACGATAATGAAGATTTTTGGGTAAACCACTTCATTTTATTTATGAAATCTCATATAATATCCAATTTGTTTGAAGACCACCAGGTTCAAGAGGCGAGAGAGGCAAGGAATGCAAAAAGAAGACTGCTCCAAAACTTACTGGAAAAATGAAAGGTTAATGTAGTGGCTTAAAGTCCAAAGAAAGTGAAACTATAAACATATGCCTTCAAAATTTACGTTTAATAATTGTGTGTTCAGTAATAATGTTTTTCAAAATTGTTATAATAAAGCAATGAATTGAAACAAGTTAGCATTTAGCAGCTTTTTTTTACTTTCTCTACTAAGTATAGTAATTAGAGGAAGTATTATATTTGACCCAAAATTTTGATGTCAAGATTTCACCCGAAATTTAATGTGTTTTGAGGCCCCCTGAATAAAAAAAGCAGTTTTAGAAAAAGGTCTGTGTCCGTGTGTGTGTGTGTGTCTGTCTTTGAACAGTGCAACTCAAAAACAAAAAATTGGTTAAAAACCAAGGTTAGTATTTAAATTTAATATCTTTCAAGGATGCGACACAAAGATTTTGAAGAAAAGTCCTCCACCTTAAACTACCCTTTACATGAAATTTTTTTTGAAAATTTTGATTTTGTCAGAAATTACTCTTATGATTTTTATTAAAATGTCATATGTATGAAACACAAAAATGAATATTTTATTCACTACATCAGTTTGTCATCAAGAATAAATAGCAACTCAGGCAGTTTTGCCTTCCCAAAATGAGTGGTTCTCACATTACTCGCAGTTGAAATGACTCGTAATGTCAGTCCACTGAACTCAGACGAGACATGATGTTTTAAATGACAAACAAGGTTCATGCGTTAATACCAAATAAGTGATATACAGTAGTCCAACATCTGCTTTGAAAATGAGTAAACGTGGTATCCATCATCAGTTTGAACTTAAAAGATATGATTTTGAAAATATAAACCATTCTGATAGCAATTCCGAGACAGTGTGAACACCATAGACTGTGCTGATTCCATACATTGGTGTAAGTTAAAGCCCATTATATGAAAAATGTATGCTCTTTATAGTATATCTGAGACCAAGACTGTGATATCTCTTCAAACTTCCAGTATGTATAGAATGTTGAATATGAGCCAAATCTTTTATGAAGCTGCTATCTAAAATAATTTTCTTTAGAGCAGGATAGGTGTTTGATACACCTTTAGTCTATAATTATTTATTTCGTCTTTTTCCAGCAATTCATCATGTCCACAAAGTTTCCATTCAGCATTTTCTAGCTGTTTATGTTCATCTTTATATGAGGAAGAATTTATATAAATTTTTCAATTAATATGGCACTGTTCTCACTACAATTTAGTGCAGCTCACCATAAGCGGTTATTTGGTAGTAGTAGATATTCCATATCATCAACTCTATGTATTGTTTTTCTACCATTTTAATTTTTTTTTTGTTAGAGATAAATGCCATACCTCAAATTCATGTACTGTGTACTGAGTTTTTAACACATATACTATCAGTGAGAAAAACTTAAAACTACACATTTCCTGTTTCACAAGACTAATCATGTTGTTGCAAACAGCCTTTACCAAATTGCCTTTCACCATATCTCTTTGAACTAGTTCAAAATCAATAATTTTGCGAGAATTTAAATCTGTGATAGAATAGACTAAATATTTGGCTGAAACTCCTGGGGAGTCATATTGCCCATCCCCTTTCAATCATATAGGTATACCACAAACCTTTTAATGAATTCAAGTTATTTTTTCTTTCTTAAACCCAAATTGATCTAATAATTATTTGAAATATGGTTTTATCAAATATAGGCCTTGAAAAAATTGCCAAACCCTGTGATTTGCAGGAGTTAAATTTCTGAAACAATATACCTACCAATTATGAAAAATTTGCTATTAAAGCCTTTCCTTCTGGTTTCTTTCCTCATAAATTTTATGAGTTCCAAGTGAATGTATTACTGCAATAACACACTGCTTTAACTCAAAGCATTGTCCATTTAATATAATGAGAAACTGTTTTCTTTCCATTTCTACATAAAACATGTACCTTGAAATGCAAAGGTAGAGATGTCCAAGCAACAATCAAATATTCCACTGTAGTTTCATTTCCATGTATGATGAAACACTCTCCTCCTCCTCCTCCTTTTTCTTCCTCGTTATTACTTGGACCAAAATCTGAAGTATCGAGTTCGTAGAAATTTTCATTCAACTTATACTGATGTTCCTCATGATTACTCGTCTCGTAGATGTTTTAGGTTCCATCAATATATCATGGGTGTGTTTCATTACGAATTCAGTACTTAGTTCACATTTTACTTCTGAATTATTTTCTTCTCTCTCTCTGCCTCTCTACCCTCTCTCTCTCCCTCTCTCTCTCTAAGATTTAATAAAGCTGCTTTTTTAATAACTATGTCTATTCATAATTATGCCCTTAAAATGAAAGGAGCATAAACGAGTATTGGGACCAGACACAAAATCTTTTCTTTCGCAAAATTCTATCCATATCCTACATCTTTTGGGAGATTAGTCTGTTTAGAAACGAGTGCAAATGAATTCTCTTGTATGTTTTACTTCCCACATTGCACCTATATGCACAACATTCAGGCATTTTACTTTTTCAGAGTATTACGTTGTTTGTATAACTATAAACTCATTCAGTAGTAACACCCATAAAGTACACTACCCTTGAACTTCAATACCAACAAGAACAATTTATGAAAATGTATTAGTGCACATGAGTAGTGCGCAAGTTGTGAATTTCCACACACCTGCAGCACACGGACGGAGTTGATGATATATGAGGTATTTAGTATTTTGCTTGCGCAGAAATAATGATATTGCTTACGAAGAAAACAATATTACCATGCATTTTAAAGGCCATAACTTCCATTTGGGAAGCAACATAATTGTTGCGTTTCATACCCCTTTAAGATATTTTTGTGGCAAACTAAGTGTATATTTTAAATTTTTTGGCTGTGGCCTACTTGGACCTGTTTACTCTTGATGACTTTACCCTCGTAAACCATAAGAGATATACCAAATCTCATTATAAGAAACACACAAGTTATTATCTGTATGCACTTTATTTTTGGAGTGAACCATTTCAGAGATATTTCTTGTTATTTGTGTGAGTTTTGCAGTACTTAAACTTTTCTCACCTTTTTATCTGTTTGGCCATGCAAAGAAAATGGAATTTCAAAGCTTTACATGATTTGACTATCACTCAAAGCCTACTGTATTCCCACATTCTCCTTGCATCTATAAGAAAATCAGCAGTAAGATAATTCCTGCAAATGTTTATCTTGACCAACATGAAGATAAAGGAGTAAGAGTTTGTAAGAATAGTTAGTACAAGAGTATTGAAGGTTATGTGAGTGTAACACATCAGATTTTTTTCTGTAAACAAAGCCATAACCTATACTATAGATGCATTCTTACAATCACAGTAAAATGGCAAAATGCTATCCTATGACTGTAAAATAAATAGAACAGCTTTATGATTTCATAATAATAGATATCTTCATTATTGTTCATAAATTAGTCTTAGCAAATGCAACTCTTGATTTCCAAATCCCCTAGTCACTTTGTGACTCAAGAATTTATCAATGATTTGGAAAGCACCTGTGGTATTACTTAAGATTTATTGTTCTTTCACATTACCCTGTATAGGTAATAAGCTGGAAAACATTTTTAATAGAATGTTTCAATATGCAGATGAACAGTTGTCCCAAAGATAAAGTTCTCTTTCTTTCTTTTATGATTGATTAGCACTTACAGATCTGTTTATAAAGAATTGGTAACATGTTGGCCATAGGGGCTCCTTGAACAATATGTAAGGGAAATTAATTTAACTAACTAATGATATTTAATTCTTTGAGATATAAAAGATAATTATTTGCATGATACATGAAACTAGTTGATGCTGCAATTGGGAGTCATCTGTATATTCTGAACCAGAGGTGGCAATGTTTAGTAGGTAGGTCTTGTAGTAGTCTTCTTTTGAGGTATTTGGATGGTGTACTCAAACACCAATAGCATACCTTACAGCTCCTGGAGCTCCTTATAGATATGGAAAGAACTGGCATGTGAATTTATGGATGTGCTGACATATGGAAAGAATTCCAAGATCACAATGCAATTAATGGGTGTATACAAACCATGGGTGTTAGTCTGTTCATAGGCTTTTGTTTTTAAGTGCTTGGAGTCTACTATGACAGCTGGTTCCAGGTCACCATTTAGGAACAGTATAAACAATCACTAGTGCAACAGTATATTTAGATGGCCTCAAATTTAAGGTGTTGATATATCTGTTGAAATGTTAAAGTTGTTGTGAAATGTCATATTTATTTATTATGATCACACTAGCCTGCGAATTTCAACTTTGTTTGTTGCCTAAACTAAAGCGCGTCTCACCCTTAAAAGACAGTACACGTTAAATGGAGCGCAGTGTTGCAACATGTACTAGTTGCGAATCTCTCTCCGCGAGCGACTCGAGGTGGCCTGAGTCCTGTACTTAGTCCTTCAATTGCTGCTTGACGAGACGGACACTTTTAACTTTGGTATCCCTCCACGCCTTTGTTATTGTATGACCTAAATTTACAAATGACTCGTCTGTATAAACAATTGATTTCCCCTGGTCCCTAAACCTTTTACGTCTTTTAGATATTTATGTCGCCATCTGATGATATCGATATCGTCTCTTTCTATTAATATGCACTTGTTACCCTTTCTTTCATATTCGAACCCCAAATCAGAGTGGCCCTTGAGAAATTTGGTAGGGTCTCATCACTGTTGAACTGTGACAAAATTATATTCAGCGTGGGTGGAATATTTGCAAACTGTAAAGAATGAACAATTCGCCACACTCCACTTTGCACTATTCAATCTTATTGCGTTAACCTAGCGTTTTGTGTAGTCCCGCCCTTTTTGCTTTCTTTTTCGATGGCGTTCTTAGAGGTCCTTCCATTAGTTCCTTTTTAATCATACACACTACTGCTTCTGAACACTCAATAGCCTTAGCTGTTTCTTTTACTGCCTTACACGCATTTTACTTCAAAAATAATCTAACACATTCATAATTATTTGGCGTTCCTTACTTCTTAATTTACCAACATATCGTCTCTTCCTAGCTTCCCCCTCCATAACTACAAATATTTACAAAAATATTAAACAAATAACGCAATAACAGCTCACAGTTACACACACGGCTTCTTTCGAACTAATGCTAGTGCTGCTCCTTATACTATCTTCTGTGTCAGGCCTGACGCTGAATAGATGAATACCTTTTGTTTGCCTTATTGGATAAAAGAAAGAGGTTACTGCCTTTTGGTTTATTTTAAAAACTTTCTCCAACCTTCCTCAACATTTGTTCTCGCTGGTTCCCTGATGTAAACTCAAAAACAAAAAAGTTTTACACTGCGTAACTTTTGCAGTGCACAGATATAAAATTTTCCGAAAACATTTAATTTAAAAAATTATAACCCTTAACTGGGTAAACATAGAGAATTCAAAGTAGGCAGGTAGTAGCACTATAGTTTACTCTACCTAAGAAAAAAATATAGATGCATTCTAGCAGTTAGTTTGTTAGTTAGTGCGTGATGAGTGTAGAAACAGCAAATATCGGACTTCTATTGAAAAAAACGTTTTCTGAAGAAATTTGAACCTATAGAAATGTATAATGACTCTGAAAAGGATATAACCTGATAGAGAAAAAAATTCTGCATAGGATAATGTGTTCAAACCTGAAATTTATAACAAATGAATATTTATACCATGCTATTAGGAATGTGGCAACAGAGCGAGGGTAGAAAAGGACGCGGCTAATGGCAACTTGTATGCGCTAGATAGAGACAGAGATGTCCCATTTAACTCCATACTGTCTTTTAAGAGTGAGACGCTATATAAATAATATGATGTTATACAATGTCGATGTGCTGAAACAAAATGTTCATTCAATTTACTTCCATTGTGACAGATTTTTTAGCAAAGTCATTTTATGTGTATTGTATTATTACATAAATTTCATAACAAACTTGTTTTGCACTTTTATATTTCAAAATGAAAAACAGTAGTTAAAAACAAAACAATGCTTACTAAAATTATGTGTCGATTGTTTATTAATGTCATAAGCATGTTTTTACTTTTCTTTGTCTTGTTTACTTAATAATTAGATGTATAAATCAGTGCAATTTATCACACAAACAGTTGCTTCATTTGTTTCTAAGCTGCCAAAGTTTTTCTACGCCTCCTTCTTTTATGTTTGTCTTCAGTTATTTCACACTTTATCATCCAGTAGTGATCAGCAACCATACTGATGCTCCACCAGCCGTGATACCTCCTTTCTGATTGCTGCAGATCCTTGTAAAATTGTTGGCCTTGTTCTTTGCTCAAAAATCGTATACTTTCAGAGAAATAGATGAAAAAACAGAAAACGAATCTTGAGACTAAGGTTAAAACCAAGTTTGCCACATGTTTTGATAGGTTCTTGTTTTTACCAAGAAAGTTTCTACATGCTACATCAGGCATCGCTTTACTACTATCAATGACCATTAAATATATCTTCCTTTAATTTTGCTTCAGATAGCAGTGGTAATTTCTCATACATGTTCTTGAAACAGTGTTCTTCCTTATTTGAAGCTTTTAAAAACTAATTCATTAAGCCAAGCTTAATGTGGAGAGGAGGTAGCACAACTTTAGAATGACATACAAGGCTTTCGCATACAATAATGTGACATAGCTATGAGCTTTCACGTGAAAGCATCCCAAACTTAATGCTCCTTGGTCGACATCATGTTGCCAAGGAGGCAGAAAGGGTAACTTTCAGGGGTTAGAGAGGCTAGTTGTAAAAGTTTGAGTAGCAAAACAAGTTTTAAGTGTAATAGTGATTATTTGGGTAAATAAGGTCATTCTAATTATAAAATTAAAGAAAATAAAGGTAAACAAAGGTGAATATAGTTACAATATTCTTGGAACTGACTTCAAAAGTTTACCCAGATGGCCAGTTTTTCACAGTCCAGTGGTCAACTCATGCCCTGCTATCCCACAGACAGAGAAAGCATAGAAATTTGGTAAAACCAGATTGCTGACCCAGTAGTTTGCCACAAACTTGCCAGTTATGTTCACTGTAGTTCAGTCGCAGAAACAGCAGTTGCAAATTGTCATATGATTCTTTGAGAATCACTGAGTAGGCAACTGGCACTGGACCGAATATGTTTCTATTATGAAGGAGAACACCCTTTAAACTTTGCTTGGAAGCAACAATGAACATTCTCTATTCACTGGTGTCATAGTTTGGAAGTCCAAGTTGTAGCCTAAGTTCTTTCACATTACTGCAAGAAACAAGATCATCTTCAGAGAAAAAGTATTGAAAAGTTGTTTCATATTGTTGGTACCAGTAGAATTATGTTCCTGGACACAACAAACTTTTTTTGTGAAGTTTAGAACCTAAAAATTCAGCTAAGTCTTGGGGTGGGCAAGATCCCCAAGTCAGCTCACTCTGGTTAAAACAACCATACTCTGCAGCACCCAATTTTGGTAGGTAGTCACTATCACTCATGTCAATTTCCCTCATTTCTGCATCAGACTCCAATGAAAACTGCTCAAGAGTTTCTGTTTGGACAGGAATTGGTACATCAGCCTTATGTATGATATTTATTTCTCCAATTGTAAAAAATTTTACAAGGATCGTCAACATGCCACATGCAGCACAGGCGAGAAGGCTGACTGAACAACTGGATACACAATTTCCTTTTTATTTTTAGAATTATTGTATCCTTTTGTATAAAAAGGAAGAGAAGTAGCAGTCATTACTAGTTTGACTGCTCTTTCCAAACCCTAGGTACCATAAAAGATGGCCATGATTTTCTGCCATTGATCCAATGACAAAGTTCTTCAATCCATACTCTACATGCTTTGTTTGTTCATGCTTGTGACTGTTGAAGATGGAGCAGATAAATAAGTTGTTAGAAACTATTACTACAGACATAAAAGAAATTAAGAACCTGGAAAATGGAATGCATAAGATAGACAGTAAGTTTGAACAGACCAAACCATTAATAAGACAATTTGAAGCAGAAGTAAAGGAAGAGATAAAGGACTCTAAAAAGAGGCTACCTCAACTAGAAAACTGCAAGGAAAGAAACAGAAAGCTAAACTTAATTATTTTTGGAGTAGATGGGAGAAGAGATAAAAGAGTTTGGCAGGAGGTTGAAGATCCTTTCCAAGATAAATTAAAGCTGAATATTATAGAATGGGAGATTGTGAACTGTTTTAGGACTGGGAGAAGAGGACAGAGACCAAAATGGCCATGTCAAAATGGCCATGATGAAATTTAAATAGGAAGCGTTGAGAAACAGCAAGCAGCTAAAGGGCACAAAAAATATATATTGAACAAGATTTGGGTAAGAAACAAAGAGAATTGAAAGTAATTGCAATAAGGGAAATGATGAAAGCAAGGGGAGAAGGAAAAAAGGCATTTGTAAAAGGAGCCAACCTATGGATTGATGGAGTAAAACAGGAACTTCGTCAGCATTACACTGCATCGGAAGGATCCCAACTACCACATGTGGCTGAACAGCTTGATCAGCAGCAGAGAGAACCAAGGCCTATGTCACCAAAGACAAAGCGAGTGTCACCTTCAGATCAGCAGAGGAATGAGGCGGAAAATGGGTCATCAGTTACATCACCAAAAAGAACTTCGCAGCCATCAGCACAGCTGATCAAAGCTTTGCAGAGAGAAGCCTTGAGTGCAACAGCTGATTTGGACATGTGGGGACAAGATGACTTAAGCACGATTTCAATGCCATCAGGTAGTATTGTGGAAGTAAGGGATCGTGTGTATACAAGAAGGCGAACTTAGGTCAATTTAACTTTAGGATAAAAGGCTTAGATAGGAATTTGACTTATAGATAGTGAGTTGGAATGGTGAGGTCCTACTTGAGGAAGTGTATAGTGGTGAAATGCAGCAAGTGAGAAAAAGTGGTGATGAGATAATGAAAGTGGAAACATAGTTGGAAAATGAGTAGAGTATAGAAATACCTGGGTTTGAAGATAAAAGAATTGTGGAAGAAATCAGTGCAAGGGCTCTCTCTAGGTGGAGTTTATGCAAAAGTGATTATATTTGTTTTATTATTAGTTACAATTCACCTAAATATGATGAAGTAAAGATAATCATTGTTGGGGATCTTACTGTTAGGATAGGAGAACAACAGGTTAGGCACAGCAACCCAAATGAGGAGCATGATAAGGAATATGAAATGGAGCATAGGCATTGGAAAGATAAGGTTACAAATATTAATGGAAGAAAATATTGATTTTTGCGAGTAAAATGACCTCATGATTTGCAATGGATGTAAGCGGTCAGATTTACAAGGGGATTATACATTTGCTGATTGGAATGCTCTAAGTGTAGTAAACTAAATAAAATGTTCACTAGAGATTGAAAAGTGGATTTTAGATTTTGAGGTCATGAATACAGAAATATGTAGCTTCCATCTCACTCTAAGAGTAAAATTAGGAGAAGTAAATACTGAGAGGAAAGATTATATAGGTCCCTATAGATTTGTACAAGTTTACAGATGGGCGGAAGAAAAGTATGCAATACTTTATAAAGAATTAAATTCAGGAAGAGCAAAAATACTACATATAACAAAAATTGAGCAAGCTTTGGAATTAGTAGAATTTAGCTTAAAACATGTTGGTTGCAGAATGCAAGTTGAGAGTTAAAAGTAAGAATGTACTTCCCCATTATATATAAAAGAAAACATTAATTTTATGGGGAAGTGTTAAGAAGCAAGCAACTCCAAGAGAGGGGAATGAATTGTATTATGTAATTGTGAGAGATGAGAAATATTCATTCATTCTTATTCTTCTGCTTTGTGTGCTACCCTAGGTTTACTTTGGTCTCCAAGTTTGATTTTAAAAAGAGCATGATGTGACTTTTTTCACAAAAAGTGAGATGCTACACCTCTGCTTAGACAATGTGTATGTACTATGTATATAACAAAAGTTGTCTGGATTATTTATACGTCCTCAATTCAACATAGTTAACACCTTCTTGCTCAACTTTCATCTCTCAACATTTATTTCTTTTAATTGATGATAACTTTATTGTGCACTTAGTACTTTACAGTTATGCTCATAAACATGACAATAACATGACTTGAAACATGGTAAGCACCTTATCCAATGATAGACCTTATATAATTGTTACATTGTCAGGTCTGAATGATGCTTTCTTGTTAATCTTGTGCCTATTTGAGCTGCTGGCAGATGCTGAGGAATCATGTTGAATAGTGGATTACAGTGGTTGGTGAACTTGTTGTAGAGCCTAGTATACCAGTCTTGAAGGACATTAGCTACTTAGTGGTATCTGAAGATCCTGGTGGATGGTTGTATTTGAGACGTACTGCAGTGTATTTGTTATGAATCTAAGGAAACAGTTTTGAAGAGTCTGCACTCTTTTTATCTGTAAATCAGATGCAGAACCCCAAATGCTACACCCATATATCCATATAGGTTGAACCAAGGAGAGGTATATTATTCTTCTGTACTTTAGCTTGAAAGGTGATTTTTCTTGCATTAAATACTGTAACTGGTGAATTCCGTTTCTAATTCTACTTACATCACTTATGTGTGGCTTCCATATTAATTGCTTATCTAACATTAGCCCAAGATACCTAACTGTGTCAGTTTGTGGGATGTCCTTGCCACACAGACTTATGGAATAGTTTGGCACATTGATTTTGTATGTAAATTTCACAGATTTTGATTTTTTTCTATTCATTATTATCCTCCATTATTTGCACCATTGTTCAATTTGTCTGACGTACATCTGTAGTTGAAATGAGGATGTATTACCATCTCCTTTGCTGAGAATTGCCACATTATTGGCAAATTGACTTCATTTGATGCCGGAAAGTCAGAGACATAGATGAGGTACAATATAGGAGATCCCATACACTTACTTGAGCAACACCAGACTTGATTTTGCAGGACTGAGACTGAAACTTTCCACATTTAACTGAAAAAGTTCTGTTTCACAAGTAGGATTGTATGATCATGTAGACAGTTTCAGGAATTTTGGAATTAAGCTTATAACCAGGCCTTCATGCCAGATCTTCTCAAAGGCTTTTTTGGTATCCAAGAATAAGCCATCATATACCATATTTTCTTCATAGGTGCTCGAAATGATATCGACTCAATGCAATTGTTGTTGGCAATTATGACTGTGTCTAAAACCAAACTGAGTGTCAGGAATAGCAGACTTCAGATGAGCCATTAATTTAGGAAGTAAAAGATGCTCAAATAACTTGGAGAATAATGCAAGAAAACTGAAAGGTCAATATCTAAATGGATCTTTCTTGATTTTACCTGGCTTGTGTATCATAACTATTACTACATGTTTTTCCATTTCTGAGGAAAGTAGGCTGTTTGCAGTATTGCATTATATAACTGGGCTAAGAATACCAATGTCTTCCTTGGGAGTGCTCTCAATAATGATAAAACTATTTGGTCATATCGGGGAGCCTTTCCTTCTTCGATGTCTATTAATTGCATTAAGCACCTGACCCAGAGTAAAGTAAGTTTTAATAGGTGATAACTGTAATGGCATCTGCAGAGCTTTTTCAATGTTCTTGTTAAATCTAAAAGCTTGCACAGGATTTGGCTGGAACTGTTGTACTACTACTTCTGAGAATACTTCAACTTTCTCCTGAAATGTTGCATACCAATTACCATCTATATTTAAAGGTGGAATACTGTCGTTCTGTCTCGTTAAAGTTTTTGGTTTCCTCTAAAGAGAACCATCCTTGTAATTGAGACTAGACAGTGCAGCATGATTAGCTGCATCTCTTTCTTCTTGCAGTGTTTCATAAAGATGGTAGGTCATCCTATTATATGCTGCTTTATGCAGTTAGTACCACATCCATAGCCAGAGCCTGACATTCTTTTCTTCCAGTAGTTGTGTGATTGTTGAGAAATGGGACACTTCCTGAGTGAATGTACATTGTATTGTTGTGAAGCAAGACTGGCAGCATGCACTGTACTTAATGTTTCTGTGTAGCATTTCCAATCAAAAGGATGTCTAATTAAAGAAGGAGAAATGTTGTGCACATTCAAACTAAGGGCTACTGGGAGATGATCAGAGCTTAAGTCATGATGTACTGTGGGTATGGAACAGTGATGAATAATGTTTTTTTTTCCAAGGAAAAGGTCAAGTACATCATGTGAATGACCAGCATCTCAGTAGTAAGTAGGTTCTATTGGATGTATAAATTCCAAAGAGAACTTAAATGCCATATCAGGAAACAATCTCCTCCTAGGATTGGGTAAGTTGGAGCCCCATTGCAGATGTTTGCAGTTGAAGTCTCCACCAATTAAATAATTTGTGCCCATAATGTGTATTACATCCCACCAGTTTGCAGTAGTTAACTTATTTTCAGGAGCTGAGTAGAATAATGCTATCTGATGCATTTTATTGTTCAAGCTTATGCTAATTCTGGAGAGCTGGAATTCCTTTTCTCTAATTGGTAACAGTTTATTGTGCTGAATGTTACTTTTGATGAAAATTGCAGATCCACCCTTTCTGGTATTAGCAGGGTGATCTGCTTGATAAATTTTGTAACCTGGCATGACAAAATTACCTATATGAGATGCAAGTTTTTTTTTCTGTTATAAGGAGTATATCTATTTTATAATTATTGAGAAATATTTTTAATTCCAAGAATTTGTTATTTATTTCTCTGGAATTCCAAGTGCATATTTTAAAGGATCTTCCTTTAACTGTGGGATTCATTTTTTGTTGAGAGTATGTGGAAGCACTTGCTGTGAGGTTTGTATTAATGGTTGCAGAATAGACAAAAGAGAGTCTATCTTATCAACAAGTTTATTTAACATCCTGTTGTCAGTATTGGATGAGCTTTAAGGGCCAACTACTGCATTGTTATAGTCCATTTCTTGCTTTCTGCAACTACTTGAGAAAAAGATTTGTTTGGTGTACAGTAAGAATATATTCGTTTAAGGGGTTCTGTGGAACATGCACAGTTTTCTGTATGGTTTACATTTTCTTTCTTTGATTTGATGGAATTCTGTATGGTTTTTTGCACAGAGCGCCTCTGTAATTAACAGTATCATTACCTTTGCAGTTAACGCACACAGGTAGCAAGTTTAAGAGCTTTGTGCAATTTGCAGTTGCATTGATACCGCATTTATCACAGCAAGGTAATAATTATTGCTGTGACCATATTGCCGGCATTTCATACACTGAACCACAAATATTTTGGGCTTAGGAGACTCCACTTTTATAATAGCACCATAGAGGTGGTCAAGATCCTAGATTACTTTCATTATTCAGGTTTGGTTTAAAGTCCAGAAAAAACAGGGAAAGAGGTGCTTTATAAATAGAGTGATATACAGGCAACATTTGTACTGGCAGGTAACCTAGATCTCATAATTCATCCATCATTATGTACTTTGTATCACAGGATTGATGCAGTCCCCTATCAGAACTTGAAAGTTCTTCTCAGTTTTAAGTTGGAAAGTATGATACTCTGCCTTAGCTGATTCGTAGTAGCTAATAGTTGATCTGTAACTCTCAATCATTTCAAACTGAAACTTAACCTTATGAGAACTGGTAGTGGAGTGCTTATAAGGCCCTGGCTTTAGGTTATTAATCTTAGTTAAAAGGAGATTCATATTTACAACACTACTAATGAAAATTGGTAGCAGTTTTTCTCCTTCAGGTTTAGAACCCTATTTTCACTCACCTCAGTGTTCAATCTTCTGGATTTTGAAGGGGAGCAAATTTATTTGCTGAAGCAAATGGTGAATCCTGAGATAATTTCTTGGCTCCTAGCAACTCTGCTGACAATAACTTTAACTTAAAATTAGGTCAAAACTAAACACAACCGTGTCACTAACTTGACAAGTAGCTTCAGTAGTTCAATATAAATTCAACTTAAATACAATGTAAACATTATTTATTTATGCCAACAAACTTACTGTTGGTGTTTTTAAACACACAAGCCGTGTGTGGGCAAACGAACTGGCTTGAGAATTTAATGCCATTCTGGCAGTTTGTCACAATAGCTCAGTGGTTAGAGCGTCCGCCCGGCAAGCGGAAAGTCTGTGGTTCAAATCCCAGTTGTGGCATTGAATTTTTAAGTTCCAGTTCTACCTCTTAAACAATGTAAACACTTCATAACCAGGAATATGTCAATAGTACACAGACTCAAATACACCGTTATAATACTGTTCCATGGCCTCCTTTCAATCTCTCAACATTTTACTCCTCAATAAAGCTTCAAACTAATATTTCATTTCAAGATTAAACAGACTAATGTGGTCTCAGAAAATGAAGCTGCTTATGATGATTGTAATGAAATGATGGGTTGAGTAAGTGCTTACGATGTGAGACAGAATATTAGAAGACCCCAAAAGAAAATCGTTTATGTGAATATTTGTTAAAAGTGTAATTTGTTTTTTGATATTGGTATGAGTTGGTTAAATGGCGAAAACGTGTTAAAAATGTTCATTGTTATGAACAACTAAGTTTGCCCAAAGACGTCTTAAATCTTTCCATATTTGATTTTAATATATATGTATAAATATTAGAAATATATGTGTTCCATAATAAAAGTAAGGAAGGATGGTTAGGGATTGCTGCCCTAACAAGAAAGAACTATTTGATGGACGCATACGCGGATGTATACGAAAAAGGCGGTGTCGCGTGAGGTGACTCCATAAACTGTCCACTCGCGTGTGTGTAATCGAAGTGAAAGGACATATTTAGGTAGTGTGAACATAGAATTTTCACCAGACTTTCATCAAGCATTGGTTCCACTAAATGAGAAGGTGGAAGCGTTTTAAATCATTTGAATGGTGCTGAGAGGAATTATTTAATGTAGTGTATCGAAGAAGTGATAATAAAATAATACATTGTGGTGAAGAAACTTCGTGTGATTTTTCATTCCATCTGTTACTACGCCCTGAAATCACCAAGATCTCAATAGCTCAAAGACACAACGACATTAATAATTACAAAAACCGCACCAAATGGCTTGCCCAACGTGGAACACGAATTTTGGATGGAATGGAAATTACGGGAAATGAACTTATGCGAAATACCAAGTGACGCCATATCTTCGCGCCAAAAAGAAAGAAGATGCCATTAGACCATCGTTTGAAACCTCAATACATCAGAACACCGATGAATAGATAATCAACGCGGGAAAACACCAGAGATCGTCTAGCGAAGCCAAATGCCCAGAAGACGCACATAACTGGACAAATCAACGGAAAAAAAGTAGGACCAAAAATTTTTATTTTTACATCCAGTTTATTTTTATTTGTATGTTACTGCGAAGCGGCAAAATAGTGGGACTTTTAAACCAAAGTGAACTGAATAAAGAAACTAAAATGTCGCGAAAAGAGAAACAGGAGTAGGGGAAGGGGCAGATAGGCCTAGAACCAGAAAGTGAGGAACAGGTAGCAATAGGAAAAGACCAAAGGTTATTAATGATCATGTTTGAAAGACTAGGACAAAGTTTAGGTCAGAGATAGGCCAGAAACTAGAACAGAATAAGGAAGAGATAGGTCAGAAAATGGAGGAAGTGAGAAAGGACTTAGAACAGAAAATGGAATTAGGAAGACAGAACTTAGAGCAGAAAATAGAATTAGGAAGACAGGAGTGTAAAGAAAATATGAAAGTAATGGAAACTAATTTAAAATTAGTAAATAAAAACTTAAATGAAACAAAGGAAGCCTTAGAAGCTAGGATAGAAATCATAGGAGATAGGATGGGAAAAATTGAATCGGAAATGAGAGAAAATAAGATTGTATTAGAAGAAGAAATTGCTAGATGTAGAGATGAAATAACAGAATGTAATACAACTGTAGACTGTAAGACTACAAATGTTGTTGTTGTTTTCTAGTGCCTTGCATCTGGCAATGAAGCCATTAGCATTCCTGCTTTCCAATACTTTTGAACTGTAGTTTCTTCTGATCTTAATGCTTCACAGGTCTTCAAGTGGTCTTCGTTCATTTCTGCTGGATCGTTACACAGGACACATATTGGTGAGGATGAGATACCTATTCTGTAGAGATGACTTGCTAGGCAGTCGTGATTTGTCAATAGTCGGAAGGCTGCAACCGCTGTTTTCCTTGGTCTCTGGGGGATTATATCTGGGTTGGAAAGTAGTGTAATCCATTTTTTATCTTTGGCATTTGTTTCTATTTCTTGTAGGTATGAATGAGAAAATTTTTTAATGATCAAGCATTTTATTGAGGAATATGAGAAATTGAATTTACACTTTTGTTTTATTGTTGTGCCTTTCTTTGCAAGTGAGTCTGCAGCTTCGTTACCCATGACTCCACAGTGTGCTGGAATCCATTGGAGATGAACAGTCTTATTAACTTTTTGGAGTTGTGTTAACATTTTGTAGCATTCTCTAATTTTTGTTGACTTCTTTGTAGTATTTGAACATATTCCCTGAATTGCAGCTTTAGAATCTGAAAGAATTACTGCCCTGTTAAATTTATTTAAGGGAAGATTTAATAATTGTCGGAGAGCAATGTGTATAGCCTCTATTTCTCCATCATAATTTGTTGTGTCTCTGCCAACAGAATGATAAAAGGAAAAATGTGAACATGTAACTCCAGCTCCAGTAAGGTTTTCCTTGGAGGATCCATCAGTATATATGTGCAGCCATTCTTCTGTGGGATACCTAGTATTGATTGTTTCCAGAGCTAGAAGCTTTTGTATTTCTTTTGGTGTGTCTGATTTACTTATTTCCTCTATTAATTCCAAACTGAAGGTAGGTTGTAATAATTCCAATGGATTTTCTCTTATAAGTAGATTTTCTCTGGTGTTAGGAATGTTCAATTTGGATTTAATCTGTGTTACCTTTTCTAGGAAACTACTATGAGTTTTAAGGATTGAAGGGGGGAGGTTCTCTTCTGTCCATTTAGAGTTTGGCAGTCGTAACATTTTCTCGTGTTGGAGCAATGCTTGTTCTTCTATTTTTGTTGTTATTGATGGGGTCCAGGTTAAGGCAAGCATGGCATCAATAGGTGTGGATTTAACTGCTCCAGTGATTAGGCGAAGAGCCTGATTTTGTATTTGTTCAAGTTTATTGATGTTAGCATTTGCTGCTGTTATTAAAGCTTCAGAACACTACAAGAGGTTTGGTTTAACATACATTTTGTATGTTGTGTTAAGGACTCTCCTTGAGCAGCCCCATTTAGCACCAGCTAACCTTTTCAGGATTTGCAGTTTCTTTTCAACCTTTTCTGAGATGTTTGTTATATGTTTTTTCCAACTTAGCTTTCTGTCGAAAGTGATGCCTAAGTATTTGGCATCATCAACTGCTTTGAGTGGTTTACCATTATAATTTATGTTAATATTAACTGGTTTGTATTTTAGTGTAAATAATTCATAATTTGTTTTTTCCACATTGATAGTCATGAGGTTTTTGGAGCTCCATTCATGTACTTTGTTTAGGGCTGTTTCTATTCTGTCTTTAATTAATTCAGGTTTTTTTGGAGAGCCTGAAGTCCAAATGACTACATCGTCAGCAAATAAAGCAATTTTGGTTTCTAAAGTTTTTATTATTGATGGAAGGTCATTTATATATGTGTTAAAGAGTGTTGTGCTCAGAACAGCACCTTGTGGAAGTCCTCGGTGTGTTTGTTTATATTTGGAAATGTATGTATTATATTTTGTGGCACAAAATCTTTGTGAAATAAACTGAGTTATCCATTTAAGCATGTTACTTTTCACACCTATTTATTGCAACTTCTCAATTAATTTGTTTCTCCAGACTGAGTCATATGCTGATTTGAAATCAATGAATACTGCTAAGGTATCCTCCTTTCTATTGAAAGCTTCCTTGATGTCTTGGCTTAGTAGGAGTACATTTTCACTTGTACTATGATTCTGTCTGAAGCCGCTCTGTGAACTATTAATTAAGTTGTAATATTCTAGGAACCAGTTAAGTCTAGATACCACCATTCTTTCCATCACTTTTGCAATAACACTGGTCAAAGATATTGGTCTGAAACTATTAATATTGTTTGAATGTTTGTTTTTCTTTAAAATCGGGATGATAATGGCTTTTTTCCAGTCGGAAGGTACAGTCATTCTCCAACACGTGTTATACAGTTTAAGTAGGATTTCTTTTCCATTCCTGCCAAGGTGTTTAATAAACTCTGGGTGGATCTTGTCAGGTCCTGGAGATTTTTTGTTCTGTAATTGTTCTATTGCTAAATCCAGTTCTGTTTCGTTAAAATCCTGAATAAAAATATCATTTCGTATACCTTTTGGCTTATTAGTTTCTCTGATAGTTTTTTGGATAGCCTTATCTTGTTTTTTATACGCTTGGGGTATGCTTTGTGACTGAGCATAAAACTTGTTAAGGGATTCTGCTATTTCCCTATCTGTAGTTAAGCTTTTGTTATTATGTTTTAATGGTTCAGTTGTATTTTTTGATAATTTTGTTTTATTAAGGAATTTGTATATTTTATTTCCATCTTTCCTATAGTCCATATGTTCTACAAAATTTGTGAAACTGGCCCTCTTTGCTGTAATTAATTCTTTCTTAAAAATGGCTGCTTTTCTTCTCCAGTTTTGTACATCTTCTGGACACTTGGTTCTTTCGGCTTTGACTCTTGCTATATTTCTTTCGTGTTTTAACTTAGATAAAGATGGAGACCAAAAGTAGCTATATTTCTTTAACTTTCCTTTGGGGATATGTGTTTTGGCTGCTGTCAATAATATTTCACAAATTTTTTTATTCATTTCATCTGTTGACTTGAACTCTGATTCTAACAGTATATTACACTTCCCTTCTATCTCATTTTGGAAACTGGACCAATCTGCTTTTTTAAAATTCCAAGAAGTTTTAATTTTTGGTTTGTTACTTTTATTTATTAGACCTCTTATGGAGTTTATGGTGATTCTGTGGCCTGAACCTGGGTCTTCTATTATTTCTCTTTTTGTATTGTCAATTATGTCAGCTGACACCATCAGAAGATCAGGATTTGTACCTGAACCATTATAATGAAGGTAAGTGGGTGGATCATTTGGATTAAATATTAATTCCATTGTTGATGAGTTTAATAGGTCTTCTATGACTCTTCCTGCTAAATTTATATCTCTGTAGCCCCACCTAGGGGAGTGTGCATTAAAATCACCTATTAAAATACTTTTGGGTTCTATGGGAATAGAATTTAGATCTAGTGTATTGTCTGGAGGATTGTAGATACTGTAAATTCTATAGTGGTAGTTACTTTTCCATGCTTCAATTTTAACTATTTCTGATTTATCTTGTTCTTCCATTGTTTTTTGGATTTGGATAGTAGCTTTCATATTTCTTTTAATTCCTGTAAGAATACCACTTGCTATTTGACGAGCCTTTGGAAGTATATGTGTAGTGTACTGATCCATTTCAAAGTATATTTCCTGTTCTTCTGATATATTGGCTTCTTCTACTGTGAAGACATCTATATCTTGGTCTTTTAATATTCTCATTAGCTCTTGTATTTTAGGCTGGGACATGCCTCCTGCATTCCATTGTAGAATTCTTAAAGTATTGGAGTTGTGATGAATTTTGCCTAAAGATGTCCCCACCCGGAGATCCAATTGGGGGACAGTTTTAACTCCGGAATATTTATCTTTAGGACTCATATTCATGTATGTGGCTTTCATGTAACTGTTTTCTTAACGGGCACCAGTTTTACAATGTGGCAGTTACATCACCCGACTTAAACCCCCATTTTGCAAGGAGGACCACACCTATCGTTGGTCAACGGGTCCATCGGACCTAGACGGGAGGACTAAATAGGTGGTATTTAGATCCACCGACCTTCCCCTCATGTGCCTCTGAGGGACGCTGTTGTGCTGTGATAGGCCAGCACATATGTAAATGACATTTCCTCCATTTTAGATGAAACAGTTATACCGCTGTGATTCGGTCCCCAGAGCCTCATCTGTTAAAAGCAGGGTGCACCACGGGCAGGATGAGGATGAGAATTGGGTAGGAGAGGCTATAGGAGGCGCATCACTACCCCTTACTACCCCAGACTACAAATGTAAAAGCAGAAATAACTGAGGAATTAAGGAAAGAGATTGAAGTAGTAAAGAAAGGCATTATTAATGAAACTGTAGAACAAATTGTAATTCCTAAAATTAAGACTATGACTGATGTAGTACATTCGCAACAGGATGCTATAAATGATATGAAACAAAGTCACTTAGAAATAAAGAATGATTTAAAATCAATTTGTGAAGAAATGAAAAAAGGGAAACAAAGTCTGGCTAATGTAAATGATGTTGTGAATGCACTACAAAGGCAAGATGATTTAGATGTAAGTAATGTACAACATGAGAGTTATTTGAATAATGTACAAAATGTTGACTCACCATACAGAGAAAGAGGTTCACAATCAAACAATGACACAACACACAACACATGCTACACCAACAGCATACTACATGAAATTACACCACCTACATTTGATGAGGAGAAGGGAGACGATCCAAAACTCTTTGTTAAAGAGATGGAAGAGCATTTTAAAGTGAAAAGGATACCAAATGAGCTTAGGATGATGATAGTCAAGAAAAGCTTAAAAAACAAGGCATTAAAATGGCTTAGGTTAACACTAGCTGGTCATGAATCGTGTAGCTCATTCAGAAATCTATTCCTATCAAGGTATTGGGGCCCAGCTAAGCAAAACCAAACTAGGGTAGAGCTAGCGACAGGTAGATATGATCCAACCAAAGGGTTATCGCTAGTCGATTATTTTATGAAAGTAGCCAACAAAGGAAAGCTATTAGACCCTAACCTGTCGGAAGCAGAGCTAATCACCAGCATAACAAGACATTTCCCAGACACAGTGAGAACAGGGTTAATTGTTGCGAGGCCAGTAGATTTTGCAGACATGACAGAATTACTGACAGCCTTCGAAACACAAAATGGTCGGCCTAATGAGCATAGACATAGGAACGGTCACCCAAACTCACCCATCTTAAACCGGACCACGGCTACGAACAACCAGAATAAGGGAGAAGATAGAAATACTAGGAGCACCCATGACAGGGGGAGAGGGGCACACCATTTCCCACCACCACACAATCAGGGCAAAAGGATGGAGAACACAAGACAGCGGTACCACGACACAATACCAAGGGGTGAATCGAGATACCGAACATATACATATGATCGTGGAAGACCAGGAGACCGTACCCATCAAGTGAACCACATACGATTCTGTAGGAAATACTTCACAACCAAAGACCGTCATACAACAGAGGTTCACACCAAAGGGACAGGAACCAATGGAACACCGGCAACATAAGACAACAGAAACAGGATGAAAATGTGCCAAATAGGACCGATGTTGCACAGAATACAGAAACAACAACCATCACCAACACTCAGGGAAATTACCATGACTAAGTTCGTCCCAACTGGCTGGATGACCAACACAAACCCTAAGCAACTTACAATTGACATTGACACTATGATGGCTACACAGAGAGAAAAGATCTGGAAAGAGGGAACTACTGTACACTGGACCACTGGTCATAACAAAACAGCTGGGTGACCATACGTGTGAGCTACAGAATACAAATGGCAAGTTGGTAGGAAGATACCATAAAAATAAGTTAAAACCATACAAAGAAAGGAGCAAATAGTCTTTGCCAACAACCATGTAAGGCAGGAATAATAGAGATGATGGAAAATAATAATTTTTAATGGGTTACTTATAGAAGATTATGTTCAGATTAGAAAATACAACAAGAAAGAAAATCAACATAGTCATTGGCTATATTGACCACAAAGAGCATTGTCAACAAAGACAGACAAGGACACTGATTGTTATTAAAGAAGTGAATAGTGACGGAAAATAATGTGTTTTTGACATAAGGATGTCAGGGACAAAAATAAGAAGGAATCAATTCTGATGACAAAGATAAAATATTTTTGACACAAAGGTGTCGAGGGTGAATTGAGAAGAAAAATAATACAATTGCAGAATAATTATAAGTATAGAAGTTTTCTCTTATAGAGATAAGAGATAAAGAGGTGACAATTAGTGAAGTAAGAGAAACCATAATCAGAAAAGCAATGCCCATGAATTAAGATGGATATAGCCAATGCTAAGCTTGAAGAAATATTGAACCAAACAATAATGAATAAGAACCCAATTAAAAAATGGTACCATTAGTAACATCAGAGTTTAAGAATTGACTCAACAACCTGCCTATACATAATAAGCTTACAAGACAAAGAAGGCAAAGAAGTGAATAAAATATTGCCATAAATATGATCATAATCATTAGCTCAAGATCTGTATCCTGTTTTTCTCTCCTCATAACAAGGAACATAAGTCAAAAGCCACACAATAAACCATGATACACTTAAATTATATTTATGTCAATGTCAAATGTAAAATAACTGAATATGTGTTGTATAATAACTGAACATATGTTGTATAATAACTGGATATGTTGTATAATAACTGAATGTGTTGTACAATAACTGAATATGTATTGTATAATAACTGAATATGTGATGTATAATAACTGAACATGTATTGTGTAGTAACTGAATATGTGAAATTTATAAAGACATGCTGTGTCATGCTAAAACAAAAGACAAAAACAAGCAGCGAAGAAGACTGTAAAAAAAAATATATATATATATTGTACAAAGTGATTGTATCAGAGGAATAGGGAGAAGTATTGTATTGTGTTTCAAGATTGTAAATATAGGTGACAACTTGAAAAACAAAACAAAGGGCATGTGAGACAGAATATTAGAAGACCCCAAAAGAAAATCGTTTATGTGAATATTTGTTAAAAGTATAATTTGTTTTTTGATATTGGTATGAGTTGGTTAAATGGCGAAAACGTGTTAAAAATGTTCATTGTTACGAACAACTAAGTTTGCCCAAAGACGTCATAAATTTTTCCATATTTGATTTTAATATATATGTATAAATATTAGAAATATATGTGTTGCATAATAAAAGTAAGGGAGGATGGTTAGGGATCGCTTCCCTAACAAGAAAGAACTATTTGATGGACGCATACACGGATGTATACGAAAAAGGCGGTGTCGCGTGAGGTGACACCATAAACTGTCCACTTGCGTGTGTGTAATCGAAGTGAAAGGACATATTTAGGTAGTGTGAACATAGAATTTTCACCAAACTTTCATCAAGCATTGGTTCCACTAAATGAGAAGGTGGAAGCGTTTTAAATCATTTGAATGGTGCTGAGAGGAATTATTTAATGTAAAGTATCGAAAAAGTGATAATAAAATAATACATTGTGGTGAAGAAACTTCGTGTGATTTTTCATTCCATCCGTTACTACGCCCTGAAATCACAAAGATCTTAATAGCTCAAAGACACAACGATATTAATAATTACAAAAACCGCACCAGATGATAAGATGATACAAGGGTGGCTGACATTTCTATCTCCCATAAATATAGTTGTAGCATCACCATATTTTTCTCTATCTTTCTTATGAGCTTGCATGCCTTATCTGCTAAGAAACATCTGGTCCCCTCAGTTTTTACTATAAACATTTTAAAAATATTGATAATGAATGTTCTTTTATATTCTAACACACTAAAACTGTATATGATCAATTATTGCAATGTAAATAAATATGCGTGTAATCTATTGTAAGAAAATTAAAATTAAAAAAAAAGTGGTATATCATTGGAACTTTCTGGCCTTGAATTTGATTTTAGCATGCTACAGTCTAAAAGCAATCAAACATCTGAGGCAGGAATTTCATCGCAGACTATCATAATTTATATATGTTACGAACAGAATTGGGGTAATAGAAAGGAATTGCAAAGTCATAATGTACATGACCTACCCAGGAGAGGTGTAGATGGACGCATTTTGTTGTTGTAACTATGTAGAACATAACAATAGGTGTAAGAAAATTTTTCAAGATTCTAGCTTCAGTCAGATATGAGTACAGATGTCTTTTCTGTTGAGTTAATGTAAAGAAGATTTCAGAAACATATAAGTTTGAAATTATTGTCAAAATTGGTGTGAAATGCCACTGAAAACATACTATGAATAAATTTGTAAGTTATTATTTTTAATGAGATTCTCATTCACTAGATTAAGCCCCTTTTTGCAAATCAATATGCCCTGAAGTAGGTGGGTGGGTGGGCAGGTGGAGCTAATATCAATCATTAAGGGACTCCTGCAGCAATGATTACCATTCCAGATGGTGAAATGTTGATCTCTGGGAAAGCTATCAATTATATAGATCAAATTGTGAGGAAGTCCTATGCATTCAACTTTTAATATTAATATGCTATGCCACACTTTATCAAATGCTTGGGCACTGCTGTATATTGACAGTTTACAAAGCCATGAATAATTATGGACTGAGAGAAACTTAAGAGCTAATGAATAGTCGAACAATTTGAGCAGAATCCAAATTGAAAATGTGGAATAATTTGACTATGGTAAATATAGTTAGAGATTCAATAATGAATAGCTTTCTCAAAAAGTTTTGATAGTATAAGCAATAAGCTTATATGTCTTTAGCTTGAAGGAAGGTGTTTTGGTTTATTTGATTTTTGAAATATTGTTTTCTGGAATTTTCCAAACAGGAGGGAAGTATCTGATGTAGAGAGCTGCATTTACAATGCTGAAATAACCTTATACAGATGCTAAATGGGGGAAAGAAAGAAAAAAAAATTCTATTAGATAGTATAACTATAGTTTGCTAACTTCCATAGTTGTAATTAAAATTTAGAATGGTTCTGTTAAGCAAATGAGGCACTGTATGATGTCCAAAAGCACCCTTAACAGTGGTCCACAAGTATTACGCTGTACAGGTTGGATATTTGTAGCTTGAAACTTTCTTCACCTAAGTTGTTATTGAAGCAAAGTCCTTTTATTAAAAAAATTAATCTATTCCATTTAACGTCAGACAAATACCTGAATGTTAGGTATGCACAGATATAAAATTGTTGTTTGTACTCAGATTTTCAAATCTCTATAAAGATTCTGTAAAATAATATTCACAGATTTAGTATAGAGCACATGTGGTTTGGTAATGTTGCTGTACATGGGCTTAGGGGGCATGTAACACAGGGCACCAACATATCAGAAATGAAAGTAGCCAGCAATAAGTAACACATAATTTGCACAATGTTGGAATTGTGAGGTTAGCAAGATGATGAATGAGGTAACTTCCGGCAATGTGTGTACATAGAAGTAGGTGACGTACATACCAAGAAGGCGGGAAACTCTATTTTACTTGCACATACATTCCTCAATTCAACCCAAAGGATCTCCCAAATGTAACACTGAGCACCACAATTACAGAATAATTGAGGATCCCTTCATATTACGATGAAACAAATGAACTCATGAATAACATAATGTGAAGTAAGTATGGAATCACAAGCTTATGCAGTTGTACAGTAGGTAGACAACTGTAAGTGAGAATATATTTTGTAAATATATGTTTATAAAAGAAATGCAAAGTTGTGTTTCAGAGACATATAACCTAAAATAACTATAAAATCATAAGATTATCAGGGATGTAGCTTAGGGGGACGCTAGTATGCTGAGCGTTCCCCTTATTTTTCTGTCTTTATTTTATATATATTTTGTGTTGTAGTAGTTTTAATGCAGAACAATTATTTTACACAATCACTTAGCACTGACGCTTTCACAGATCATACTGTTGAGCAGCTATACTTAGCTAAAATAGCACACACAAATTTTACAAGTCAATCCGTTCCATTCTAAAACAGTGGCATACGCTAAGACAAGGTCAGCGTTTCACTGCTTGCATGTGGTATGGCTAGGATGGCCTCCCTGCAAAGCCCTCACCTATCCCCTGCCTGCACCTCTCACCTCGGCAAGCCCCTCACTTACTCATCTGTATACGCTAGCATTAGCTGTATGCTATGACACGGTTCTGACGCCAGAGTATTGTTGAGGTACTGTCAATTGTGTTTCTTTGTGAATAAAATTGTTCTACATAAACTCAAAGTGCGTGTGATATTCACATCATAAGAATGAGTGACATACAACACCAGCTAAGATGTTTTCTCTTAATTTTTTTTTTCTTCAAATGTTGGGCATTGAGTTCATTTTCGTTTTTTCGCACTATATGGCTTGTATTTTATATACAACACACACACACACACACCCACGCACGCACGCGCACACACACACACACAGTCGGTCTGGGTGGCTCAGTTGGTTAGAAGCTGGCCTACGGATCCCAAGGTCGCGGGTTCAAACCCGGCCCAGGTCAATGGTTTTTAAGTGTGCTTAAAAACGACAGCTCCATGTCAGTAGATTTACTGGCATGTAAAAGATCTCCTGCGGGACAAAATTCCGGCACACCGGTGACGCTGATGTGATCCTGGCAATTGACAGCGTCGTTAAACAAGAAAATAATTTTTTTTAATTTTAAACACACACACACAGACACACACACACACACGCACGCACGCACGCATGCACGCACGCACGCATGCACACACATCTCTTTGGTTTTTGATAGTTGCATATTTTTATTAAATGTGTTTAATATGTATTTTAATGTATTACAGTTCAGAGTGAAAGATGGTGTGTACTATGGAAACTACAATAACTACAAAACAGTAATGTTACTTTAATTGTATTTCTTACTGGTACTATAGTACTCTTAAGAAGTAATATTAATAGGAAACAATTTAAAGCGTAAGTGCAAAGTATTTAGTTTTCCAAGAATTTTGTACCCTTTACTACTTCCCAAAGCAGGGCCATCTCTTCATGCTCACTATGGTCAGGTAGAAAAGGGTCAATTGCCAAGAATGCTGATCTATGCAGACCATCACTTCACTAATGACAGAATGGTCAACTTCCAAATATGTTAAACCGTTCTTAATCATTAGCCATTGCTTCAATGTTTTTGTAACTGAGAGTTTTACTTTATTCTCTTTTGTAATTGAACTTAAAATAAAGTGAGAACTAATTTTTATATTCAAAGTTGCTGAAATTTTGCGTTCTTTTGCAAAATAAGGCATATTTTGCTTCAATCTGTACTCATAGCTAAAATTTGCTGAAAACAATAATACTGATTTATTGGTCAACATCACATAATTTGGAAAGATAATGGGAAATCGCTTGAATATAATGTCTGTCACCTTTATCGTTAATGTGAAAAAAGAGTGCCCCTAGTTATAGCATTCCTATATTTTTATTTTACGCTATGCCACTGAAGATCATGCAATTGTTAGTAGGTAGATAACCATAAAATATGAATATGTTTCATAATATATGTATATGAAATAAATACAAAGATTTATAAGATGTGGCAGGCGATTGAAAAAAGAAATGTTTTAAACATTGGCTTTTACTGGAAATAATTGCCGCAAGGGTAATAATTATGCCTCTGGGACCACATAGGAAAGCCTCATGTGTAACCTAACTTTTACCTCCTCTCCAAAGTTGCAATTTACTGGTGGTTACAATGTCATTTTAAATGCAGATTTCCATTAATAGTTAACAGCTAAAGGAAATGAAAATGAAAATCTTCATTTCCTAACATGCTCTGCAAATGTTACATGCTCTTTCCTCCTTCATTTACATTCTCTCCATAATTATGTTTCAGTTTTACTTCCAATCCTCTTTGCTAGCATTACTTTAATATTTAGTTTGTGCTTCCATTCCTTTGTTTCAGCTTCACACTGTGATTCCATTCCATTATCCATATTCCTCTCTGATTTGTAATAGCCTAACTCTTTGTCCACTATGGGGGATATAGTGTATTTTGTCCTGTCAAGTTGGCATGGTTTAGTGAGATTGGGCATCAATAGGCCTGTATACAGCAACATTACCCGTGCTTTTTGTATTCTATACAACTTAAAAATTTATATTTATGAACTAGAATCAATGCTAATTCTAACACAAAATACTACTAATGGATCCCCACTTCCTCAGCCTTACTATGTACAACTGTGTATCAAAGAAATAAAAATCGAAGCAATTTTATTTATTTGCTTCCAGTCCTCGTAACAAAGCCATAGTTGCTATAGCAGCTGCACTGATGATAAATAATGTCTTCAATGCATTAAAGTTGTTTCCACTCTCAGGATCACTGGTGCAATGTGCAGAAGAAAGACTTGATAGAGCTAAAGAGTGAAATCTTCGTTTCACTACATCTTTTTCAGCTGCCACAGTTTTCTGCAACTTCAGAATATTTGGAGTTGCTGATAATGGTTTCTTACAGCACTCTGAATGATCTTTAGATTCAGCAGTTGGCACATCTGAAAATAATTAAATGGCACATGTTAGTAATTACAGAAAAGGACTGCTGTTTTGGGTTCTCATTTATAGTTGTTGTTGTTGTTTTCTAGTGCCTTGCATCTGGCAATGAAGCCATTAGCATTCGTGCTTTCCAATACTTTTGAACTGTAGTTTCTTCTGATCTTAATGCTTCACAGGTCTTCAAGTGAAGACCTGTCATTTATAGTTCATCTACATTATGCAATTTGATTTCATCAACATGTAAATTTGGTTAAAGTGAACAAAACATTAATAACAAATCAGAACTCAGAGGAAAGATCAACATTCCACTCTAATTTATAACATTGCATAGTGTTACAAAAGGCATGTTTAAACATAAAATATTTTGCTGTTCTTTTTTACTTTAGATGAATCTCAGGAAATAAAGTTCACAAAATAAACAGATATCATGAGAGTAAGATGGAACAGTTGCTGCGATCAGATACAAATGTGAGAATGACCTTGTAAGAGTGAGGGTAAAATATGAATGACTTGTCTTATTTAAATATGTTATACTTACTTTAGTAGTTTTGTTTTGTGTAATAAGCACATAAATAAATATAAATGGTTCTCTGATTAACAAGTCTGTGCAACTATACTCAATCCAGCCTTAGAACCAGACTTGTTGTAAACATAACATGTATCAGTTCATGTTAGATACTTGCTTCTATCAATTGGGAGGAACAAACTGTTCCTATGCATGCAAGAGAGATGAGTCACACCACATAGAATTAAACAGAAGCTACAATCTTCTTTAGTTTTGCTATTCATATTATTTACTATTTTACATTAATCAAAAGTTTTGCAATGTCTTTCCTTTACATACTTCTTGAAACCCCACAGATAAAAGTACATATTTAAGTACTATAGCATCTATAAAACATGATAACCTGTTTCACATGCTCTTTCCACTGTATGAGAGAATAGAAATTTGCTGGGAAGATTATGCAACCAGAGGTGCACTCAAATCCTTACCTTCAAGTATATGCTGAAGATGTCTGCTCTCAAACATGCAGCATATCTTGTACAAATTTTCTCTCACTCACTCACCTTAGTTCAGCAGCAGAAATTCTTGTGATTTCTTGCATGATGCTATCACAAATTTCCTGTAGTCTGCAAAGGGTAGAACAAGGATTCCTGCTGCTGATCATAGGTGAGTGAGCGAGAGCATTTTTACTTTCTCTACTGGTAAGTAGAGGAAGTATTATATTCCACCCAAAAATTCGATGTCGAGATTTCACCGGAAATATACGTTTTGAGACTCCCTAAATCCAAAAAAAGTATTTTTAGAAAAAGGTCCCTGTGTGTGTGTGTGTCTCTGTGTGTGTGTGTATCTGTCTGTCTGTCTGTCTGTCTGTCTGTCTGTGTGTCTGTGGACAGCACAAGTTAAAAACAAAAAGTAGGTTAAAAACCAAAGTTGGTATTTAAGTTTAATGTCTTTCAGGGATACGACACAAAGATTTTGAAGAAAATAGCCCCACCCTAAACTACCCTTTACATGGAAAATTTTTTGAAAATGCTAACGATTTTGATTAAAATGCCATATATTTGAGATATTTTTATGACAAATGAAATGTATATCTTGAATTTTCTGGCTATAGCCCCTGTAGTTGTATCTACTCTGGACGACTTTTGCATAACTGGTAAACCATTAGAGATAGACCAAATCATACTGTACAAAAAGCATATATCTTGCTAAAATACACAATTTATGTCTGAATAAATTTTCTTCTAAGGTGAACCATTTCGGAGATATTCCTTGTTATGTGTGTGAGTTTCGGAAAACAAAACTTTCGTGAAATGGAACATCGTTGTTCATTTTTTTATATGTTAAGTGTGCAAAGAGAACGGAATTTCAAAGCTTTAAAAGATTTGACTATTGCACAAAGCCTACTGTATTCTAACATTGTCCTTGCACCTACAAGGAAATAGCAATAAGATAATTTCTACAAATGTTAATATTAACATGATGAAGATACAAGAATAAGAGTTTTTAAGAATGGTTAGTACAAGAGTAGAGAAAGTCATGAGAGTGCAACACATCAGATTTTTAAGATACATGCTGCCTGTTTGACAGCAGAAGGTCAACATTTTCAGCATCTACAATATGGTAAAGAATTTAATATGCCTATGATGGTACAATTTTTCCAGAAACTCTCAGTTCTCTCACACAGTGGAGTGAGGCCATAAATGGGTTACCATGTGTTTTAAAGATTGTAAATATGTTGGGTGCTTTGTTTTCCTGCACATTGCAGGCTAGTAAATGATGACATGTGTTTACATCAAGTTGGGTTCTAAGAGTGGAGACATTAAATGGTCTGTCCTGATGATGTAAACATAATTTCCAGGACAAATAAGGGACTTTCCAAGATCTTCAAGAAATTTTGAATAAGAATATCCTACAAGTAAATATGGAGAAAATTCAAATGTTAATACAAACATGTAGGAATAATATGAATAATAATACAAAAAATCCAATCAAATGGGAATAAATATGATTCAAAATTTTAAATATTTATGTACAATAATTAATAACAATAGTGGAATTCATGAGATAGAAAGTTAGACTGACAAAAGCAAATATATCCTATTTTGTATTCTTATCATCTAAAGATATATGCAGATAAACAAAGATAACATTACATAGTATGTGCTAGAAAACATGATTATTGACAAAGAAGCTGTGTTAAATCCCTTCGAAAGAAAAATATTGAAGAGAAGTTTGGGTCCAGTAATGAGCTGTGGTGTGCTTTAAGTGGAATGTGGGAAAGGGAAAGTGCATAATTTGCAGTGGTGTACAACCTGCCAAGTGACACAGAATTTTATAATCCAAATTTAATGTGCTAAAACAAGATATTGAGAAATTGTGAAATTGACATACTGTGACAAATAACAGTCATTACTTTTTTTCATTTTATTTCTTCTAAACCTGAATCGCAAATCACAATTTGTGACCTTGCAACTCACAACTGTTCTGTTGTATTGTAACCTTGAACAAACTTCACCAGCACTACTATACACAGCTCATTCTGACAATTAACTACTAACTGACTGCCAGGTTGCTTATATAGCCTCTCAAATACTGGTGATTTTTCTGGAAGTAGAAGTTTCTCGAAACTTCTCATAAATAAGTTTGCACACATCGAGAGCTTCTAGAACAGTGTGGAATAGTGTTTGTTTCTAGCCACCATTGTCGCTGGCCATGTGTTGTGTGAGGTGGCTGACCTTGACTCTCCTTTGCCTGTGACCGTCGTGACCCTATGTGCAAGATTTAAATGCAACTGTAGGACAAACTCAAATACAGATCAAATACCTTGAATGTGAGATAGCAGGGGAGGCATGGAAGATGGAAAGAAGAATGAGCAAAGACAAAAAATTAACAGTGAAGGCAGGTAGCTGATAGAATTTTGTGAGCAATTTAATTTGGTGAGGTGTAGTGCTGTGAAAAGGAAAAATGATATGGTTGAATTTACTTTTGTGAATAAGAATAGGCAATGTGGTGAACTATATGTTATATTCAGGTTTAGATGCACATCTCATTGATTCTGAAATGTTAAAGTTAGTCTGCTCAAGTAATAATTTGCCAATATAAATTCTAATATACGTGTAAGGGAGGATTAAAAGGGTACGACCAAGGAGGAATTAGAATTAAAAGATATAAATGGACAGATGAAGAATTACAAGCATTTCATAGGGAGCTAGGGTCATAAAAAGATAGGCTAAAGGAAAGAGATGTTAAGGAATTTCTAAAAGAAGAATTAAGAGAGCTGTTTTAAGATTACAAATGATAGTGAAACCTGTGGGAGCAGACATTAGAGTGAAAGATTATTTGCTCAATAAACAGAAGGATTACAATGGTAAACAGGAGACCAAATGGAAAGAGAGAACTCCTAAATTGAAAGTTGATGCTATAAATGTCTTATGGAAGTAAAGAGGAAAGGTGAGCCAAAAATTACATGAAGCAGCAAGAGTTACTAATAGTAAAACAATATAGACCTTGGTTAAGAGCATATAAAATAATGGTAGAGCAAAAGAAAATAACTTAAATTCAGAAGTTTGGCTGAATTATTTAAAAAAATCTTTCGGTAGCAGAAAAGCAAAATACTCAAAATATATGGCCTATGGAAAATGGTTACTATATCGAGCAATGAAATAGCCAGATAGAGGTACTATCTTTCACAAAAGGAAATACACAACTTCAGTTAGACCTGCACAAAGGGTCACCTAATTCTTAGGCAATCTTGTACGGGTGGTATGAGAATTAAATTTGTCATATGTATCCCTTGCAGCCATGGCTCACCTCACAGTTTTGAAAAGCAATGCTTCAGCAATCCTACATTAATGGGCAAACATTGCAAATTCAACTTCAGTGCACCTGCAGAAAATATGTTCTTATTGTTTATCTATTAGGTTGTGGACTAGAACCACAAATGATTCCAGTATTGGGTGCTAGGCTTACAAATGTACGCTTTTATCAGTGACAGTTTCTGTGTTCGCTATAGTGGAACTCATTAAGGCATGTTTGTGCCAGTCAACAGTCGTGGGCTAAAATTAGTTTGAATCCTATTGAACGTTTCTATTTGTTTTTCTTTCTTAATGGGAACATCATCAAACAAAATATAAAATTATACAACATTGGAATCTATTCTTGATAAAGCTTCTCCTTCAGGTATTTTTATTCTGCACAGCATTGTAACTTTTCCTGCCCTCTTGTGCATGCTGCAACATGATTACAATTTTACACTGAATGCTTTATAAGATCTTAATTGCAACTGCTGAAAATGAAAGAGGGAACACGCCTATCACAATTGTCAGTCATTCCTCCCAAAATTAACAATATTTCCCTTTAAATACTCACATTCAAGGGCATCTCTAAAAATTTTGTAGACTGTTACCATGTTCAGATATTAATTTGATCATGCACTGTTGATATTCATATTAGCCTGCAATGGATATATGGAAATATTAATTGTATCTTCATGTTAGAAGGCCTTGATATGTAAGGAAATTAAAATTTTTCAGGCACAAAAATGAAAAGAATTACTTTAGAAATTTTTAGTGCACTCAGCATGATTACAATCCTTTATGGTTAATTATGCAGCAGTATGATATAAATACCATGCAACAAGATGCAAAGTAGTGAAGGGGCAAACAAATTTAGTATACTACATATCATAGGAAAGCATTTAATGGTGTAAAATACAGTTTTGATGGTCATAAAAATGCATTGTTACAAGATCTGGATGTCAGTGAATATAGCAATTAATGATATTGTGACATTGGTGCCAATCTCTTTGGAGAAAGCACCAAAGTAGAATGCTCCTTGGCATGATGTGATCATTCTTAAGGAGCACTAAGTAACTTTCAGAGGTTGAAAAAGGTTAACTGTGAAAATTTATGTAAATTTTGAGTGTCATTATTAGGGCTCGGAAGTTCAGGCCCTAAAAACACTGAAATATGCATGCAAATATGCTCTTAAAAACTTCAAAATATGCCAAGAAATATGCACTATTTCATTAGAACAGTTCATGTCCCTTTGCAATAGACGAGTTAGTGTAAATAATAAAGTTACCTTATTCCTTAGAGGTTGAAGCAGAAATGGTCCCGCTGCTAGTATTAACTGCTAAATTGCAGTTCACAACGAACACTACACAAATTTTCAACAGTAAAACGTCGTCTATTGTCTAACAAAACACTTTTGTAACGTGAAAAACTTCTTTACACGTCACAAGATGTTATAGGGGCATGTTTAAATGATGTTAACTGAGTCACAGAGAGAGTCAACTCCCTTGGTGTGACAGATGGTTTTCTTTCGAGGATGTCTCGAATATCGCACATCTGTTTATAACCAGAATTTTTTGAAATTACATAATTCACTTTCTCTTTCACTTTTTGTCCTATGCTGCCAGGAACCGAACTTAGATCACATATTGTTTTTTCAAACACAGTAAGTGATTCATGCAAAGGAAATCTTACAGCTTCCAATGCCGTTATGGCTGTTGGCAAGAAAGAAAAATGGGCAGATATGAAACTAAGATCCTTCTTTAACCCAGTGCCTGACAGAATATTTTGCACAGTTTGTATTGATGAAGCATCGTTCGAATCCAATGAATTAACAACCTCTTCGATTATTTCTATGTGCTCAGCATAATATAAAACTGTATCGACCTATATTCCCCATCAAGTTAACACCGGTGCAGGAGGAAGTCAGATATTAGGTGCTGTTGATCTAAACAACTTAACTGTTTTAGGAGATTTAACAAAAATTCTCTTTGTACTGGACACAAATCTATCTACCAGTGGGAAAGAATGGCGTATTGTCTCAGAAATTTGATGAAGAGTGTGTGCCTAACAAGTTATATGAATTAAGTTAGGAAAAATACCTTTCAAAGTTTTTCCAGATTTTATCATATAAGGTAACAAATAAAAGCAACCAGTTGTATTCGATTCCACATGGGCATTGTAATTTCAAAGAGTCCATCACAAACTGTGTCACAGTTACATTGTCAGTGGCCAACAATTTGCACACATTAAGGAGATAATCTGCAGTCTTTTGTTCATTATTTAAGGAACCCACGATTATATTAGCAATAGAACAGCGTTCAGAATCAGAGGTTTCATCAATTGACAACCACACAAACTGATCCGCTTATTCTTGTATATTTGACAATATGTTATTGTAACAATGCCCAACGTAAGTCTTACGCAGTGTACTTTCTTCAGGCACATGTTGTTGAGTACACTTGGCAAGAAAGTTTTTAAATATCGGATTATTAATTTTGAACAAGGGAATATCAGCAGCTAAAAATATTTGGCACAAGTCATAGGAAAATTCAGTAACCTTACTTCCTAAACATTCTAGTAATTGTTTTAGAACAGGTTATTTGTTTGTGAGTTTTCTGATTAAATTCTCCTTATGTTTTGCTGTGTTTATGTGCTGAACTATTTGAAATCTTTTCTCACTCCCTATATTTTGTCACACGCTCCACAAAACAGTGCCCTATTATCTGTAGATATTAAATCACCCGAAAACCCTTTCTGTAAATTAATTAATCTAGCACTCTAAGTTGATTTTATTTTCGGTATTTGAAGAGCTTTTTAACATTTTATACGCCTAATTTAATTTGGAGGGAGCTAGTTCACAACACTGTTACGTTTGAACACCACGCAGAGCCAAGCGTTGCTTTGATCGTGCTGCTCAAAACGTTGACCTTCACTTTATCTTTGTTAATATAAACCTCTCAGATAACGCACTGATTATTCTCTATGCATGAACATATAATGAAAGGATGGAAACAGGGGATTCACTACATAACAACATGACTCAGCATTGCTTCTCGCCACCTCACGAGTTACATCATCATATGCAACACTACCAATATGAAAAATATTATCCAGGTGGAAAGAAACCATAAAAATCATTAAAATATGCTATATAGAGGCTATAGTATTGAAATAATGTGCATTTATCAAAATCAAGAGAATATGCAGTTATATGCACCATAAAATCACGTCCAAATAACTTAAAATTCCATAATTCGTGCACATAATGTAAAAGCATATGTTTTTAACCCTTACGAAAAAGCATGCAAATGCATGAACTTCCTAGCCCTGGTCATTATGTTAAATTGGTGTATGTGAGATTATACCAATTGTAAAAGTTCAAGAAAATAAATAATGGAGTACTGAATATTGTTACATTGGTGTCAGAAGTGAAATGAAAGACATGAAGGCATAATGGAGGAAATGATGAAACTACTACTTACAAGTATGGCAGAGATGAAGGCAGAAATGAAGACAGTGAATTCCACAATGCAGCAAATGGAGACGAAAGTGGAAACTGGAATGCAACAGATGAAAATGGAAATGAGGTGCTTGGGGCTAGATATAATAGTAAGCCACATCTTAAGCAAAATTGATATTCTTATGTTTTTGGTATGTGCTAGGGGATGGCAAGCCACAGGTTTGAAGAAACTGAGAGATAGTAACACACACGCAGTTGCTATGTATAGCACCAAGAAATAATGTGCAATTTTTGTGCTTTAGTCTGGTAAGCCACAGGTGGTGTCTTGCAAAGGAAATAAAGTGAGTTGTTCCAATGAAATAATGATTTGTAGAACCCATATGCAAGTTGATTGTTTTGCAAGTGAATTCTGATGCAATGAATCGCCATCGCCATCGCCGCCACCACTGCCACTGCCACCACCACCATCATCATCCAAGGTAAGCTTCAACAAAATATAATTATGTGGCATGCCATATTATAGCATGTGACGTGGCTTATCATGGCAATGCAGTACATGCAGTATTTATAAATAATACCAATGTTTAATGGAACCATGAGCTACTTATATGACAATTTCTAAGATATTTATCTGGAAATCATTAACTAAGAATGATTGCTATACCTGTGATGGGCATCACTACATGCCTGCTATAAGTGTTATTGTGGCATGCCATTAAATAGCTGTTAAACTGCAGCATAGTTTTGAAGGTTCATACTGTTAGTAACTTTTGCATTTCTTTTTTCTGTCACAAGCAGACAAACTTAACTCCTGTTGTTAGTCAGCCCTCTCTCCTGTTAAGGATAAGCAGCATCGATAGTGACAGCAGACACCAGAGTTAAGTAAAAGAACTAAAAGAAAATGCGGAGGTAATCTGGCATATACTTAAAAGTGGCTCAATTCATCAGAATCTAAGAATATTATAAAAAGAAATTATGGTTATTTTAATTAATCATTAATATTATTACATAGAGGGCCCATGCACAAATAGTTTATTAATGTTATTAAATTAGGAATAAAGAGCAGGGAGGGAAATGGAAGTAAGGCAGAATAGGAAACAAAAAAATAGGGGGTGGTTCGATGAAGAGTGTCAGGCAGAAAAAAAGGAAGTGCTCAAAGAACTAACTAGATGGAGGAGAACAGGAGAGGAAGCAGATAGAAAAAATCTGATGATTAAGAAATGGGGATATAAAAATCTACTAGAGGTGAAGAGGAAAGAATGGCAGGAAAATATGGGGAAAATTATTAAAGAGGCTATAGAGGGAAAAGACAGTAAAAAAGTTTGGGAGGTAGTAAGAAGGACCAGTAAGAAGGGGGAGGTCAAAAATGAGATTACACCAAATGAATGGCGGAGATATTTCAGAGATTTGATTGGGGAAAGAAAAAATACAAAACTAGAAATAACCGAAATAGGAAAAATAGATACAACAAATGACAAATTAGATGATAAATTTACAGTGCAAGAGGTCTACCAGCAAATAAAAGGTATAAAAAAAGAAAAGGCAGTAGGGTATGATGGAATACCAGGGGAATTTTGGAAAACAGATGGAGAAACAGAAAAGGGTTTAGAAATAATGACAAAGGTATTAAACAAAATAAAAGAAAGTGAGGATATTCTGGAAAGTTGGAAAATAAGTATGATAGTACCTATATATAAAGGGAAGGGGGGACCAAACAAGCCAGAAAACTACAGGGGAATAAGTCTGCTATCTATTTTAGGAAAAATTTACACCGGGATACTGGCAGAAAGATTAAAAAACTGGGCAGAACAGGAAAGGAAGCTGACAGAATTTCAAGCAGGCTTTAGAAAAGGGAGGCAAACAGTAGATAATGTGTTTATAATAAAAACAATAATAGATAAATACCTTAGTAAAAAGAGAGGAAGAGTATACATGTTTTTTGCAGATTTTGAGAAGGCATTTGATACAATAAACAGGAGAGCTCTTTCATGGAAATTAAGAAGAAAGGGGGTGAGCGAAAATTTTATAAAGGAAGTAGAAAAAATATATAATGGGATAAAGTTTTGTATAAGATGGGGAAAGAATGAAATCACAGAAATGACGGAACAAGCAATTGGTTTGAGGCAAGGATGTAAACTTAGTCCAATATTATTTAATTTATTCATAGACGATATAATAGATAAAATCCAAAAAGCGAACAAACACTGTCCTGTAATAGCGAATAAGGAAATACCAGGATTGCTATATGCTGATGATTTAATGGTAGGATCTATAACAATTGTAGGATTACAAAGGGCAATAAATGAGGTGCAAAAATTTTGTGAGGAATGGGGAATAAAGATAAATATAAACAAGTCCAAGGTCATGGTTTTCAAAAAGGGATTTAAATTGAGAAAAGAGGAGAGGTGGGTATTAAATGGGAAAAGATTAGAAGTGGTCAAAGATTTTGAATACTTGGGAGTGAGGCTAAATAACAGAGGAGAGTGGGAGGCACATGGAAGAAAGATAGAAGCAAAAGGGAGAGCTGCAATGTCAGGAGTCAGAATTTGCAAATACAAGTTAGAGATGACAACCAAGTGGCTGGAAAGGATGTATGAGGCGGTAGTGGAATCAAAAATGCTTTATGCAGTAGAGATCTGGGGGGCCACAGATATAAACAAGAAGGTAGATCATATGTATAGAATGTTCTGCAAAGAATTATTGGGACTACCGAGATCGGCGCCAAGAGAAGTGGCCTTGGTAGAGCTTGGGAAAACAAGAAGGAAAGGAATAATAATGGAGAGAATAATAAAATTTTGGTATAAATGTTTGGTTAAAGAAGATGAAGAAATTTTAAAATTGTGTATGAAGCAACAAAAAAATCTAGAGAATGAAAACAGTTGGTGGGCAGGGGTTGGAAAAATTATGGAGAAAATAGGAATGGGAGATATATGGAAACTTGAAGAAAGAAATGAAAGTAATGTAGATAAACTAGTAAAGTGTAGGGTAGAAGACATAGAAAGGCAAGAGATATGGGGAAGTTTAGAAAACAAGAAATCATTACAATTCTACAAGCAAATAAAAAGAGGTTGGGGGCGAGAACCATATGTGGATTATTGTAACAGACAGGAAAAAGAAGGACTAGCGTGGATGAGAACAGGAGCAATATTTTTAAGAGGGACAAGAAGCGGTAAAATAGGAATATGTGAAATGTGCGGTGAGAAAGAAAGTATAGAACATTATTTGACAGAATGTAAGGAATTAGCATTATGGAGGAAAAAGGTTTGGGAGAAAAAATGGGAAAAAATAGAGGGGAAAATGGTAGCCATAAAAATGTTAACAGTGAAAGAGGAAAGGAAGGTTAGAAGTATAGGTGAGTTTTTGAAGAAAGTAAGAGAAAAATGGGCAAGAAAAGTAAAGAGTGGAAATGAAGAAGGCAGAGTGGGGGAGAGGGACAATTAATTAATATAAGATGGAATAGATTGATCAGAGCTACCTGGGAGGCAAATGGCCTGGGTGCCATGCAAATCCAAGGTAGCAATAAGGTTATGTAAAATTTGTATGTAGTTTAGGTTAGAGTAGGATAATTGTAAAAGTTATGTAAAAGAATTGGTACAAATAAAATTCATTCATCAATAAATAAAATTATGAATAAGATTTTCCTTTATAAAAATGTAACATAGAATCATTTTTATTTTTAAGGATCAGGAGTATTTGAGTGATGTAACCAAAAAGAAAATATCTGCCAGCAAAATAGGACCTCCATGTACTTGCTGTTGGAAATGACTGAAGCACACAGTTCATGGAGACTTCTGTGAAATTAATGTCAAGAAGCATAGCCGTCCTGCACAGACATCATGGATTGAGACCATAACACCAAATATAATCGGTCAATTCCTATACAGCATAAGAAGCTGTCACACATCATAGATCTGCTCCATATACCTGTAATGCATCATGGATATTATTTATCTCTGACTCAATACAAAGCCACAGAGCAGTTTGGTGAACCTGAATTAATTTATGGCACTTTCTAGATGACAAATGGCAATGTGAATGGATATCAATGAAGTCAAATGTTGGCACTGAAATATTGGTGATATATAATGACAAGCCACAAATCTTTATGTATTCCTCGGACTTAATATTGTTTTGCACCACTTAAAGTAATAAAAATGTTCCGTTCTATGTGACAAGAATACCTAAATGTATGTAGCATATAAAAATATTAAAATTCCATTTATGTACATCAGCAGATTTATGGAATTTTTTGAACTTTCATATGTCTCTCCTGTAAAATTCACTTAAGGTGCCTTACCATTATCCAGCTCCAAATGCCTCAAATATTAAAAATGAAGATACACTTATCAGTGAACTGGCTAGTGTGTAGGAAGATGGGGAAGAACTCAGCAGAAAGATGCACGATCTTGGTGAATGTGTTAATGCCCTCACAGAGTTGAGAGCAAAACCAAGAATTTGAACTCCAGTGTGGAACAAATACTCACTGAAAAACCTGAAGTCAAGATGCAAGGATGTAGCACAGCATCTGCGTACATCAAACCACCTAAGAATAATAGAACATCGATATTTGAAGTCTTCTGCTTACAATTATAATTCAGATTTCACCGGAAATATATGCTTTGAGGCCCCCTGAATCCAAAAAAGCACTTTTAGAAAAAGGACCATGTGTGCGTGTGTGCATGCGTTGTGTGGTATGTGGTGGATGGTGGGTGGTGCATGGTGTGTGGTGTGTGGTGCAAGGTGTGTGGTGCGTGCATGTGGCATGTGCACGTGCATGTGCATGTGTGTGTGTGTTTGTTTGTTTGTGTGTGTGTCTGTCTTTGTGTGTGTCTGTGAACAGTGTAACTCAAAAATGAAAAGTTGGTTAAAAACCAAAGGTGGTGTTTAATATCTTTCAAGAATGCGACACAAAGATTTTGAAGAAAATGCCTTCATCCTAAACTACCATTAACATGGAAAATTTTTTTGAAAATTCTGATTTTCTCAAAAATGGCTCTGATGATTTTGATTAAAATGCCACATATTTATTTTTGTGGTAAATGAAATATAATTTTTTAATTTTCTGGCTATAGCCCATGCAGTCCTGTTTACTTTTGATGACTTTTGCATAACTGGTAAACCGTACAAGATAGACCAAATCTTACTATGCAAAAAATGTAGATCTCATCAAAACGCACAAGTTGCATGCATTTATTTGTGGAACGAACTATTTCAGAGATATTCCCTTTTATTTGTGTGAGTTTTTCAGACTTGAACTTTTCTCAAAAGGAAAGCCATTATTCACTTTTTTATCTGTTTGGCCTTGCAAAGAGAACAGTATTTCAAAGCTTTAAAAGATCTGACTATTGCTCAAAGCCTTCTGTATTACCACATTTCCCTTGCATCTATAAGAACATCAGCAGTACGATAATTTGTACAACTGTTAATCTTGACTAACATGAAGAAGATAGATGAATAAGAGTTTGTAAGAATAGTTCATACAAGTGTAGAGAAAGTTATGTGAGTGCAAAACATGATTTTCACTTTCTCTGCTATGTATAATAAGTAGGGAAAGTATTGTATTCAACCCAAAATTTTGATGTCGAGATTTCACTGGAAATATAAGTTTTGCACTTGAATCCTAAAAGCAGTTTTAGAAAAAGATCCATCTGTGTCTGTCTGTCTGTCTGTGAACAGCACAACTTAAAATCAAAAAGTCGGTTAAAACCAAAGTTGGTATTTAAGTTTAATATCTCTCAAGGATGCGACAGGAAGATTTTGAAGAAAATTCCTTTCTATTTGTTATTTGTGTGAGTTTTGCAGTACTTATACTTTCTCAAATGGAAGGTCGTTATTCACTTTTTTATCTCTTGACAATGCAAAGAGAACAAAATATCAAGGGCCTCATGTAATGACCAGCTTTAAAAGATCTGACTATCACTCAAAGCATACTGCATTCCCATATGCCCTGTGCACCTACACGAAAATTAGCAGTAAGATAATTTCTGGAAATGTTTATCTCGACTAACATGAAGACTGAGGAATAAGAGTTTGTAAGAATGATTATAACAAGAGTAGAGAAGGTCGTGTGTGCAACACATCAGATTTTTATCCTAGTAATTCAGAGCACACTCAGAACAATAGTCACTTATTGTTTGACCTGCTTGGTTCCCTAATCCTAGATTGATTCAGAATGAATTTGTTGCTTTTAATTCATTCTCATTGAGCTCTTGCATCTTCTATTCAGTGTTGTTCCATGAGTACTGCATGTTTTCTTTCTATGCCTAGATGAAAATAGATCCAAGATGATAGAGGATGTTCAACTGGACAATGTCTAGCTGGGCATAGCCCTGTAAAAATGTTGTTTCAGTGATGCAAAAATACATTCTTAACATCGTTTTTCACCAGACTCACTTCAGAGTTCTGTACAGATGCCATAATCGTGGGAAGCTCTAAAAGAATAATTTCATCTCACAGTCCTTACATGCTCTATGGCCATTTGCATAGCTTCTTCAGACCACAGACACATACTTGATGCTCTAACATGTGTTGGAGGCTTCTTCCTATGAAAAGAACATTTCCATATGTGGCAAATAAAATTTGGCACCTTACCCCAAGAAAACAATGCATCTCTCCGAACATCGGGATGTGATGCCCCTTGATATGTCTGAGACACAATAGAGCCACTGCACAGCAACTGCAGATGCCACACCACACTACAAAGTATTCACTATGCTCAACATGTGCAACATTTGTGAGCCTCTTCTTTGTTCATAAGCACATGTGCACTTGAAAATAACTGTGCACTATTAACAGGGCATCAGTTTTATTCTTACTTTGTGTTTGTTGGTTCCAAAATGCAGAAACAGTTAACACAGTGACATAAGCATTTGCCCTTACTTCACATTACAGCCAGCGAGTATCATACAGGCTGGTGATGGTGCAGGTTGATGTTATGATCTGTTGCTACTTAATGGAATTGCAAAACTTTGGGCATCTTCCCCTGATTCACTCTGTTACCAGCATAGGGACATGATTTATCTATATTCAGTCCTAGCAGATTTACAGAGTTTGTGCTATTGATGACATTGTGGTTTATGGGTAGCTATAAAGTTGGTTCAATATTTTTAAGCCCGAAGGTAACTGATTCACGTTTAGCTGCATTTATATACATATTTAGGCTGCTAAAGTACATAACCATTGTTTGAGAGGCAGGATCAGGACTGTTGGCATAAAATAACATAACTAATGTATTTAGAGTATTATTGATACTTCTACCTAGTGCACACAAATTAATATTACTGACTGAAATTATTATATCAGCATATTGTATTAGTTTGGTATCTTATGGCATAATTTCATTTATATCATGAGTTTAAAGAATAAATAATAAAGGTCCTCATATAGATCCCTGCAGCATGCCTAAGTTAAATCCTGCATCTGTGAATGACATTCATTGTTTTCGGAATTTATGGTCACAATTTGTTTTCTATTTTCCATAAAGAGTTTAATTAACTTGTTTGCTGTACCTCGAATGCCTAAATTATGTAGCTGAGTCAATAATTTATTTGTATCCAAGCAATCAAAAGTTTTTGTAAGATCTAATTAAGCAGCAGCAGTACATTTATCTGAATCAATGTTTCCAATAATAATTTCAACAAGGTTCAGGGCACTGATGACGGATTTGTTTCTCACAAAGCATTTTGCTGTCTGAGAATCAAATTAAACTTAGTTAAATATTTTGTTGTATGGTTGTGTATACTCCACTCAAAAATTTTAGACAATGGTGATAGTATTGCTATTGGTCTATAGTTACAATTAAGTTATTTTTTGCCCTCCTTTTAAATACTGGTACAGCCTTAGCTATTTTTAGTTTATCAGGGAAAGTGCCATATCTAAGGCAGGAGTTTATTATTTCTACACTACTTCATGCTACATACTTTTATCATTGAGGTAGGTATACCATCAAATCCTGTGCTATTTTTAGTTTTTAAAGTCTTTATTATTTTGAGAACCTCTTTGTTGTTGGTGGAATGCAAAAAATGCTAGTGGTATTTTTTGATTTCTTAGGTATAATCAGTGGAGCTATCTGTAAATTTTTATTCGAGTGAAGATTTCTTCCTACTGAGGCAAAGTGACTGTTCATTATTTCAGCTACTGCTTTGGATCCTTTATGGTAATCTCACCAATTTGAATTTAGATGTGAGATTCAAGTAACTGTTACAGGTTGAGATATGCAAAATTCATTAATTATGTTTTAACTAGCTTTACTTACATTTTGAGAGCTCAGTATGCTACACGCATACTGGACAGTCATATCACTGATTCTAAAACATTTGGCGTCTACTACAGATTGGTCATAAACCTTTCTTAGATTTTTTTACTCTGTATCAGTGAAATTTAAATTACCATTATTCTTTTGCATTCTGGCAATACTGAGAAGGGAATGCAAAAAGAGTGGTCCAGTGACAGTGGTTCTTGAGTTATTCCTGCTTATAGCAATGGGAGGACAATATAAATTAATGTCATGATACAAAGTGTTATAGAACTTATTTAGTTTCTCTGTAGGCTCTTATGCAGCAAATACTGTTTCCCAGTTTTCATTAATTAAGGCTCTCTCAAGTGTTAGCAAATTAGCTTCACTAAAGGAATGGCAACATTTTGTTACAGATTTATCATTGTAGTTATGTTTTGTAGGAGGCTCATTTACACCATTACAAACAATACTTTGTGCCATATAATCTGATACACATGACTGAATGGCATTTACCTATACAATAAGTCTCTACATAAATAAAAATGAATGGCTACATGTGTTGCTAAGCACAAAACTCAAGAACAGTTGGATCAATTTGGCTAATTTTTATTTTTTTTTATTTTCTCAATTAGTCATTGAAGCCTGAAGAAGGTTCTTATGAAGATAAAAATTGGAAATATTGCACAGAGAAACATAAAAACTGCATTTTTCTTTTTCCCATTCAAACTGTTCCGAGTTGTCAATTCTAGGGAGGCGATCTGAGATAGATTAATCGAAGAATCAATTTTTTAGGGTGGTAAAGATCAATTTGAGCAATGAATCATTTAAGGGAATCGATCCCAAACAACCTAAAATCTACTTTCAAAATTTCATTTTATTAAAATAAAACAAAAGGGTACCAAACCATAATATAAAGAAAAAACGTTTGAAATTTAATTAGTAACCTTATAATTATGAACACAACCTTAAAATTAATATAAACTACTTGAATGCATCTGTAGATGTGACACTTTCTCTTTCTACGATATACATTTTGACTTTGACAGTTTTTCTTCAGTAGATTCTCAATTAGTGCATGTTATTTTCTTAGTTGTTTTTAAATCTTCGCTTTTCAATCAACAAAAAAGTTCCTAGATTTAGCTTTGGTTGTTTGGTTTATTTTTTGTGTTTCTATTCATACTCAGTTCAAGATTCATGTCGTCTATAAGACATGGGTGGAGCAATTTTGATAGAAGAACTCGAAATGCTAGAAACCAAGCAAATTTTCAGTCTAATTGGACTGCAAGGCAAGGGAAAGAGTGGAATGAAATCTGTATATATAAAAATCTGATGTGTTGCACTCACATGACTTTCTCTACTCTTGTACTAACCATTCTTACAAACTCTTATTCCTATATCTTCTTCGTGTTAAGATAAACATTTGTACAAATTATTTTACTGCTTATTTCCTTGTAGATGCAAGGGGAATATTAGAATACAGTAGGCTTTGTGAGATAGTCAAGTCTTTTAAAGCCTTGAGATTCTGTTCTCTTTGCACACTTAACATATAAAAAAATGAACAATGATGTTCCATTTCAGCAAAGTTTTAAGTTTTCCATAACTCACACACATAATAAGGAATATCTCTGAAATGGTTCACCCTACAAGTAAATTTATTTGGACATAAATTCTGTATTTTAGCAAGATCTACATTTTTTGCGTAGTATGATTTGGTCTATCTCTAACGTTTACCAGTTATGTAAAAGTCATCCAGAGTAAATATCGAGCTATAGCCAGAAAATTCAAGATATACATTTCATTTGTCATAAAAATATCTCAAACATATGATATTTTAATCAAAATCGTTAGAGCCATTTTCAAGAAAATCTAAATTTTCGAAAAATTTTCCATGTAAAGGGTAGTTTAGGGTGGAGTTATTTCTTCAAAATCCTTGTGTTGCATCCTTGAAGGACATTAAACTTAAATACCAACTTTGGTATTTAACCTACTTTTCGTTTTTGAGTTATGCTGTCCAAAGACACACAGACACACACACGGACCTTTTTCTAAAAATCTGATATGTTGCACTCACATGACTCTCTCTACTCTTGTACTAACCATTCTTACCAACTCTTATTACTATATCTTCTTTGTGTTAGTTAAGATAAACATTTGTACAAATTATCTTATTGTTTATTTCCTTGTAGGTGTAAGGGGAATGTTAGAATACAGTAGGCTTTGTGCGATAGTCAAATGTTTTAAACTTTGAGATTCTGTTGTCTTTGCACACTTAACATATAAAAAAATGAACCACGATGATCCGTTTCATGAAAGTTGTTTTCTGAAAGTCACAGACAAAACAAGGAATATCTCAGAAATGGTTCACCTTACAAGAAAATTTATTTGGACATAAATTGTGTATTTTAGCAAGATCTACATTTTTTGTACAGTATGATTTGGTCTATCTCTAACAGTTTACCAGTTATGCAAAAGTCATCCAGAGTAAATATGACCACAGGGACTATAGCCAGAAAATTCAAGATATACATTTCATTTGTCATAAAAATATCTCAAACATATGACATTTTAATCAAAATCGTTAGAGCCATTTTCAGGAAAATCAAAATTTTTTAAAAATTTTCCATGTAAAGGGTAGTTTGGGGTGGGGCTATTTTCTTTAAAATCTTCGTGTCACATAAAAGACATTACACATAAATACCAACTTTAGTTTTTAACTGACTTTTGGTTTTTGAGTTATGCTGTCCACAGACACACACACACAGACCTTTTTCTAAAAATGCTTTTTTTGGATTCAGGGGCTCTCAAAACATATATTTCCGGTGAAATCTCAACATCAAATTTTTGGGTGGAATACAATACTTCCCCTACTTACCAGTAGAGAAAGTAAAAATATGATGTGTTGCACTCATATGACTTTCGCTACTGTTGCCACTAACCATTCTTGCAAACTCTTATTCCTCTGTCTTCTTCGTGTTAATTGAGATAAATATTTATACAAATTATCTTATTGCTTATTTCCTTATATGTGCAAGGGAGATATTAGAATACAGTAGGCTTTGAGTGATAGTCAAATATTTTAAAGCTTTGAGATCCCATTCTCTTTGCACGCTTAACATCTAAAAAATGAACGATGTTCCATTGCAGGAAAGTTCTAAAATTTCTGAAACTGACACACAAAACAAGGAATATCTCCAAAACGGTTCACTCTAAAAAAAAGTTATTAAGACATAAATTGTGTATTTTAGCAAGATCTACATTTCTTGTATAGTAAGATTGTGTCTATCTCTTACGGTTTACGAGTTATTCAAAACTCATCCAGAATAAACAGGACTACATAGACTATAGCCAGAGAGTTCAAAATATAAATTTCATTTGTCATAAAAATATCTCAAACATATGGCATTTTAATCAAAATCGTTACTCATTTTCAAGAAAATCAAAATTTTTTTAAAATTTTCCATGTAAAGGGTAGTTTAGGGTGGGGCTATTTTCTTCAAAATCTTCGTGTCGCAACCTTGAAAGACATTAAACTTAAATACCAACTTTGGTTTTTAACTGACTTTTCGTTTTCTAGTTATGCTGTCCACAGACTGACAGACGCACAGACTGACACACACACACATGGACCTTTTTCCAAAAATGCTTTTTACGGATTCAGGGTGCCTCAAAACATATATTTCCGGTTAAATCTCGACATCGAATTTTTGGATGGAATACAATACTTCCTATACTTACCAGTAGAGAAAGTAAAAATAGATGTTTGTATATATGTAACCGCTAATTCCTAAAAATGCTTGACCGAACACTGCAAACTTCTGCACGTGTATGCATTTTTTCATGGAGTAGGTTATGTATTTTACTATGCAGCATATTTCCCCACTCACTTTTCTTTTATGAAACACAATTACACTTCACTCTCTACTCCCTCTTCTACAAACAACTCATACAATTTTCTATATGTTTGAAATAAGTGTGTAACATATTATATCCACACAGGTTTCTCTATTCATTTTTGTTTTACAAAACATATTCAGTTCTTTTTTACTAGCTCAACATACAATTTATACAATTTTTCATATGATTAAAATACAAATGCAACATATTACATTCACATGGTTTTCTCTAGCCACTTTTCTTTACATAACACATTCACATTTCCTTCTCTACTCCCTTCTATTTCAAACATGCAGAAAACTATGAATTTCATTGATTTATCCAGGGGCGGTTCCTCTGTATGTGCTACCATGTTGCGGTGCACTAAACAATTTCAGAAATAAGCAACTTTAAATAGTTTGCAACACTTTAGTTGTAAACGAGCTTTGATAATGTTTAATATGGGTTATTTATTACTAGTAGTATGCAGGACGGACGTAGCGTGCATCGTCCACAGCAGCGCGGAAGAGCATTGCAAGATAGTAATGTTATAGGTTCACCCCTCCTTTCCCTTCCCTCACCTAATCTGCATTCGCAGTAACTTACGCTGTACTGTGCTGCAATCAGTGATGCATGTTCCACTAGTTAGTTTGCTTGCACATGTGCAATGTTGTTCTCCTCCCAAGCACCCATGTTAAATAAAACTCATGGAAATGAATTCAGTAGACTCTCTGTTAAAGAATTGATTCTCTACTCTGTCTCTTGAAGAAAAAATTCACTTTAAAACACTTGGAAGGCCTACTCCTGATATTAGCATTGTTCAAACAGCCAAGGGAAGAAAAGCTACTGGTACTTAAATAAGAGGTTTTCATAGTGTAATTCTTGCAAAATATTCATGGAAGTGCAGTTGTGAAATTTGAAATGCAGTCTCTTAAACTAAATAAGGAGGAAATTGAAAGAAATAGGTATACTTTATTGAAAATAATAGACTGCATTAAGCTGTGCAGTGCGTTTGAATTGGCATTAAGGTGACATGAGACAAAAGAACCTGAAAATTCTGGAATATCTTTAGGACTTATTAACTTACTAGCAAGTATCAACGGTGCTGTAAAAAGTCACATGGAGACAAGTACTGTTTCTAAATGGAGGTGAAAAACAACACAAAATGAATTGTTACAATGCATGCTGGACATTTGGCACAACAAAATAAAAGAAGAACTGAAGGACACAAAATCTGTAGCCTTAATGGCAGATGAGATCATAAATGTGTCAGAGCATCAGCAGTTGTTTCTCATATATCGATACGAGATTAACAGTGACTAACCTTGTTATACACTTGACAAAATTAGTACTAATATAGATGTTAGAGCATTGCCTTTTAATTTACTTGTAATTAGACACTTGACGTTTGCACCATTGCAAATGTACATTGGAATCAGTGAATACTGCATGTTAAACTGAATGTTTGTCTCTCAAGTTACTGAGTAGCTCAGTTGGAATGAGCACATGATTCATAAATAATCTGTATGGTGTAGAGGTGCTTCAAATTTCCTGCATGTGCTAACTTTTTTTACCATGTAATACTAACAATGTTACACCTCCTTTGCACTATACGTTCACCTACTACCTTTCCTTTTACTAATAATTTATTCCACAGGATCGAGACAGGATACTACCAAGTAACACAACAAACTACAGCATAACATAACATTTATTATAAATGAACACTGTTAAATCTTAACAAGAAAATATTAAAAGGAAACAACAAATTTGAAAATGAACTCTGTTAAATATTAACATGAATATATTAGAAGAAATCAATAAATTTCCCCATAATTTGAAATTAAGAATAAAATGGAGAAAATGCAACCTAACTGGAAAACCATGCTTCATATACTCAGGTACTGCAATTCTGTCCTCATCCACAACTTATCACCTCATAAACACCCCTTCCTCATATATAAATCTTGCTTAAAGTCTGTTACAATCTCCACATACACCAAGTTGCTCCCTGGTTTACTGATGAAAGGGGCTTCATACAGTGCAATTCCCCCGAGTTAACTATTCCTCTAGAGTTTCCCCACTTCCACAAGACTGGTATTAATTAAATTGGTACTCATCCCGATGTTGCCACTTGAAGTTACATGATGGACGGCCAACTCTCCGCCGGGAAGAGCCACGCCCTTGTCGACAGTGTACAACTGACTTCTCTGGTTTCACAGCCACTCATCGAATTCTCCTTTCCACACAAGCGACGTCTCTTACCAGGGTTAACTGGCCAGTTTGAATAAGAAGTCCATACCGCTCCTTTCCCAAAGGAACCACAAAATTGAATTATATGTAACTTGCGGGGTTAGGCTTATACGCCTGTCCTGCGTTCACTAACAGCTTAGTGCCGTCCAATCCACTTGCAATGGTCCCCGGTTCTACTTCCGGCTGCTCAGGACTGACCCACTCCAGGTCACATCTCATGGTTGACTTTCTCACACACACTCTCCACGCAGTAGTATCACCTAGTCAACCAGCTTTTGTCTCTGACGTCACCCCAAGCTGTTCTATCTTTGAACCGTCCACCCCCTCTTTTGGCTCTTCGAACGGCCCTTCATGCCCCCACCAAATTAATCCGTTACAACAAATAACATTGGTTGAACAATTATTATGTTTAAAGCTGTTATTATTTTAATTCGTAATTGGTTTATTTCTGTTTTATTGTACTGTTGCTGTATATGAGGATATCTCTCCTGTGCAGATGCTGAGCTGCTTGTGCCTTGGCTGTTGCTTCCTCATAGATCAAAAGCATATCAATGTACTCATCTGTCAAGTATATCATTAAGGAATGGCACAAAATATCATGCAACAGCATATGCGTGGAGAATGGAGGGAGTTGGTATTTATAATAACACATTACATCATGCAAGTCCAATGGGACAGAAGTCATTATGCCTATTCTATTACAAAATGCAGACAACCAAAAATGATTTAAATTATAAACCCTCAGGGACCTTAAAATTAGTGTGAATTCAGCTTCCTAGTTTTGATGAGCATAAACAAATTTTACAACACCAAGATGCAAATCTCTGTTCCTGGGGTTAGCGCACAGGACACAGTCATAATTCTATTCAGCTATTTGGAGACTCGACCAAAAGCACATTCCGAGTTCAACTGTAGAACTTGTATGCCAAGCACTATGCCACTGTCATCTTGCAATTTTTTGTGCATAATTTAACCTTTTAAGACAGATTTAATCCTCTGCTGGGCATTTTAATATTACTACTTAAATGGCAAAAGCTATTATGCATATTATTTGAGATGTACGAGACAGAGATTATGTCAAAATTTAAATAAACTGTTGTTTAATAATATGTGCATTTTGACTGTATCACATCAGTCAAATGATGAGGCACGCTCCTAATTTCTTGCAGCCAACCCTGGCTCTAAGCACAAGAATCTGAGATTTTATTTTTAGTTGATGTTAGTGTACATATATGATAGGTTCATTTTATCAGAGGCATTTACTGAATTGCATTGCTATCTATACTCTAGTGAAAAGTTTGTAAAATTGGCTGGAAACCCGGAATTGACTCTCAGTACACAAATTGTATGTTTCTGAGGTGTACTTTAGCGAGGAGTGTGTGGTAATGACAAAGCTGATTCTCTTGAAAAAAAGCGTATCAGCAGTGTACAAAAATCTATAGTTAATCTACCATTTTATGCAGCTAAAAGATTAGTCAACTCTGAATTCAAAAAAATTATTGCAAAATATTACTATGAAAAATTAAAAAATAAAAGATGGGAACTAACAAATATTCAAACAGTAATTCCTGAGTATCCTCGAAAAACAGCAGTTGCAACCTCCAGGTTGATTACAGAACATGATTGCCTGGTAAAACATTTAAACAGAATTGGGATATATTCTTTACCACTCTGTCATCTATGTGATCTGCAAGAGGAAATGGACCAAGACCACCTTCAAATATGCCCAGCCACTTCTAGCGCCCCATCCATCAGTGAAAGATATTGGAGAGCAAGAGGATTAATGACTTCATTGTCAGAAATCCAGCATTAGCTAACAATAACAACTTTAGCAAGGAGTACGTTCTGTCCCTTAAGCTGCTGTTCCTCTACGTTTTACGCATTCATTTATCTAATAACGCCAAGCAATACGTTTAGTAAGCAAAAAACTGGACTAAAGCTCACATGCCTACCTTCCAAAAAAATAAGGGCAGCTAACTCACCTGATATATATATATGTTATAGGATACATGATTTATTCGTACTTTTCAGATATAGCAAGCCATTCAGACATAGTGGATTATGTCATTAATTTTGTAACTTGCACTTCATTATTGATGGGTTGGACAGTGTAATTGGTCCAAAGTAGGGGCATTCTTTAATATGCCAGCCCAATTTGAGGCACTTAAGAGGAGGCAAAAACTAGTGCTCACCTTGTAAATACCTTGTGAAGCACTTAAGGAGTAGACGTTACCTCTGCAAAGTCATTTGGCCCATCACCCTCTCAATTTAGGAGCCTTTCTTTTATAGGAAAATATTGTGTGAAGATAGCATGAAACGACATGTGCAGGAAACCGTGCCCAAGGAATGAGTGCCAACCTAAACAAAATCCCCTAGTTTCCTGGATTGTTGGGTTTTAGCTACATTGATGTTTTGGCTGCACTGTGCTGTCATTTTGCAGCTGTGGTCAAAATACTAAAGAATGTCCCAAAATAGCAAAGAATGATCAAGATCATTACCAAAATAGGTAAGGAACAATTTTCTACTTCTTCCCCCCCCCCCCATTCCTTCTTTTTGTGTTCCATAAAATGATTATACTGCCATCTTTCAATAATAAAATTCCCTTTCCTCTCGTTTGTCTCCATTTCTTTAATTTCTTTAAAACTCATAACTTTGCCTTCCTGCACTCATCATACCATTCTATCCTCTTATTGTTTAAAACCTCTTTCTTTCTCATTTTTGACCCTCTCTGCTTCACTAACACAAGCCTCAGAGTTGCTGCCTTCATTCTATTTTCTTCTAGCATTTTCTCTACTCCACATATGCTTATCTTGTTAGATTGACTTTCTAGCTCCTACATAAATTTATTCATGTACAAAACTTATACAAATCAGAATGCTTCAGGGCAGCATTGAACATCTAAATGTAAAACTATTTGTTATTATATTTCACAAGACAACTATCACATGTTTTTTGTTATTGAACCATGGAACTTCTGCTTATCAAGCAGCTGCTTTAACCACTAAGCTACCATGGCCAACTTGCCAATATGACACTAAATTCCCCAGTCAATTCATACTTTCCCGGTTAGACCACAATGGAATTTCACATCAGAGATAAATACCCCAAGGGTGACTTACAAATTGTAAGTACTTTATGTCCCGGGTTTAAGTAACCTTCAGATGGTTATTATTTATTTTAGACAGTAATTATTATTTCTTTATTTATTCAAAAACACCAGCAATTAGTTTGTTGGCATAAATAAATAATAACATTTTCTCTGCTACTATTATGTTGAAAGGTTATGATATTCTGCATATTTGTGGGTAAGTGTCACACAAAGCAAACAAACAACAGTGCTGTTCATAGTGCATTTATTTGTTAAAATCAGACAACTATGACAGCCTATATTTTGAAATATTAAATAAACGAGGTTTTTAGCTGTACCATTTTCCACTGTTACAAATTTATGTGAATTTGCCTGGACTTGAATGTCAGCACTTATTTCTGAAGCTTACCAGGCAATATTTTTGAAGGCAGACAAACAGTATTTGAATATTCAATTTAAACCAAAAAGGTAAGTCAATTAATAACACTAAACAACACTTACTTTTAGTAAGTTAAAAAGAAACAGAAACTCCTTATAGGAAAAGTGGACTCTAAAGATACATTTTCATTTCTTATTCACAATTATTTTGCTTGTGGCAACTCCTTGATTTATATTTAATAATCCTAAAATGCAAGAAAATATGCAAGTACTTAAGGGAGAGGAGTTCAACTTAAAAGAACGTGACCATGGTGAAGTACCCAAAAAAGATGGGATCAAGTGTGTAAGCTCTCTACACAAAGTGATTGAAATAATGACTTCTGATTTAAAAGATGTGAAAAATGAAATTAAGAGGCTAACAGAACAAAATAAATGTTTACTGGAATTACTACAGTCATCAGAGTGGAAACAAGTGAGAGGAACATCGAAATTGAATCCAAAACAAATTTGTAGAAACACTATTCCTACATCAAATAGGCTTGGAGTGTTCCAACCAGATGAAGAGGATGTAACAGGCAACCTAAATGAGGCACAGACAATGCTCTTGAAGCCAACAGCAAAGGTACAGAAATATACCTCTAAAAGCAGGTGGCCTAGAAACAACCTCTACTCCATCTCAACAAAGTAAGTCACTGGAAAATTTGGGAAATGTACTAATACTAAGAGACAGCCATGCAGGAGGACTAGCGGAAAGGAAAAACCACTTAGGAAAACCTATCCCAGGAGCAAATGCAGTGGTGAAACTGGGTGCAAAAATTATAGATATGGCTGAAAACATTGAAGCAAAGTGTGCTTACTTCACAAAGAATGAGTTTGTAGTGCTTATGGGAGGAAGTAATGATGTAGCAAGTGGTGAACCTGAAAATGTGATTGTGAACATACAGACCACACTGAACTCCCTAAAAAACACAAATGTAATCATAGTGAAACTTCCTCAAAGACACGATCAGCTCCCGAACTCTTGAACGAACCAACAAATGCTATAAATGGAAACACATAAAAAAGCAGTGAAAAGTATGGTAATGTTAGATTGATACTCTCAATGCCGATCGACACATGCATACAAAACATGGTATGCATCTGAATAAACTAGGGAAGAGAATACTATGTGAAACTATTGCTCATGTTATTTTAGACATTAAATCAAAAAATGAGGCAAACAATGTACCTGGTGCAACAAATAAAGATAAAGTATGTTGGATACAAAAATCTAGGCAGCTTTTCACACAGGCAGTTAAAAGAAAACTTTCCACACAGGCAGATGAATGGTAAGTCATTAAAGCTCATACATCAAAATATTCAAATACTTTCCAATAAAATTGATCACTTTAACATATTCATAAATGAAGAGAAACCTGATATTCTAGTTATTACCGAATATGGGCTAAGAGAATATGAATTGTGCAATACATTTATTAATACTATGAAATTGGTGACAATATACTGAAGGGATAAACAGAAATGAGGCGGTGTAGGGATCTTTGTAAATCAAGTACTAAACTACAACACTATGAAAATATTAATATTGCGTCTTTAAGCATAGAAGGACAAATTGAGTTGGCTGATATCAATTTGATCTGCCATAAGCTAAGACAGTTGTTATTGGCATATACAGGCTACTAAATGGAGATATCAATATATTTTTTGAGAGACTAATAGTAGTAGTAGTAGTAGTTTATTACTGTCAATTCACTCATACAGAGTGTCTGACATTGTCATGGCTATTTACAGTATTTACAAAGTTTACACAGATCAAAAATTATTTTATATAAAAGATTTACCATCATCATCGTCGTCGTCGTCATCGTCATCGTCGTCATCATCATCATCATCATCATCACCACCATCACCATCATCATAATTGTATCACAGTATATACATAGTTTCTAACAATAAAAATTCATACATAGCTTATAACAATTCAAATTACAGTTCATCCACTTTATACAAACATTTATAAATAAGATACTGCTTTAGTTTATATTTAAAACAATTTTTTGTACAGGATTTAAATTTAGCAGGTAGTTTATTATACAGTATACTGCCTATAATATATGGATCAGTATTTATTTTCTTTTTATTCACTGTTATTCTATGAAAGTCCATATTTTGCCTTGTGTTATGCAGATGTATTTCACTATTCATCTGGATACCATTTGTGCTATTTACAGTTAAAAGAATGGTTTTATATACATATAATGACACAACAGTTAGTATGTTTTCCTTAATAAACACATTTCTGCAAGCTTCTAGTTTATGAATATTGAACATAGTTCTCAAACACTTCTTCTGTAAAATTAAAATTCTATTAATATGTACCTCTGCAGCACCTCCCCAAACTTCTATACAATAACTGAGATGTGGAAAAATTTTATTTTATTTATGTTGTTGCCATCAAGATAGTTAATTTCGGAGCACTGTTGTCTTCCAGATAGGTAAGATTCAATTAATTTGTTAGGTAGACCTCTGATTCCATACAGATTAAGCTTATTTAATAAAATATCATGTCTTACACAATCAAAAGCTTTTGATAGGTCGACCATTACGCCAGCTACTTTCTTATTTTGATTAATTTTTACCATTTTACCATAATATCATGCACAAGCGAGATTACAGCTGTAGTGGTAGAAAGAGATTTGTGAAAACCATGTTGCAATTGGGCATAAATTTTGTTTTTTTCTAGAAAGTGTTCCAGTCTTCTCAGTATAATTTTCTCAAATAGTTTACCTATGCTGGAGGTTAGAATGATGGGCCTATAATTGTTAACATCATTTTTATTGCCCTTTTTATAAATGGGCTTAATGATGCCTATTTTAAGGATATCAGGAAACACACCTGCTTCAATACTGGCATTTATTAGATGCATTAATGGTTTGGCCAATATTGTTTTGCATTGCTTTAATATTTTAGAGGAAATGCCATCTGATCCACATGAAGGTTATGCAGGCATTTCACTCAAGATTTTTATAATTTCTTCCTCTGAGATAGGATGTGTAAAGAGGGACCTATCATTAGCTACAACATTGTATATAGGGGGTTCTGTTATATTTTTAACCAATTTGTTAGCACAGTTTGCAAAAAACTTGTTCATTATGTTACTAACCTCAGCAGGATTTGAAATAGCATTACCATTCGCGTTCAGCTTAATATTTTCTTGTTTTTTTTATCCTGCATTCTCTATTCATTGATAATGTTCCAGGCAGTTTTTGACATATTGCTAGAGTTACACAACGTGCCAGTGTAATAATCAGACGGTAGCTTCTGCAGGAGCTGGAGATATATATTTCTATATTTTTTGTATTCCTTATTATAATGGTCAAGTTTAGTTGACTTATGCAATATGTACATGTCCTTCATTTTATTTCTTAGAGTAAAGGCTTCAGGGCTTAGGGGTATTTTAGGTACCTTTCTACATTTTATCACTTTTTTAACTATTGGGCATGTGTTATAAAAATGTTTGTTGAATATTTGGTAAAAAGATTGCCACTTAGTATTAACATCTTTTTCACAGTAAATAGATTCCCAGTTTTCATTTTCAAGACTATCTTTTAAGTTTTCAATATTTTCAGCACCTAACTGTTGAAATATCTTAGTCCTAATACTAATATTATTGTTTTTATCCCCAATTTTAATACTAGCAAGTTGAGCGAAATGATCAGACAGGTAGCTGTTTACAACTTGAGTAGTTACTATTTCATCAGGCATGTTACTGACAATATGATCAATAACAGTAGCCATTTTTAGCGTTACTCGTGTGTAACTTAATATATGATCTCTTAGATTATGAGCATTTAATATATCATATAGTTTAAGGTAATTGTTGTTGCTGAAGTCTAGGTTAATGTTAAAATCCCCAGCTAGCAAAATATTTGTATTACGATCATGGAGTTCCAAGAGTTTGCTTAGATCGTCAATAAAGCTAATGGCTATTTCACTTGGTGATCTATAAATACTAAAAATTTTCAGATTTACAGGGCCAGTGATTTTTATCCCAGTGACTTCAAAGATTTTTTCTCTAGCATTAACTAAGACTGAGGATATTTTATACTGCTCTAGGATATCATTCCTTACAAAAATTGCTACTCCACCTCCTTTGTGCTTTTCTCTACAAAAGCTAGCCAGCTGAGTGTAACATTTAAACATTCTAAATCCTAGATTATGCTTACGTAGGCCATGTTCAGAGAGCACAGCTATGTGAACACCATGCTGTATTAAAAAAATTTCTGTTGAATCCAACTATTATTTAGATACTGTACGTTCAGATGTAATATTAATAATTCAAGTTTATTATCTGTAGCTATAAAAAATTACCTTCACCAGTGTGTGAGAGTTCACAAGTCCTGTCTTCCATACAGTGGGTTTCTTCTACCTGTATTTGTTTTTCACTCAGTATTACTCCTTCTTGCATATCTTCTTCCATCTGACTTGGGATCCTCTGCTCCTCACTGCAGGCTTCCTGGGCTAGTGCTTCTCTTTCACCCCCTACTACTGCTTGTTGCATATACTTGTCTTCCCTCTGCACCTAATGATAGTCTTCTGTTATGACTTCCTTTTGACTGTTCCATCCCTTCTTGCACACGTTAATTGCATCACAGAGTAGCCTACCTAGTTTTGCTGATCCTCTTCTGTTCAGATGTATTCCATTCCTGCCAAGATCCCTATCTTCCAGCCAACAATTACCATCAAGCATAAGACAATTTAGTCTGTTACATAATCAGTCCAGTCCATTGTTCACTTTCTGGACATATTTCCAATGTACATCACGCCTGTACAGTACACCACTAATTATTACTTCTGTTTGAGGGTTGCTCTGTTTTATCTGATCCACTAATTCCATGGTTTCCCCCAGTATATAATCTGGATGTACCCTTCTTCTTATGTTGTTGGTTCCCACATGCAAGGCCACTATGTCAGGCTTCACCTCATTTAATTTCAGTGTTTCTATTTGGTGCTTAAGTCCATTAACGCAGATTCCCGGGTAACAGTATACATCATAGCCATCTTTGCAGCACTCGTCACCCGCGTACCTTAATATGGAGTCGCCAAACACCATCACCTTTTGTTTCTTCAAGCGGTCGTGCTCTTGAACATTATTTCTTCTTTCACTGCTCCTGTTTAAATTAGTGGTTTCTGTATCATTATTCTCACTTAGAGCTTCAAAACGGTTGCAAGTTGGCACATTTATACACCTTCCAAATCCTCGTACCGCGTTTTTCTTATTATCTCGCTTTTTCACGACTGTAGCATAATTATTATCAGCTTGCCGAAGTTCTTTGTTTTCAGTCTTTAGCTTATCCTTTTCAGTTTTTAGTAGTCGTATTTCTTCTTGAGCACATTTAAGTTCCCAGTTTAGCATTTCTAAGATCTGGAGTGACGCTATCACCTCGGATTCGCGCGTTCCTCGTGTTTCGGACAACGCTTCGGTCGCGTAGTCATTTTGGATATTACTTCTTGTCGCTCGTAGACTTCCAAAACTTTTATCTTTATTTCCATTGCTTCTATTATCGTAAAACATACTTTTCACTATTTCTTGACTCTTCATTTGCACTTTTTCACTGTCAACTTCACACATTTCATTACGTTTGCTGCGAGTTAACATGCCAACCGACGCCATCTTCAACATATCTGTGGTTACTAGAGACATTTCTAGCGGAAAAGGAAACAAAAATTATAATGTTAGGTGACTTAAATATAAGCATTCAAGAAAATTCACCTTCAAAAATCAAATTTGAATGCTTATTAAATGAATTTAATTTAAAAATAACAATAAATGAACCCTCCCGTGTTACTGCAAATACGGCCACAACAATTGACAACATTATCACCAATATTGTTAATATGCCATATAAAACCGAATCATCCATTCATGTCTATCAGACCATACTGCCAAAATAATTAGCTTTCAAGAACTAGTCAAAAAGGAATGTCCCAATGTCCGTAAAGCCATAAAAAGAAGCTATAATTCCCTTAGTGAAACGAATCGATTAAAGTTAAAAAAAGCCCTTGTTGATGTTGATCGGGGAGATACATTGAGTTACACCCAAAGATAAAACTCGATACATTTTTTAAAATCTTAAAGCATAACATAAATATGTATTGTCCCCAAATTGCAGCCAAAAATAGAAAACAAAATAAAGTAATGAACATACATTGGATTACAGGTGACCCAGGGAAAGTGGTAGAAGCTTTTAATGACCATTTTGCCTCAATAGGTTTAAAGATACACAATCTTAACAAAATCAATTCTACTAACTTGAGCCCTAATGATGTAAACGACAAAATATCAAAAAACTCATCAAGTATGCACATCTACCCAACTGAAGAGAATTGAATAACTACCGTCCAGTATCAATCTTACCAGCCATCTCAAAAAATTTTAAGAGTAATCTATAAAAGGCTAATGAGTTTTCTCAACAAGTTCAGCCTGATACCTAAACATCAAAATGGCATAGTAAAAAATAGATCAACAATCTGTGCAGTCATTTAAATGTATCAAAGAAATTATAAAAAACATTGATGCAGGCAAATATGCAACAGATTTCTTATCAGATCTTACTAAAGCTTTCGACCGTGTGGATAAAGATATGCTAATGAACAAACTATCAATCCTGTGAATTAGAGGCTTGGGATATAAATTAATAGAATTCTACATGACAAACTGAAAACAATACGTAGCTCTGAATTCGACAAATGGTAACGTTATATCAAATACAACGAAATTGACACATGGGGTCCCACAGGGATGAATTCTTGGTCCTCTTTGGTTTATCTTATACATGCACGATATAACTGACTATATACCTAAAGGTACTAAATTAGCACAATTTGCAGATGACTCTACTGTCACAGCCAGCCATACATCGAGCCTAATGCGGGAAGAAAACCTAAATGAGATAGCTATGATACCGAAATTTAGATTTCCGATCGAATGGGCTTTTGAAAAAGACACGTTTTAATTTAATTGCCGGATGTGAGATTTGCGATAAGTGTTAAGTAATAACATAAATAGATAATAGAGCAGAAAGTGTTGTAAGGTGAGCAAGATATGAGTAAATAATAGTCGTTAAAGTTGTAGGATAAACACATTATTGGTTTGAAATTAGCGAGTCATGACGTCATACCACATAGTTTAAATACACGTTCGAAAGTCAAGTCTACTAACCTTAAAAGTCGCGCGATATATTTAATAAAATATAAAGTAAACATCGTTTAATCCTAAAAAGGTAATTATATATTCGAAATTCATAAAAGAACATGTTATAATAGAAAGGGACATTTCTAAATTGCGGGAAAAGGAAATAGCATTTTGGATACGAGGCTTTCTTGGATGACGTCATGACATTCAAATTGAAGAACGGTTTTCTTAGCGTGGGTAAGAGAGAAAGCGTCTAGGCACTACTCAACCAGAGACCAGTACGGCAGGTCGTGCTGTGCGGATGTGAGTGAGATTCCTCTACGTATACAAATATTTTCGGCATAGCTCCCGAAAATATTTAAGAGGCAATAAAGAACATATAAAAAGTTTCCTTGGGTTGTCCATTACTCCTACGCAGACCCGAGATAAAGAGATCTCTTGCAGAACTAGCCGGAGCGAGCTACATCAAAGGGCAACATCACGTCACCAACGACATTTAAGTATCAACGAGACATCAGGAAGCGAAGAACGACTAATAGCTTCAAATTGGCATCCCAACGTGTGGCGTCGAAAGAATGGACCAACCCCCCAAGACGACCAGGCCAGCATCGAACCAGCAGACAAGAAGGTGCCCAGCGTGTCAACATCTGTGAAACGTGTAGTGAACAAGTTTAAGTGCAGTTAAAGTGAAATAGTGAAAATATTGAAAATTTTGGGTGAGTAGAAAAACACATGTAAATAGCTTAGAAATGGAAGACAGTGATAGAGATTTTTTAGGTTTTGAAAGTCCAGAAATTGAGAAAAGTGTAAGTAGGATGGAAGAATTTAATCAGAATGTAATTGGTAGCAGAATATGCCAAGAATTAGAAGATCAGAACGTTAGAGAAACACCTAGAGGTAGCTCAGAAATGTTTAGTACTAATTCAGAAAGGCCAGTGATTATGTCAGAAATAGAGAATATGTTTCAAAAGATAATGAAAAAGATGAGTGCAGAGTTAAGTCAAAAGATAATAGATGAAACTAGTAAAGAATTAAGAACAGTGAAAAAGATGAGTACAGAGTTAAGTCAAAAGATAGATGAAACTAGTAAAGAATTAAGAACAGAGTTAGGACAGAAATTAGAGAAGGGACAACAGGAATTGGGAATGCAATTGGAAAATCAGAAGAGAGCTTTCGAAACCTTTAGGGAAGAAGTTAGGGAGGAAATTAATAAAGTCAGTAGTGAAGTAAAAGAAAATAGAGAACAGGTTAAGGGAGAATTAGAGACAATAAGGCAAGAAGTAAAGAATTCTGAAAAGAAATTAGGTCAACAAGTGAGTGAAAAATTAGATAAAGAAAGGGAAAAAGTAACATATAGATTAGACAAACAAAGGGAAGAAATTAGAGAAGAGTTACAGGGGTGTAAAGTTAGAATAGAAAGATCTGATGTAGAAAGTGAAAGGCAGGCTAGAAATTTGGAGGATGTTACAGACCAAATAAAAGGAGTAGTGACAGAAATTACTCAGGTAAAAGAGGCCTTAGAAAATTTGAAATTAAATGAAAATGCATGTAATCACAACAATCTTAGTAATGAAGTTGCAAGAAACGAGGCAATACCAGGTGTATCAGCTGACATTTCGATGCAAAATAGAGGTAACAGTAATTCTCATTCTGATTTCAGAAATAGTGCAGGGACAGGTGACAATTCAAATTTACATTGGCCTAACCATGTCTTAAATGAAATGACACCTCCAGTTTTTGAAAATGAAGATTCAGATGATCCTAAAGCCTTTTTAGAAGGGTTACAAGAGTACTTCACGGTGAAACGTATACCAGAGGAGTACAAGATGGTGATAGTAAGAAAATGCCTAAAGGGTAATGCTGCTAATTGGCTAGGCCTTTCTATGGGTAACAATAATGATTACAGGACCTTTAGGAACATCTTTTTAACCAGATATTGGGGAGCTAGTAGGCAGGCTAATATTAGAGTTGAATTAAGCAATGGAAAGTTTAATCCTAGATCGGAGGAATCCATGGTAAACTATTTTATGAGAATAGCGAGAAAATCGAAGATGTTGGATCCTCCTTTAGATGAAAAAGATCTAATAAATATAGTTACTCCACATTTTCCGGAAACGCTTCAACACTACCTAATCATAGCCCGACCCGATAGCATTGCAGCTATGATAGAATTATTATCAGCCTTAGAAGTCAATAAGCCAAAACACGCATTTGGAAATAAATATGAAGAAAAAGAAACTGTAAATTCTTTCGGGCAAGGGGCACAGTATTATCAGAATAGAAGTGAGATTAGGGAAAGATATAAAGGACCAGTACCAAGGATGGAATCATTCCGGTGGGAAAATCAAGGTAGATATAACCAGGAAGGGCGTCACCAAAATAGAAATGGTAATCAAAGGGGAAGAAATATAAGGGTGAATTATATGAATACAAATAGATTTGATCGAGGTAGACGGGGACGTTATTTTGGACATAGTAGAAATTCAAATGATGGGTATTGGACAAACGGAGATAATGAGTTTAGACCGAGGTCACCAAGACAGGAAGAAAGGTATTCTAATGAACGAAATTCCCCCGAAAATGCGGAAATGGTTGAGGCCATTAACACGGTCAAAAACATGGTAGGAAGTAACCCCGATTTAATGCAGGAAAACAGAAGTAACAATTTGGGAAATAGTACAGGAGCAATACATAAAAATCAGGGAAACGCCAGACCCGGTCAAACGCGCCTTCAGTGAGAACTGGGTATCCTAGTAATGATTGTGATAAGTACTCGGAAATAAATAGTCCTGGAAGGCAAATGATACAAAAGAAAAGAGAATGGAAAAATAGAAACGACGAAAACGAAAAAGTAGGAGATCCACCTAAAATCAAAATTGGAGTAAATGGAAAACAATACAATGCAATTATAGATACGGGATCAAATAGCACAGTATGCTCACAAAATTTTTATGATAATTTACAAAGTAGTGGTTTTAAAGTAATGTCTTTACCAGTTAATGGGATATATTGCTCGCTAGCTGTGGGAAAACGAAAAGAGAGAGTAAAATTTCAAGCAATGATAAATATTGAAATAAATGGGAGAATACTAGGAATTTTATTTCTGATTGTAGGAAGACTTGTGACAGATATTATAATAGGTTGTGATTGTCTTTATGCCTGGGAAGCTGTGGTGAATTTTAAAAACATGATTCTAGAAATGAAAGTTGAAGATGAGACCATTATAGTGCCTTTTGTGGAAGATAGTAGTTCAGAAACTATTGTAAGAGAAAAAGAGGAAGAAGAAATCCAAGGGGATACATTCTTTGTAGAATATGTTAAAGTAGGAGCTATGGAATTAACTGAAGTAAATGTCAAAGAGTACAGTGTCGATAATAAAGAAAATGTAGAATGGGATAAAAATGATTTCATAGACAATTTGAGGGTTTCTGATGCAACTAGGTACTATGATAGGGAGAGTAGTGAAGACTTAGAAGAATTGTTGAGGGAAAAAGTAACTCAGGCTGATTAACTAAATGAACAACAGAGGGATAAATTGTTTGAAATATTAATCCGAAATAAAGAAGTATTCTCTGAGAAACCTGGTAAATGTAATATTTATACTCATTCGTTTGAGATGATACCCATCAAACCTTTTACACATAAAGCGAGAGCTATCCCTAGTACAATAAGAGAAGAGGTAGATGTAGTTATAAAGTCAATGTTAGAAGATGAGGTTATTGAGATTTCGAATTCAGAATTTGTGAATCCCCTATGTATTGTAAATAAGGCCAATGGAAAGATTAGGGTGACATTAGACGCGAGAAAACTAAATTATTGTTCCTCATACTTTCCATCAGGGAATCCAACAGAACGTGTCCTCCGAGATATAGGAATTTATTTACGTGTACTTACACATCATAATCACAAGGATTGGGTGAAATATTGTCCATTGATAGAAAAGATTATCAATCACACCATTAATGTAACTACTGGGTTTGCACCAATAAAATTAATGTTAGGAATTGAACCAGAACCAATATTGATCGGGGTACCAAAAACACTGAAAATTAATGACATTCAGTTAAGTGAAGAAGAAAGAGCGAAAATTGCTTTTGAACGAATCAAGAAAAAGGCAGAGAAGCGAAAATTAAAGAAAAAGAGTAGAAAACATAAATGGGAACCTAAGATAGGCGATTGGGTACTAGTTAAAGACCATAAGTTATCAAGTGCATTGCGAGGTAGGAACAAAAGGATGGAATTGTTATATAAAGGTCCTGCAGAAATTATATCCAAATTTGGTTATCATACCTATGAATTAAGAGATGTTAAAAATGAAAAATGTCTGGGAAGATGGCATAAACAACTCCTTCGACCATACAAGAAACCGTGTGGTGCCTTGGAACCTTGATTTAATGTAAAAAAAAATTGGAAGTGTCATTTGTCTATTGGCGCCCAATCAGCTTTGAGATAAAATGTAAATGTTAGCTTACTTGAAAATCATATATTGGTCAGGTACTTACATATTCATGAAAAATGCAGAATGTGAATTGCTATCTACTACAAAGAGCTTAAAAATATATTGTATAGAGCTCACAATAACAGCTTCAGAAAGATTGTTAAAATGTTCATCTCCGCATAGAGAGAAAACTGAATATTTACTTTGTAAACATTTGTTAAAATATTTAGATGTATAGATAGTTATCACCACAAGACAAAGAAAGAACTTGTCTGAAGAGTGTAATGGATTTATATAAATATATGTACATTTTAGTGCTTAAAGGATCTAGTACAGATATGTGTTACAATAACAAAAGTGAAAAATCACAGTGCAAGTGATAGTGAGAGCGAAGTGAGCAAACATGAACTAAAAGAAGGAAGTATAAAGAAAGACTCTTGAAATTTAACCTTTATATAAAAGCTTCACAGAAGAAACCATAACATATTGTAATTAGTATTTAAGGATTAATGTTAAGTCAAATGTATAATTGTTTGTCATGTTAAAAAAAGATTAATGAGAAAATATGTTAATCACCAATTTCAAAACAGTGTAATTGAAAATTGTATATAATGGGAGTGTTGCCGATTATTCAAAATACAGGAGTAATTTTTAATTTTTCTTTCGGGCAAGACATTTACATTATTTTATTATGAAATAATAAAATAATATAAATGGGGGCATTTGATACCGAAATTTAGATTTCCGATCGAATGGGCTTTTGAAAAAGACACGTTTTAATTTAATTGCCGGATGTGAGATTTGCGATAAGTGTTAAGTAATAACATAAATAGATAATAGAGCAGAAAGTGTTGTAAGGTGAGCAAGATATGAGTAAATAATAGTCGTTAAAGTTGTAGGATAAACACATTATTGGTTTGAAATTAGCGAGTCATGACGTCATACCACATAGTTTAAATACACGTTCGAAAGTCAAGTCTACTAACCTTAAAAGTCGCGCGATATATTTAATAAAATATAAAGTAAACATCGTTTAATCCTAAAAAGGTAATTATATATTCGAAATTCATAAAAGAACATGTTATAATAGAAAGGGACATTTCTAAATTGCGGGAAAAGGAAATAGCATTTTGGATACGAGGCTTTCTTGGATGACGTCATGACATTCAAATTGAAGAACGGTTTTCTTAGCGTGGGTAAGAGAGAAAGCGTCTAGGCACTACTCAACCAGAGACCAGTACGGCAGGTCGTGCTGTGCGGATGTGAGTGAGATTCCTCTACGTATACAAATATTTTCGGCATAGCTCCCGAAAATATTTAAGAGGCAATAAAGAACATATAAAAAGTTTCCTTGGGTTGTCCATTACTCCTACGCAGACCCGAGATAAAGAGATCTCTTGCAGAACTAGCCGGAGCGAGCTACATCAAAGGGCAACATCACGTCACCAACGACATTTAAGTATCAACGAGACATCAGGAAGCGAAGAACGATAATTTAGCTTCAGCTATCAAGCTATTGCAGTACTTCTCAATGTTAAATTTAAGTATAAACCCAACTAAATGTGAGCTGATAACATTTGGTAGCAAAACACTTAATACGGCTCTACAACTGTATATTGACAGCAGTAAACAGTGTTGACAAGGTAGAGCTACTTGGTGTCACCCTGGATAAAACATTATCATTTACACTGCATGTAGACAAATTAGCATTAAAAATAAGTAAAAATCTATTTCTTCTTAAGTGTCTAAAGAATTATGTCCCAGCAGCAACTAATAGTATAATTTATTTCTCTCTCATTAAGTCACACATGTCATACAGTATAGAAATATGGGGCAGTACTTCAAAATTAAATCTAAATGGAATATTTATTTTACAGAAAAGAGGAATCAGATATATTTGAAACTTAAAAATGCAAGACTCATGTAGAGAAGCCTTCTGACACCATAAAATAGTGATCTACCTAGCCTTTACATTTATAAAACTATACTACGCATGATAGAATACAAATTTCCAATGCAAACAAATTCAGATATACATGACCACAACACAAGAAATAAGAGTGACTTGGATATTACAATGTACAGACTTAGCCTGTTTGAAAAGTTGCCTTGTTATGCTGGTACAAAATTATATAATAGACTGCAAGCAGAAATTAAATTCAAATCTGGTTTACTAACTTATTTATTTAATGTGTTTTATTCACTAGAGGAATTTTTAAAATAGGCTAAAAGTCCAAAACTTAAGAATTCTATGATATGTATATATTTTGTAATGTTTAATATAACTATGTACTTTGTTTTATATATTCTGACAAATATGGATTTAAAATTATATTCTTCTTCTTCTTCTTCTTCTTCTTCTTCTTCTTCTGCTGCTCCTCCTCCTTCTTCTTCCTCTTCTTCTTGTTCTTGTTCTTGTTCTTCTTCTTCTTCGTCTTCTTCTTCTCCTTCTTGTTCTTCTTCTACTTCTTCCTCCTCCTCTTCTTCCTCTTCTTCTTCTCCTTCTTCTTCTTGTTCTTCTTCTTCTTCTTGTTCCTGTTGTTGTTGTTCTTCTTCTTCTACTACTTCTTCCTCTTCTTCTTCTCCTTGTTCTTCTTGTTCTTGTTCTTCTTCTACTTCTTCTTCCTCCTCTTCTTCTACTTCTACTTCTTCTTCTTCTCCTCCTCCTTCTCCTTCTCCTCCTCCTCCTCTTTCTCCTTCTCCTCCTCCTTCTTCTTCTTCTTTTCCTCCTCCTCCTTCTCATCATCACCACCACCACCACCACTGCCACCAGCACTGCCACTGCCACCACTATCGTCACCACCATCCCCACCATCATCATTATTACTATTATTAACGATTAATTATTATAATCTGAGTAGTACAATCACCAACATACTGATTAAAAATTATGTAAAAGTAAAACCTGATACCATACCAGCTGCAAAAACCTATGTTAGGAAAAGGAAGTTATCTGTGTCAAAGAAAATGATTGTATAACTGCTCAATAACTGAGTGAAAACTAAAAATATTTTCATAATAAAAAGTGGGATAAATTCTACCATTTTATTTACTGTGATTCCAAGTTATTTTAAATTTTGGTTAGCATTATAATTCACATTCATAGTAGATTATGAGGCTCATGAATATAATTAGAAATATACAATCTCGACCTAAATATCTTTTGTGCTACCCCTATCTCCTACTAGGAGTCCAGTGAATTGAACACTGGTAGAATATCCAGGCTTAAAAGCCCCATGCCTATGGGTGGGATTGAACACAGGAACATTGCATGGCCAGGAACCAGAGTTGCCATCCTGTAGCCCCTGCGTCAAGGCTGGATGAAGTGAACTGTTAATCAAGTGAAAGCAGGCAGGATAGGGAATAAACTTGGCAGTGGAAGAAGGATAGTCTGGCAACACAAAATAAAACTGGTGCTAGTATATATGACAGCATAACTCTTTGTGGATTAGCTGTCACTGTCACTTTACACAAATGAATACTATTTCTAGGGTGAATGAACAGAATTTAAACAGGTATCAGAAAGAACTATAGAAATAAGAAGAAAAACAATGGATGATGAAATAACTGTGCACAGTATATTCATGTACCAAAATTTTTTGGAATCACATTTGTTTTGCTATACTCACCAAAATTAATCCTGTGGCTGCAGTAGTAGAAACCATGTTGATCTTTCGGTTTATACATTGCCAAAAGCTGAACATCACATACAAGCTGATTTCCGAATTCAATATCACACATGTCTTTATACCAGCTGCTATGTATCTTGAAAATTCCCTGCAACATGATTTTGGTTTTTGCAGCTATAAAATTATAGGGGTGGAAAACTGTAATTTGTCTTTTGTAGTCAGAGTGCATGCAATCTTAAATCTACAGCAGAAGTTTGTCCATCCAGTTGTAACTGAATGAATGCTTGCAAAAACTGGCTAACCATCATTTTATCAGAACAAAGGTCAACCTTTGGAAATAGCACTATAATAAATTGCCCATGGATTTGAGAAAGGAATTGTATATCAAAATGAATTAGAGAAAGGATTTATACCAGTATTTAATATGCCAAGGTGTTTCCACATAATATCTGTAAATCTCATATATGTAATGTAATTACCAAAATTACATTTCTCAATTTATGCACCAAAGTTATTTAAGCCAAAAGGAAATATACCCAAGGTCAATCGTAACCCTTATGATCGATGCACTGAAATTGAAAATGATAACCAACCAATCAGTTGCAGTTGCTATGTCTGTATATAGGAGAAATAAACAATTACCCCAATAAGGTACTAATGCATTTTTACTAGTGATATATGCATTGTTCAAGATGGTCGCATATTCATGCTGCTAAATAAGAGATTTTGTGGGCAATCCAATGACGATGGATTATACTGCCAAAGGATGTCCAATTGAATACTGTGCAGAGATATTCAATATGTGCAATTATCTCATGAATAATTCCAAGATATTTAGGAAACAAAGTGAGGATTTAACTTATACAAAACCACGAAGGTCTTGAATACAATAGCTTAGGGACCTACAAGTATAAGTGATGATAATTTGTTAATCTGTCGCAAGTTAATGGCAATGAAGTTGAATTAGAGGAAAATTTTAATATTTATTGGAAATAATATCTTGCCCTTATTTTATCTGCTTGACCCTAGAATGCCCTGAAATAGGACTCATTGCTATAGCATCTTCATAAAAACCACTACAGATTCTAACATACACAGGAATAAAGTAGTACAGCCATGTGCTGCTTTTTGTGCACAGTGCCAAGTGAGTGCAATTTAGCTATAATAATCCTGTGGTATGCTGCAGCTTCACACCCACATATGTGAGACAGAGGTGGATGATCATTTAATTGATACACTTGACTGAGTGTGCAAAACCAGTTAAGTCAGAAAACCTCATAATGAGAAAAACTAAATTAAAGATTACAATCAATTTCCCAAATCCCTTATGTGTCAAAATTCTACATATTTTGCAACAAAAAAATATTTGTTGGTTAATACTGTAAATATATACATCAGGTTGCTTTAATTCCTATAAATCTTCATCCCTTATCTGAGGATTATCTGTAGGGTTGGAGGGTGGATGTGTGACTTACGTTACTTTTCACGGTGCATTTTGACATATCCACTCCCACATAAGTGTTATATTAACGGTTTCAATGGAAGATTTGTTTACCACTAGAATATACAATGAAATTGTGTTTTTAAATATGTAATCAATTCTTGTAGTTCTCATGGGGATGAAATACCACCATATTTACATAGAATTCACATTTAACAGAACTTGAGAAAATGGCAGCATAAAAATAGTACAAGGATAATGAAACAAGACATATCACTGTAGTAATAATAGTTACCCAAAGACTGTTGCAGTCCTTACCACCTAGGCACTGCAGCCACCACCTCTAGCTAACACAGGTGCCAAGAGTGTGGTGCGGTACTGGTGCTCAGCACCCTGATTCCTCCCAGACAGTTATGCAGTCTATGCAATCAGGATCCAACTTTTCAATCAAGCAGCTCCTCGATTGGCCTTTCAGGGACCTAACAAGGCTAAGTGCACCCTGTGCCAGGTCTTCCAGTGGGAGAAAATCCCCACACTGATGCCGGGAATCGAACCTTGGCCTCTTGCTTGGTAAGCAGAAGCGCTACCACCGCACTAAGGAGACAACCCCGATATTACTGTAGTATTTCAAAATATCTTATAATCGCATAGTAAATATGTTTTAGCCTTTTATAAAAGGTTGTTATATTTGATGAACTTGGCAAAATATAACACTGAAGAAACAAGAGATTTTATTATTATGACTTTAATATTATATACTTTCTTTAAATTTCCATGAAATTGTTTTCACCTCCAAAATGTAATGAATAATAAAAATACATTCTTCACTCCACATCGTCATTGGTATCAGTATTTGGAAGCATACTAAGAGCACAGATATTTTCAATGCTCTAGAATTCCCAGAATGTGGCCAAGATAAATGGAAGTAGGTCCAGCAAGTCCCATTTTTGCTAGGTTTACTGTATTTGGACCAGAATACTTCTTAAAGGTTTTATACCTGCAGATTTATTCCCTCTTCTGAGAAAACTGGCAAATCTGAAATCATCTTTCCTCAACTTTTACTTGAGAAATAATTTTCCAAAGGAAGCCTTTTGAAAACAGAGCCACTCCATGTCCCTCCTAACGATCTTTTATACAATAGATGGTAGATCTCGGGCTTGAAGGCCGTGGTCCAGTCGACAAATTTTCTGACTTTTTGCTCAAGATTGCATTGGGCATCTTCAAAGAATGACTCCTGGCTGGTTAACTACTAGAAGGCAATTGATGGAGTGCCTGATTTGCCAGGTAAATCTTTTCTTGTTGCATTTCTTACTCTCAAATGCAAGCATTTTTTGCCTTCAGAGATCTGTATCTATAGCTTAAGTCTATCACATGTCTGGTATGCGTCCATTTTTGGTTTCTGTAGTTCAAGATCATCAAAAATAGTTTCGTATATCCTCCTACCAACATGTTGTCCAGGAATAGCATTTAAATATTCTTCATATAAGTGGTTAAAGTGACCCGAGATGGTAACTGGTTCCTCTGTGTTTTTACTGAAATGATATACAGAGTGGCAATAATTTATTTTTTCATATGTACATATTGTTGAGAAGTCAGAGTTAGTTGTTTTGCATTACTTAATCTTCATGTTAGTGCAATGAAAATAAATACTCGGTCACCAGATAGGTGTAGTGTCAAGTTGGGTAAGTCATTTAAATTTGTAGTGCATAGCAAGTTAAGTCAGCTCTATTACTGACTTAACCAACTTTGCACTGCTGGTGAGTGACTTAACTGTCTTTCCAAATGCACAACTGACTTCATAACATATCTCCTTTTGCACACTCATGTTACTCGGCTATTATAAGTGATACGACTTAACCGATTACACACATGGGTAGAGCAAACAAAATTACATCAAATGCTGTGGATAACTCATTTTCAATATTTTTGACTTAATCGCTTTTGCACACCCAGTCGAGAATGTTTAGTTTTGTGGCTGGAATTGCTGCCTATCACAGCTGCTTAATTAGCACATGATGCTGAGTGGGCACTGGTCCTATACCCAGGACTTAAAATCCTTACCACAATGAGTGGGATCAACCCAGGCACATGTGTGGCCAGGAACCAGACCAATTTTCTATAACAAAGCAAAATGGCAAGGTTTCAGTCATGTAATATGTCATAAAAGCTTTATATCTTGTTTCATTGATTTCATTGATTTCCTTGATGTTAGCCAAACACAGAAGATGAACTGCAGTTTCTGCTATAGATTGCAACATGTAACTTATTTTTTAAAAATTGATCACTACCTCATTCAATTATCAGTGTAGGCCATGAGTCTAGGTACAACAAAGGATATAGAAGCTCCTCAGTTTTTGAAAATTATAACAAAATAAGAGCACCATCAGGCTACACAAATATCTGCAGATATTCATAACCATATATGGGTCAATCCACATCAAATCGCACACCCATAAAACACGACTTTCGTAGGAGGTTCAGATTTTTTTATGAATAATAGGTATGAAATAAGGTGACCCATATTTTTTTTATTTCCATATTTCTAAATTATTTGCTTAGTTATAGCTATTAGAAACTAAGCAATTTCTGGGCGCACCGTAATATAAAATCACTTGTTACTCTAAGGCCATATAGAGTTCAGAGTTGGGGTTTGGTGCACTGGAAAGGGTAAATACAACACTTTTAACAACTTTCGATCACTCATTATTACACACAAATTTTGAACTTTTTTATGCCATATTTTGTAAAACCAAAAATAGAATTTAAATTGTTGTGCTAAAAAATCTAAAAAAAAATATACACGTATTCCCTGACATTTTATCTTTAAAATAAGACATTAAAAACTATGGAGAGAGCGTAAGTGCATTTGCTACAATTTTTTTCTGGAGGCCTGCAAGCGCTCATGGACAACAGGAAGTAGAGATCCGTTTGTACAGCTGGATTCGCCATTCTTGGCTCCTGGAGGAAGTACGAGATGTAAAGCTTGAAAGCGAGTACCAAGCCAGGCGACTGCAGACAGCATGCGAATTGGTGCATCAGCCTCATATGCTACTCATATAACTTCTTCTTACTAAGGCACTACAGTGCATGTAGAAAAATGTCACCACAATGCACCTTCTTTCTGATACACCTGTGGCATCTGATACGCGCTTTTGAACTTTTTGAATTTTTTTTACAAAATCTGATGTAAGCAGCTCTTTGCATTCAGCTTCTTTCTTCATGTACGCCCATAGATTTGAAACAGTTTCTCTGCTCTGACTATGTAATGTTTTGGTCCCTAATTTAGGACGTACAGGTGGCATAATTGATTTACGCTATGATCAATGTCTCACAAATTTGCTATATTCACCCTTTATCGCAAAGATCTATGTCTTCAACGGCACACTGCACTAAAAAGCACCTGTGAATTAGCAAGGACTGTTTCGGATCATGCAGACATCACTACCTTCCCCCTCCTTCACCATGTTGTGCATGGTTTCATTCGCAGAATTATACAATATGAGCTGATGAAACAGACAAAAGCTATGGGTTCGTCTACAGGACTTCCAGTCTAGGTCAGGGGCCAAGAACGATGGGTCCATCTGTGCTTTAAAATTACACTCCTTCATTCCTTTGTCAAAAACTGAAGCTTTAGTGAAACAATTTTCTTTTGAAGAAGGAGGTAGACGAGTAGAAATTTAAAGTTTATTTATGCCAAGAAACTTACTGTTGGTGTTTTTAAACACACAAACCGTGTGTGGGCAATGTTTGAGAGGTAATGCATTTTTAAGTTCCAGTTCTACCACTCAAACATTGCCCACAAACGGTTTGTGTGTTTAAAAACACCAACAGTAAGTTTGTTGGCATAAATAAATAATAATTACCATCTGAAGGTTATTTAATCCTGGGAAATAAAGTACTTACAATAGTAAGTCACCATTGGGGTAATTGTCTCTGGTGTGAGACTGTCTTTGTGGTTTACCAGGAGAAATACGAACTGGTTTGAGAATTCAATGCCATTCTGGCAGATTGACACAATAGCTCAATGGTTAGAGCAGCCGCCTGGTAAGCGGAAGGTCTGTGGTTCAAATCCCAGCTGTGGCATTGCGTTTTTAAGTTCCAGTTCTACCTCTCAAGAAATTTAAAGTTTTGTGTTGTATGGAAACATTAGTTTAAAATGCATGTTTTAAAAACAGTTTGAAGATGCTAATAGTGTGCATATAATAGTATCAGCTAGCAATGTTTTTCTTATTGTACTGTAGTAACGTTCATGAAACCTCAAGCAATGAACAGTTGCCGCAATGGAAGGTGCCAATTGTGCAAGGTTACGGTAGCCGTCACCCAGTGGCGTGTGGTCCATGTACGCAAGGTAAGCGCTTACCCTGTACAATACTACAAAATTACTTATATTATATTATCTTGCAGCATGTTCTGATTCTATGTTAAGTGCTTGACTACTGCAGTTGACCTGAACTAAGATTTACGTTTTTTTCTACGATACGCTCTGAATACGTGTAATCATGCGTGCAACAACGTACTTTGTCCGTGAGGACTCGTTTCCGTAGGTTTTCGGGACAGCTCGGGCGCCATCGGGCGCACCGGCTTAAGAGAAGCACATGTGTTCAGTGCGGGTCTAGGCGAATGACCTTCCAGCATTGTCGCAGTTTAATAAGTGTATTTCAAGTGAATACATAAGTAACGAGTGACGTTTTGCAGTGAGTTTAGCTTTATTATTCGATGACAAGTGCGATATCGCTGACATTTTATTAACAGTTGATTTATGATAGAGTTTCAGATAGTTTACCACGTGCCGTGGTAGAGCAAGGTAAGCAGTTTCAAACGGTGCGTACACTAGTGCTTGAAGCTTGGAGAGGGGAGGAAACATGGAATCTTTGCTTTCTTTGGAGAGCAGAACTGCACACGCAGATGGTTGCACTGTGTGCAATATTATCTCACCAAGTTTTTCTTCTAGACATTATGAAGAAAAGATTAAAGTTGTGCAAGAAGGAAGACCACTGCCATTATCACTCCAATGGAAACCTGTGTAAGAAAATTCAATTCACAGCTTACTGGAATGACTTACTGGTTGTTCGCACAAACAAAATCTTTATTGTTGGTGTTGTCTTCTGTTTGCTAACGAAAAATATGTATGGTCTAGTGGCGGATTCAGTGACATGGGGAACATCCATAAAGCAATTAAAAAACACAGTTTGACTAGCACTCATCTCCAAACCATCATTCTACTGAAAACATTCGGCCAATCCAGAATTGACCATTTACTGGATACTCAGAAGAAAGTGAGGGAAAATCAGCACAACGAACTAGTAAGAAACAATAGAGAAGTAATGAAACACCTAATTGATATTGTTTGTTTTGGGGGGAAACAGGAATTAACATTTAGGGGTCACGATGAGTCATCAGAATCCAGCAGCAAGGGGAATTTTGTAGAACTTGTAAATCTACTTTGTCCGTATGACGACAAGTTAAGAACTTTCATGGGGCAGGGGACAGTGTTTACTGGGCTATCAAATCTGATCCAGAACAACTTAATTGTTCTAATAATGGAGATAAAGAGAGAAATCAAAGAGACCAGCTTTGTTGCCATTAGTTTGGATGAAAGTACAAATGCTGCAAATTTATCCCAACTTTCTGCAGTAATGAGATCCGTTGGACCTGACGGTGACATTCAAGAAAGGTTTCTCCGCTTTATAAATATTTCAGATGATGGGTCAGCTGATGCATTATACACAATTGTAAAGGAACTCATCGATGAATTTTACTCTGAGGAAAAGCTAGTTGCTCAGACATATGATGGTGCGGCTGTTATGGCCTTCAAGCAAAAGTACGAGGACCATTTCCCCAAGCTCTATTTGTGCACTGTTTCGCCCATAGATTAAATCTAGTTCTGTCACAGACGGTTTCACACATTCGAGAATGCAGGATATTCTTCATGACTGTTAAAGGAATAGCAGCATTTTTTCCAAGTCTTCTAAGAGAATTGAGACCCTGGATAATTAGATACACAGAAGATTGCCGCGTGTTTCACAAACACGCTGGAGCTAAAGCTCTCGTTTGGTGGAAAGAATATATGGATTCAAAAAATAACTTTCTTCATTGTTTGAAACTATTGCAAATGCAGTTGAGAAATGGGATCAAGATACTTATACTGCTGCACGCGGTTTCGTAAGCACAATGGAGATTTCACCTTCAAATTTATGATAGAGATGTTTGCTATAATATTCCCAATCATGGACACTGTGTATGATATTTCCCAAGCATTTTCTTATTGAAAATTGCGGAATTCCAGAGGGCCTTAGAAGAGAAGCGCAATTCCATCGACGAAGTATGGGACAAAGTTGAAGAAGCCATTGGTGATCCACGTCATACCAGCAGTGATGGTTTGAATAGGAAAATGCACTACAAACGTTTGTATTGTGAGGTTCTGAATATGCTTCTACTCCATCTCAGAGAAAGATTTGGTAATATTGAGTCTCTGTATTTTCTGGAATAATTGTTAAATTTTAAGAACTTCAACAAATACAAATCGTCTTTTCCAGAATTATCTTTTCAATCAAATACAAATCGTCTTTTCCAGAATTATCTTTTCAATCAAATACAAATCGTCTTTTCCAGAATTATCTTTTCAATCACCAAAAGAGTCCTATGGGACAGTCTTTGACTTTGTTGCATTGAGGTCACAACTCGCTGTCACTTACTTGTCTCGAGACATGCATAAAAAATCTGTGAATTATCTTCTAGCCTTCATAAACAAAATGAACTGAACAGAGCGTATAGTGAAGTGACAAACTGTGCCAGTTAGTGTTAACTATTCCAGCAAGTAGTGCTGCATTTGAACGTAGCTTTCCTAAACTGTTGTTGTTGTTGTTGTTTTCTAGTGCCTTGCATCTGGCAATGAAGCCATTAGCATTCCTGCTTTCCAATACTTTTGAACTGTAGTTTCTTCTGATCTTAATGCTTCACAGGTCTTCAAGTGGTCTTCATTCATTTCTGCTGGATCGTTACACAGGACACATATTGGTAAAGCTGAGATACCTATTCTGTTGAGATGACTTGCTAAGCAGTCGTGATTTGTCAGTAGTCGGAAGGCTGCAACCGCTGTTTTCCTTGGTCTCTGGGGGATTATATCTGGGTTGGAAAGTAGTGTAATACATTTTTTATCTTTGGCATTTGTTTCTATTTCTTGTAGGTATGAATGAGAAAACTTTTTAATGATCAAGCATTTTATTGAGGAATATGAGAAATTGAATTTAGATTTTTGTTTTATTGTTGTGCCTTTCTTTGCAAGTGAGTCTGCAGTTTCACTCCCCATGACTCCACAGTGTGCTGGAATCCATTGGAGATGAACAGTCTTATTAACTTTTTGGAGTTGTGTTAACATTTTGTAGCATTCTCTAATTTTTGTTGACTTCTTTGTAGTATTTGAACATATTCCCTTAATTGCAGCTTTAGAATCTGAAAGAATTACTGCCTTGTTAAATTTATTTAAGGAAAGATTTAATAATTCTCGGAGAGCAATGTATATAGCCTCTATTTCTCCATCATAATTCGTTGTGTCTCTGCCAACAGAATGATAAAAGGAAAAATGTGAACACGTAACTCCAGCTCCAGTAAGGTTTTCTGTAGAGGATCCATCAGTATATATGTGCAGCCATTCTTCTGTGGGATATCTAGTATTCATTGTTTCCAGAGCTAGAAGTTTTTGTATTTCTTTTGGTGTGTCTGATTTACTTATTTCCTCTATTAATTCCAAACTGAAGGTAGGTTGCAATAATTCCAATGGATTTTCTCTTATACGTAGATTTTCTCTGGTGTTAGGAATGTTCAATTTGGATTTAATCTGTGTTACCTTTTCTAGGAAACTACTATGAGTTTTAAGGATTGAAGGGGGGAGGTTCTCTTCTGTTCATTTAGAGTTTGACAGTCGTAACATTTTCTCGTGTTGGAGCAATGCTTGTTCTTCTATTTTTGTTGTTATTGATGGAGTCCGTGTTAAGGCAAGCATGGCATCAATAGGTGTGGATTTAACTGCTCCAGTGATTAGGCGAAGAGCCTGATTTTGTATTTGTTCAAGTTTATTGATGTTAGTATTTGCTGCTGTTATTAAAGCTTCAGAACAGTGCAAGAGGTTTGGTTTAACGTACATTTTGTATGTTGTGTTAAGGACTCTCCCTGAGCAGCCCCATTTAGCACCAGCTAACTGTTTCAGGATTTGCAGTTTCTTTTCAACCTTTTCTGAGGTGTTTGTTATATGTTTTTTACAACTTAGCTTTCTGTCGAAAGTGATGCCTAAGTATTTGGCATCATCAACTGCTTTGAGTGGTTTACCATTATAATTTCTGTTAATATTAACTGGTTTGTATTTTAGTGTAAGTAATTCATAATTTGTTTTTTCCACATTGATAGTCATGAGGTTTTGGGAGCTCCATTCATGTACTTTGTTTAGGGCTGTTTCTATTCTGTCTTTAATTAATTCAGGTTTTTTTGAAGAGCCTGAAGTCCAAATGACTACATCGTCAGCAAATAAAGCAATTTTGGTTTCTAAGGTTTTTATTATTGATGGAAGGTCATTTATATATACGTTAAAGAGTGTTGTGCTCAGAACAGCACCTTGTGGACATCCTCGGTGTGTTTGTTTATATTTGGAAATGTATGTATTATATTTTGTGGCACAAAATCTTTGTGAAATAAACTGAGTTATCCATTTAAGCATGTTACTTTTCACACCTATTGATTGCAACTTCTCAATTAATTTGTTTCTCCAGACTGAGTCATATGCTGATTTAAAATCAATGAATACTGCCAAGGTATCCTCCTTTCTATTGAAAGCTTCCTTGATGTCTTGGCTTAGTAGGAGTACATTTTCACTTGTACTATGATTCTGTCTAAAGCCGGTCTGTGAACTATTAATTAAGTTGTAATATTCTAGGAACCAGTTAAGTCTAGATGCCACCATTCTTTCCATTACTTTCGCAATAACACTGGTCAAAGATATTGGCCTGAAACTATTAATATTGTTTGAGGGTTTGTTTTTCTTTAAAATCGGGATGATAATGGCTTTTTTCCAGTCGGAAGGCACAGTCATTCCCCAACACGTGTTATACAGTTTAAGTAGGATTTCTTTTCCTTTCCTGCCAAGGTGTTTTATAAACTCTGGGTGGATCTTGTCAGGTCCTGGAGATTTTTTTGTTCTGTAATTGTTCTATTGCTAAATCTAGTTCTGTTTCGCTAAAATCCTGAATAAAAATAGCATTTTGTATATCTTTTGGCTTATTAGTTTCTCTGATAGTTTTTTTGGATAGCCTTATCTTGTTTTTTATATGCTTGGGGTATTCTTTGTGACTGAGCATAAAACTTGTTAAGGGATTCTGCTATTTCCCTATCTGTAGTTAAGCTTTTGTTATTATGTTTTAATGGTTCAGTTGTACTTTTTGATAATTTTGTTTTATTAAGGAATTTGTATATTTTATTTCCATCTTTCCTATAGTCCATATGTTCTACAAAATTTGTGAAACTGGCCCTCTTTGCTGTAATTAATTCTTTCTTAAAAATGGCTGCTTTTCTTCTCCAGTTTTGTACATCTTCTGGGCACTTGGTTCTTTCGGCTTTGACTCTTGCTATATTTCTTTCGTGTTTTAACTTAGATAAAGATGGAGATCAAAAGTAGCTATATTTCTTTAACTTTCCTTTGGGGATATGTGTTTTAGCTGCTGTCAATAATATTTCACAAATTTTTTTTATTCATTTCATCTGTTGACTTGAACTCTGATTCTAACAATATATTACACTTCCCTTCTATCTCATTTTGGAAACTGGGCCAATCTGCTTTTTTTAAAATTCCAAGAAGTTTTAATTTTTGGTTAGTTACTTTTATTTATTAGACCTCTTATGGAGTTTGTGGTGATTCTGTGGCCCAAACCTGGGTCTTCTATTACTTTTCTTTTTGAATTGTCAATTATGTCAGATGACACCATCAGAAGGTCAGGATTTGTACCCGAACCATTATAATGTAGGTAAGTGGGTGGAACATTTGAATTAAATATTAATTCCATTGTTGATGAGTTTAATAGGTCTTCTATGACTCTTCCTGCTGAATTTATATCTCTGTAGCCCCAACTAGGGGAGTGTGCATTAAAATCACCTATTAAAATACTTTTGGGTTCTATGGGAATAGAATTTAGATCTAGTGTATTGTCTGGAGGATTGTAGATACTGTAAATTCTATAGTGGTAGTTACTTTTCCATGCTTCAATTTTAACTATTTCTGATTTATCTTGTCCTTCCATTGTTTTTTGGATTTGAATAGTAGCTTTCATATTTCTTTTAATTCCTGTAAGAATACCACTTGCTATTTGACGAGCTTTTGGAAGTATATGTGTAGTGTACTGATCCATTTCAAAGTATATTTCCTGTTCTTCTGATATATTGGCTTCTTGTACTGTGAAGACATCTATATCTTGGTGTTTTAATATTTTCATTAGCTTTTGTTTTTTAGGCTGGGACATGCCTCCTGCATTCCGCTGTAGAATTCTTAAAGTATTGGAATTGTTGTAATGAAATTTGCCTAAAGATGTCCTCACCCGGAGATCCGATTGGGGGACAGTTTTAACTCCGGAATGTTTATCTTTAGGACTCATACTCATGTATGTGGCTTTCATGTAACTGTTTTCTTAACGGGCACCAGTTTTACAATGTGGCAGTTACATCACCCGACTTAAACCCCCATTTTGCAAGGGGGACCACACCTATCTTTGGTCAACGGGCCCATCGGACCTAGCCGGGAGGACTAAATAGGTGGTATTTAGATCCACCGACCTTCCCCTCATGTGCCTCTGAGGGACGCTGTTGTGCTGTGATAGGCCAGCACATATGTAAATGGCATTTCCTCCATTTTAGATGAAACAGTTATACCGCTGTGATTCGGTCCCCAGAGCCTCATCTGTTAAAAGCAGGGTGCACCACGGGCAGGATGAGGATGGAAATTGGGTAGGAGAGGCTATAGAAGGCGCATGACTACCCCTTACACCCTAAACTAAAAACCATAAAAAATTATGCACGCAACACTCAGGGACAGGAAAGACTTTCAAACTTATCTTTGGTAGCACTAGAGAAGGAACTTCTGGTAAATCTACAACAGGGTCCCAAATTCTAAGATCTTGTGATTGACGATTTTGCCAAGAAAGGGAGGAGAATCCAGCTCTGCTTCAAATAAGACAAGGTAGATCATCAATATTTTGTTACAAAGTAATGCACAGGATAACAGTGATACTATTGTTTTTAATTGCATGTACTATGCATCAGCATATTTTCGTTTAACCATTTACAATGAGATTGCTTACCCTGGCCAATATCTTCACCACACGCCACTGCCGTCACCGTTGCCACACTAGTCCGCTGCACTGATTTGTAAAGTTAATTACAACTGAACTATTAGAGACTCCATTCTGATTTTTTCTGAGAATATAGAATAAACTTCAGTGTATTTTTAGTTTTTTTCCTCAGATTTTTAAATGGTCGAGTTTGTTTTATTATCTAACTTTAAAACTTTAATCGTATAAAATATAATATTAATAATAATTAATAACATTTTCTAATAAATACCTCACAAAATACTGCAATTTATCTTTAATTTGAGCCAAAGATCAAGTAATTTGGTTGATTACAATCGGAGGTATGATTGATTGAAGGGTTTGGAGCACACGATTTTTGGGACATTTCAAAAATTAACATCTGCCAAAATATTTTTATATATATAAAAAACGAAGAAACACGGGCCAATTGTATTTTGCTCCAAAACACCAAAAAAAATTTTCAAGAAAATCTGAGATATTAAGGTGAATTTTTACCATATTTTGTGCGATTTGACGTGGAATGACTCATATATATAATTATTCATATATATTAATAATATAATAATTATTATTATTCATCTGCTATTTCACGCTAAATGCAGTAAATTGCTACAGATTTCATTAACACTATGAGTACAGGTTAGAAGGCTGCATTGTTGAACATAAGCCAACGCATGAAAGGAAAATAGGAAATTTTAGATTATACTGATTTAAATTGAAATAGAGTGCAATGCCCACACTGTAGCGGATATTTCCAAAGAGAAAGAGGTGTAAAAATTTACATTAGTTGCTCGCAGCTCGCATCCTCAAATTCAATGCCCAGATTCAAGATGGCGGACGGTGAAGGAAACTATAAAACGAAGCTTCGAAATTTTGGCAAAACTAGTGTGAAATGTGTGAAAAACAACGGAAACGGTGACATAATCAAAAACTACAAGACCAAGTGCACCCATAGGAATGAAGGTAACGAAAACAACAGCCAATGTAACGAAATAAAGTCACAAGCAGAAACAGCGTCAGAAGCAAGGGTTGCATCGGAAAATAAAGAAAGGATTATGTCGCTCCAGCTTATTTTAGAGGTTTTAACAAAAGACCTAAAAGCGGCAAGGGAGGAAATTAAACGCCTGCAAGAAGAAATTTCTCAGAAGAGCCGGGTAAAGAGCCGACCAACACCGGCAATACAATATGCGGTAAACAATGTGGACGGTGAATGGCAGCGTCCCTGTAGATGTGCTAAGGGTACGGTAGACGCTGTGATAAATACTGCAGTGGAAACTAAAAACAGATTTTCTTGCCTCTCTAAAACCAACAATAATAATCTGGCAGCAGTGAGTGAGCTAAATGAAGTAACTACGACAAATGGACGCTCCAATCGGAAAGTGAAGACAAAGATAAACAACTGCAAGGTAAAAATCCTTGCAGACAGTCACGGGAGACTAATTAGCGGCACTCTGGCAGCATCGTATCCAGAGTTTTCATATGAGGCTTTGGTCAAGCCAGGGGCTCCAATAAATGAAGTAACTAGAAACCACGAATCAATATGTGCAAACCTCACCTCAAATGATCATGTAGTCATCATGGGAGGAACTAATGATGCACGTAATAACGCCGTGAACGTGAATAAGACCCTACTGAAATTTGTACAGAACCTCATGCACACCAATGTAGTGCTGGTAAACATACCAAAGAGATTCGATCTGGATATGAAATCCTGTGTCAATGAAGCAGTGAGACAGTGTAACAAATCTATAAAGAAGATTGTGGATAATTTAAAAAATGTGAGTTTAGTTGATATTAGTGACTTAGATCGTGACTGCCATACAACCCATGGCCTACATCTGAACGGGAGAGGGAAGGAGCAGCTCATGAACAAAATTGTGAATGTGATGAACAGGAGAGCTAGTTCCAATATTATTCCACTGCCTTTTGGAAATAGTGGTTCAAGATGGTGAAGTACAAGTAGAAGCAGTTGCAGACAGACTACCTGGTGTTTCTGGTGAAATTTCAAAAAGTGCCAGTTTTTTTAGGTTAAATGGACCCAAGGACTATGAACTAGACAGACAAAAGGATAAAGTTAGGTTAAGCAGGAATGAAAAGTGCAGTGAATCTGAATTTAAAATAGGTTTTAGCAATGTACAGGGAATGGGGAAAAAAGAACTAGTTATTAATGATTTCGCAAAGGAAAATATGTATGATGTTATCTGTCTGTGTGAACATTGGTGCCAGAAGAATGAAATAGCATTTAAGGTATTAGAAGACTACCATCTAGCAAATAGTTACTGCAGAGAAAATCACATTCATGGAGGAACTGCAATCTATATAAAACAGAATCTTGCTATAAAAGGTTAGATTTGGGATCTTTCTGTCAAGAAATAGATTTTGAAGCCACTGGGTACATTTTCAGGAGTATAAAGTGCTAATAATTGCCCTATGTATGTCTCCAAAGGGAAATCCAATTATTTTTCTTGAAAAACTGGAGGAAGTACTAACCCTTTATACTGGGCCTAAATGGAAACATTTTAATTTAGTTTTAGGTGGTGTTCTAAACTCACATTTTGATATCACAATGGATAAGCAAACAGTCATAGATTTTAAAAATATTCTCAGGCAGTTTAACTTTAAATGTACCAACAATAAACTCACTAGACTAACAGCCTGTTTAGATAACATTTTCACAAACATCAAAGAGAGTGTGCTAACCTGTGATACAGCAGTCTTTCCATTCTCAGATCATGACTCAGTGTGGTTGACCATAAAATATGTAATACCTAACTTGTCCTCACCAAGAAAGGCAAGGCGTTGCCATGGCCGAGCGGTTAGCGCGCTCGCCTACCACCTAGGCGGCCCGGGTTCGATCCCAGGGATCCGCATGTGGTATTCGTGGTGGACGAAGTGGCGTCAGGGCGGGTTTTCTCCGGGTACTCCGGTTTCCCCCGCCATCTCATTCCACCGGTGCTCCATCTTCATGTATCATCAGTGTCACTGCCTGCGGTGCCGTAGTAGTAAAAGCGGGCGTTAAACACTACAACAACAAGAAAGGCAATCACCATACTTAAGAGACCGGTAACCAGCGACAAATTATTATTTTTCAGAAACATGTTACGTGACGTTAAATGGAACGTGCTTTGCAGCTCCCTTTCTGACATTGCATTAACAGCGAATGAAATTTTTGAAAGATTTCATACTTTATTTATAAATATATTTGAGACGTGTATCCCCCAAAGAAAATGTAAAATATTCACCAATGCAAAAAGAAATTTTGCTCTCAAAAAGGATAAAAATGTATGGTATACTCCCCAATTGACTAGTATGAAACACAAAGTTATAACTTACTTAGATTTATATAAAAAAGATAAATCAGACAAGGCCAGGATTTTATATATCAACAAAAGAAAGGAGTATAAACTATTGATAAACGAGGCTAAAAAATTATACAACATAAATAGTATTGAAACAGCCACCAATAAGTGTAAGAAAGCCTGGAATCTATAAACTCTGTTGCAAAACCTAACAACGAAATAGTATAGAGTTAGCACCAAATGATTTGAACAGTTTTTTCATTAGCTCAGTAGAAAAAATCAGTCAAAGCATAGTAAAGCCAAAGGAATCTATGAATGAACTTCTTGAACACAACAAAAACAAGTACTGTCCGGGTAGCTTTGTGTTCCGAGAAGTCAGTGCGGAACATGTACAAAACATTTTAAATTGTCTTAAGGCTTCGGATAGTGTAGACATATATGGTTTATCCAGTAATCTCATAAAGAAAGCAATAGAATGTATCTTATACCCGCTTACATTTTGTGTGAACAGATGCCTTGTAGAAGGTGTATCTCCAGATGCACTGAAACTTTCAAGGGTGGTCCCAATCTATAAAAAGGGCGATAAAAATGTCCATCCAGTTATCGTCCAATATCTTTAGTCCCAGTTTTCTCCAAAGTGCTTGAAAAGATAATGTACAAACAGCTCTGTAGTTATTTAGATGACATTGGGATAATCAGCGATGAACAATTTGGTTTCAGAAGAGGCAAGTCAACGACTGATGCCATTGTCTCTCTTGTCAAAAACGTCCTTAGTGCTTTTGAAACTAAAAGTATTGCCCAGGCTACGTTCTGTGATCCCAGTAAAGCGTTCGATTGTGTAGAGCATACTCATTTACTAACAAAATTAAAATTCTATGGCGTAAATGACACTGCGCTGGAGCATACTTAGCAAATCGCAAACAAATTGTGTGTATTGGAAATGAGAAATCCGAAATGGTGGAGCTAAAATATGGGGTCCCATAGGGGTCCATACTCGGGCCATTGTTATTTTTAATAATGATCAACGACCTGCCTTCCTTTTTAACTTCGCACACGGTACTGTATGCAGATGATACCACATTTCTTAACATGAGCACCGATTATCAAAGCCTTAAAACAATAACAGAGGATACCATAAGTTGTGCTAGCATGTGGTTCAGAGCCAATGGCTTCTTATTAAATGATGATAAAACGCAACAACTTGTATTTAATTTGCGTGAGATCTCAGCAGAAAATTATTCAACAGAAGTTAAATTTTTGGGAGTCATTGTGGACAAGCTCTCATGGGTGCCACACATCAACTATATAACAGCTAAGCTCTCCAGAGTTATACATCTAATTAGGAATTTAAAAAACTATGTACCTGAGCCATATATACGATCTACATATTTTGCTTTTTTTCATAGCATAATATCATATGGTATTCTACTCTGGGAAAGCTGCAGTCATGTCTCTAATATCCTACTATTACAGAAAAAGGTAATTCGTATTATTGCAGATTCAGAAAAAACCGCACAATGTAAACCTCTATTCATAAAATTCAAAGTAATGACTGTGATTAACCTATACATTTATACAGCACTCACTTATGTAAAAAAATAATATATCAGACCAAGTCTACAGACTAAACATACATGACTATAATACTAGATATAACTACCAACTTAACTTACCATCTCACAGACTTTCAAAAACATCAAACAGCTTTGAAGTCTTGGGCATTAAACTGTATAATACTTTGCCAACAGCATTGACAGAATTATTGGGTTGTAAATTTAAAAGTAGATTATACGAATGGTTAGTGTCTAATCCATACTATTCAATACATGAATATTTTGAGAGCAATAAATAAAGCAACTTAATCATCTTAGGCTAAATTATTAAATTGTTGTTATGGATAAAATCTACACTTGGGTGTTGATTATTGCTGTATTAGCTTTTAATGTCTATAGTGATTCCAGAATTTAAGTTAAAATGTTGAAAGTATGTTGTAATATTAGAAAAATTGTATGTAAATATAAGACTATTACTTGTTTTGTATATAACCTGTACATACTGTTTGACATTGTCTATTGCTGTACTCAGCTTAATGACAATAAAATATTATTATTATTATTATTATTATTATTATTATTATTATTATTATTATTATTATTATTATTATTATTATTATTATTATTATTATTATTATTGTTATTGTTATTGTTATTGTTATTGTTATTGTTATTGTTATTGTTATTGTTATTGTTATTGTTATTGTTATTGTTATTGTTATTGTTATTGTTATTGTTATTGTTATTGTTATTGTTATTGTTGTTGTTGTTGTTGTTGTTGTTGTTGTTATTGTTATTGTTATTGTTATTGTTATTGTTATTGTTATTGTTATTGTTATTGTTATTGTTATTGTTATTATTATTATTATTATTATTATTATTATTATTATTATTATTATTATTATTATTATTAATTATTATTATTATATCGCACACAACTCTTAACCAAAAATTCTGGTTCTCAATCAGTAGCATCTAAAATGGGCACTGTTTCTAATGAACATCATGATGGCAGTGAAGAGGTTAATTTTAAATCAGAATTACGTGAATGGAGGAGCAAATTTTCTAAAATGGCCATTGAAAACAATTCTGAATTCAACATACCCATACGTGAGTTTTCAAAATTTCTGAGTAGTTCCATTCACCTCCTTTCTGTCCCGAAACACCCTGCTAGAAAGTACTATATAGCTAGAAGGAAACAATGCCTTGCAGATCATGGTAAAACATCAAATCCCCAACATGCAACAGAAAGAGCTCCTAACCAGAGAAAATACAAGTACAACTATCAACTTACACAATTTTAGTTTTATAATCAGAGAAGAAAAGCGGTACATAGAGTATTGGAATTGGACACCAAAAATTATAAGATTGAACTTAACAAATATTTGAAAACTAATCAACAATATTTTCCATTGAAAATACCAGCATACGGCATGTATACCCTTCTAAGCTTACTGAAATTTGTCGTACTGAGCTTGATTAAACTTACAACTCCATCCCACAAAAGAAGAAATTGCAGTAGACACTGCTCCAGGGCCCGACCACGTTTTGGTAAGAGTTGTGAGGGACGACATTGTGTGTGAAATTTTATCTGTAACTACAACCCAAAAGCTTGCAACAGGCACTGTACCTGAATGTCTGAAATTAGCTCGCTCTGTGCTAATCCATAAAAAGGACGATACTACGTGTTTATCAAATTGGAGGCCGATAACTATCTGTTCAGTGCTAAGACATATTATTGAAAGGGTACTAAATCAACATTTACGTTCATTTCTATTCTTTAATGCAGGTGAATACCTGTGCAGCACTAGATATAAGCATAAAGATTGCAGGAATGACACACTTATAATCGTATGCAAATACTAAATATGTTCATCATTAAATACTAGCATATAGTATATGATGGGCAGGTACCTGTACAACCCTAGACGTAAGACTGCACGAATACTAAACATTAAGCTAACACTTCAGCTAATGACTGGCAACACTAGACTTAAGATTGTACAAATGCTAAACATTAAGCTAACACTTCCGCTAATGACTGCCAGGTGTAGTTGCCTAACTAAAAGTACACATCTTACTGAAATAAGTGAGAACTCCAGAAATATAAAACCTAATCTTATCCAAAGGACTTGTCAATTGAAGACCTTTAGACACGCTATCTCCACACCATATGGGATAAGGAATTACCTGTGCAAAACAAACGCATGTAATTCGCTTAGTCCTGTCCAGGTTTCATGGACATTACCAAAAAGTAACTTTATTTAGATGCGCAAAAAAAAAAAAAATGGTAGGATGAAAGCTACCAGCTCCCTGCCTTGACTGGCACTTTAGCCTTCAAGAGGGCATTAATTTTGCAAGAAAAAGGGTGCAGCTATTTCTGTCAGCCAATATGCCATGAAAGGCAGGCTAACTCACCTCCATCTCTTAGGGGTATTCCTTTTGACATTCCCAACAAGTTGTAATTAACTAAACAGTGTAAAAATACTGTTTGTGTAAAGTGGTTGTGTAGTCTAATTGCCAATTGTGTTTATTCAGTTTACTGAAGTTAGTTTCACAATAACTTCTGCTTTGTTTAGTTAAAGTTAGTGGAGAAACGAATCCGCAAAATGATTTAGTGTGTAGTATATTAGACACACCATTTTCGTGGTGGACTTACTGTGATAAAAGGGATTGCTATTAACAAGAATACCAATTCCTATTCTTAATTTATTGACACAAAAAGTTGTTAAATGTTGCAAAAAGCATTTTAAAGGTTCATGGCACAGTGAATATGAGTGGCTGTGTGGTAGTGATTATGTTGTTTTCTAGTGCCTTGCATCTGGCAATGAAGCCATTAGTGATTATGTAGAAAAACTGTTTTGTTGGCCTTGCTTATTACTTTGTGTAAAAAAGACAGTATGGAACAGTGCTGGTTTTTGTAACATTCTAAACATCAATAAAATTGGTCATTACATAAACATTCCAACTTTGCTGAACATCTCAAGTGCATGCTCCAATTGAAGCAACTTGAAAAGAATCAAAATACTATTGCTGATGCTTTGAAGAAACACAACCGGCTGTATGAGGGGGTGTCAAAAAATAACCAGAATTATTTTTTTGCATTTTAAAGTGCCCGCGCATGAGATGGTTATTGGTAGTACCAATAGTACCTTGAATGGCGAAATGGCATACACGTCATTGGCCTGGAGGTGCTCAGTAGGAGGATAGCAGGAGAAGTGTGAGGCCATGTTTACTGTACCCAATATGGATCTCAAGTTGCAGCAGCGCGCATCAAGTAGATTTTGCATTCTTCTTGACAAAATTGCATCACAACCATTGGAAATGTTGCAGCAAGCCTACAAAGAGCAAGCAATGGGGAAAACTCAAGTGTTTGAATGGTATAAACGATTTCGAGAGGGTAAAAATGACCTTGAGGATGCTCCACGTGCTGGAAGACTGTCAACTTTGAAAACAGACATCAATGTCAACACAATTGATGCCATGTTGCAATCATGTGGTGGATAAGCAACGTACTGTTACTGCAAATTACTATTGTGAGGTACTGAAGGAGGAAAATTGCAACCAAACGACCAAATCTTGCTCAAACGGGATGGATCCTTAATCAAGATAATGCCCCTGCTCATCGTGCCATCAAGACTCAAGAAACAAACACTAAATTAGGCATTGAGGTGATGCCACATCCACCTTATTGAATGGACATAGCCCCCTGTGACTTCCACCTATTTCCTACAGTGGAAAACGAGCTTCGAGATCATTATTTTCAGAGTGATCAAGAGCTAAACAATAAAATTTCGGGTGTACTCAACACACTATCAAAAAGGGGCTTCAGGGAGTGTTTTGAACATTGGACTGAATGCTAGAATCATTGTATTGTGTCCGAGGGAGAATACTTTGAGGGTGTGTAATGGAATTTGAATAAACGTGAGAGAATTTTCCAGTAAAAAAACAATTCCAGTTATTTTTCGACACCCCCTTGTAAGTTGCTCAGTACAATGAAAATGTAAGACTGAACTGATTAGTTTTTAGGGTTGTAATTAATGCAGTAATGTATTTGACCAGACAAGAGCTTGCTTTTCATGGTCAAAATGAAAGCTCATCTTCGTCTAATAGGGGAAATTTCAAAGATCTGTTGTCTTATTAATTTTGACAAGTTTGTTACAGCTTCAGACTCATTGCAATAAAATTAAAAGCATCTTCACTGGGGATTTGAAAACAGTACAGAACAAGATTATTGACTGCATGTCGGAGTACATTGATGATTATATCAAGTTGGAAATATGCAGCAGCGACTGTTTTTTGGTTCAAATTGATCACATAAAAATCTGAATGTTCCATAATTGTCAGACTAGTAGACGCCAATGGCTTAACTAGTCTAATGCTTTTTGGGCTTTTTTATGTCAGTTGCAATAGAACATCAGAAGCATTGTTTGTCTTGTTTAATTCTATATTGGGACCATATGACTATCAGTCAAAACTTACTAGGCAGTGCTACAATGGTGGCAGTGTCATGTCAGGACATTAGCTTGCAAAAAAAGCTAAAGGATTTGGCACCTCAGGCAGTCTTTCATAGGCTGAATTTAGTCATACAAAGATCAATGAATGAAATTTCTCAATGCCGCATCTTTTTTGCTGATATTGCTGGAATCCCTTCATTTTTCCCCAGCTCTGTCAAGAGAAGCTATGCCCTATACACCCTTTTAGGGTGGCATGTACCCACTGCAACAAACACCCAATGGAGTTCATTCCCAAAATTGCTTAAAGTGGTTGAAGAAAACTGGAATGATCTCAGTGAAGTTTTTCAGGAGATAGATGATTTTGTCTCTGACCAGATAGCAATTTGGCTTTCAAATCGTTTTCTAAATAATCTGAATGATTTTGAATTTGCATTTTTTGTCATTGTTTTTAATGAGATCTTTCAGGTTACCAGTCTTCTGTTTGATATTCTTAAAAAAAATATATTGACACAGTTTTCTGTCAGAAGCAAATAGAAAACAATTATCATGTACTTCAAAGAAAAAGAACAGATGAAGTTTTCATTTTTTTTTTTTTTGAAACAGCTAAACAAAGGGGAGTTTTCACAGCAAAAATATGCTAAACTGTCCCAAAATAAACTTTTACAGAAGTCTAAATTGTTATATTTTGAAATATTGGATTTGATCTTGGCACAAATTACCATTAGAATCCAAGACCTTGGAAAACTTCAATTTTGTGCTCTCACTGATTCTTCGAGATTTGTGCAGCATTCAACTGTTTTCCCCAATGATGCTCTCATCTCTCTTCAGGAAACATATTTAAAATAAGTGGTTTTAAAATGGAAATTGAGATTTTTTATGGAAATGAGGAATACCAGCATAATGTTCCCATTACACACACATTGAAGTTGGTCAAAGAAAACAGTAACATATTTTGACGGGTGTACAAACTTTTTTTGCTCGTCCTAGCACTGCCATCAATAAGTGTTTCAGTAGAGAGAAGCTTTTCTGCTCACAAGCACATTTTCATTTATGCCAACAAACTCACTGTTGGTGTTTTTAAACACACAAGCTGTGTGTGGGCAATGTGGTTTACTGGTAGAAATACGAACTTGTTTGAGAATTCAATGTCATTCTGGCAGGTTGTCACAGTGGCTTAATGGTTAGAGCACCTGCCTAGTAGGCGGAGGGTCTGTGGTTCAAATCCCAGCTGTGGCATTGAATTTTTAAGTTCCAGTTCTACCACTCAAACATAAAGACTTATTTGCGGAGCTCTATGACCCAGGAAAGACTAACATCTATAAACAACTGATACCGAAATTTAGATTTCCGATCGAATGGGCTTTTGAAAAAGACACGTTTTAATTTAATTGCCGGATGTGAGATTTGCGATAAGTGTTAAGTAATAACATAAATAGATAATAGAGCAGAAAGTGTTGTAAGGTGAGCAAGATATGAGTAAATAATAGTCGTTAAAGTTGTAGGATAAACACATTATTGGTTTGAAATTAACGAGTCATGACGTCATACCACATAGTTTAAATACACGTTCGAAAGTCAGTTCTACAAACCTTAAAAGTCGCGCGATATATCTAATAAAATATAAAGTAAACATCGTTTAATCCTAAAAAGGTAATTATATATTTGAAATTCATAAAAGAACATGTTATAATAGAAAGGGACATTTCTAAATTGCGGGAAAAGGAAATAGCATTTTGGATACGAGGCTTTCTTGGATGACGTCATGACATTCAAATGGAGCGAACGGTCTTCTTAGCGTGGGTAAGAGAGAAAGCGTCGGGTCACTACTCAACCAGAGACCAGTACGGCAGGTCGTGCTGCGCGGATGTGGGTGTGATTCCTCTACATATACAAATATTTTCGGCATAGCTCCTGAAAATATTTAAATTGAAATAAATTATATGCAAAGTTGTTCTTGGGTTGTCCATTACACTTACGCAAACCCGAGATAAAGAGATCTCTTGCAGAACTAGCCGGGGCGAAACACAACAGAGGGCAACGTCACGTCACCAACGACTTCAGCTTCAAATGGCGATCCAATAACTAGGACACAACGATTATACAGCTTCAAATTGGCATCCCAACGTGTGGCTTCGAAAGAATGGACCAACCCCAAGACGACCGAGCCAGCATCGAACCAGCAGACAAGAAGGTGCCCAGCGTGTCAACATCTGTGAAACGTGTAGTGAACAAGTTTAAGTGCAGTTAAAGTGAAATAGTGAAAATATTGAAAATTTTGGTGAGTAGAAAAACACATGTAAATAGCTTAGAAATGGAAGACAGTGATACAGATTTTCTAGGTTTTGAAAGTCCGGAAATTGAGAAAAGTGTAAGTAGGAGGGAAGAATTTAGTCAGAATGTAATTGGTAGCAGAATATGCCAAGAATTAGAAGATCAGAACGTTAGAGAAACACCTAGAGGTAGCTCAGAAATGTTTAGTAATTCAGAAAGGCCAGCGATTATGTCAGGAATAGAGAATATGTTTCAAAAGATAATGGAAAAGATAGATGAAACTAGTAAAGAATTAAGAACAGAGTTAGGAAAGAAATTAGAGAAGGGACAACAGGAATTGGGAATGCAATTGGAAAATCAGAAGAGAGCTTTCGAAACCTTTAGGGAAGAAGTTAGGGAGGAAATTAATAAAGTCAGTAGTGAAGTAAAAGAAAATAGAGAACAGGTTAAGGGAGAATTAGAGACAATAAGGCAAGAAGTAAAGAATTCTGAAAAGAAATTAGGTCAACAAGTGAGTGAAAAATTAGATAAAGAAAGGGAAAAAGTAACATATAGATTAGACAAACAAAGGGAAGAAATTAGAGAAGAGTTACAGGGGTGTAAAGTTAGAATAGAAAGATCTGATGTAGAAAGTGAAAGGCAGGCTAGAAATTTGGAGGATGTTACAGACCAAATAAAAGGAGTAGTAACAGAAATTACTCAGGTAAAAGAGGCCTTAGAAAATTTGAAATTAAATGAAAATGCATGTAATCACAACAATCTTAGTAATGAAGTTGCAAGAAACGAGGCAATACCAGGTGTATCAGCTGACATTTCGATGCAAAATAGGGGTAACAGTAATTCCCATTCTGATCTCGGAAATAGCTCAGGGATAGGTGACAATTCAAATTTACATTGGCCTAACCATGTCTTAAATGAAATGACACCTCCAGTTTTTGAAAATGAAGATTCAGATGATCCTAAAGCCTTTTTAGAAGGGTTACAAGAGTACTTCACGGTGAAACGTATACCAGAGGAGTACAAGATGGTGATAGTAAGAAAATGTCTAAAGGGTAATGCTGCTAATTGGCTAGGCCTTTCTATGGGTAACAATAATGACTACAGGACCTTTAGGAACATCTTTTTAACCAGATATTGGGGAGCTAGTAGGCAGGCTAATATTAGAGTTGAATTAAGCAATGGAAAATTTAATCCTAGGTCGGAGGAATCAATGGTCAACTATTTTATGAGAATAGCGAGAAAATCGAAGATGTTGGATCCTCCCTTAGACGAAAAAGATCTAATAAATATAGTTACTCCACATTTTCCGGAAACGCTTCAACACTACCTAATCATAGCCCGACCCGATAGCATTGCAGCTATGATAGAATTATTATCAGCCTTAGAAGTCAATAAGCCAAAACACGCATTTGGAAATAAATATGAAGAAAAAGAAACTGTAAATTCTTTCGGGCAAGGGGCACAGTATTATCAGAATAGAAGTGAGATTAGGGAAAGATATAAAGGACCAGTACCAAGGATGGAATCATTCCGGTGGGAAAATCAAGGTAGATATAACCAGGAAGGGCGTCACCAAAATAGAAATGGTAATCAAAGGGGAAGAAATATAAGGGTGAATTATATGAATACAAATAGATTTGATCGAGGTAGACGGGGACGTTATTTTGGACATAGTAGAAATTCAAATGATGGGTATTGGACAAACGGAGATAATGAGTTTAGACCGAGGTCACCAAGACAGGAAGAAAGTATTCTAATGGACGAAATTCCCCCGAAAATGCGGAAATGGTCGAGGCCATTAACACGGTCAAAAACATGGTAGGAAGTAACCCCGATTTAATGCAGGAAAACAGAAGTAACAATTTGGGAAATAGTACAGGAGCAATACATAAAAATCAGGGAAACGCCAGACCCGCTCAAACGCGCCTTCAGTGAGAACTGGGTATCCTAGTAATGATTGTGATAAGTACTCGGAAATAAATAGTCCTGGAAGGCAAATGATGATACAAAAGAAAAGAGAATGGAAAAATATAATCGACGAAAACGAAAAAGTAGGAGATCCACCTAAAATCAAAATTGGAGTAAATGGAAAACAGTACAATGCAATTATAGATACGGGATCAAATAGCACAGTATGCTCACAAAATTTTTATGATAATTTACAAAGTAGTGGTTTTAAAGTAATGTCTTTACCAGTTAATGGGATATATTGCTCGCTAGCTGTGGGAAAACGAAAAGAGAGAGTAAAATTTCAAGCAATGATAAATATTGAAATAAATGGGAGAATACTAGGAATTTTATTTCTGATTGTAGGAAGACTTGTGACAGATATTATAATAGGTTGTGATTGTCTTTATGCCTGGGAAGCTGTGGTGAATTTTAAAAACATGATTGTAGAAATGAAAGTTGAAGATGAGACCATTATAGTGCCTTTTGTGGAAGATAGTAGTTCAGAAACTATTGTACGAGAAAAAGAGGAAGAAGAAATCCAAGGGGATACATTCTTTGTAGAATATGTTAAAGTAGGAGCTATGGAATTAACTGAAGTAAATGTCAAAGAGTACAGTGTCGATAATAAAGAAAATGTAGAATGGGATAAAAATGATTTCATAGACAATTTGAGGGTTTCTGATGCAACTAGGTACTATGATAGGGAGAGTAGTGAAGACTTAGAAGAATTGTTGAGGGAAAAGGTAACTCAGGCTGATCAACTAAGTGAACAACAGAGGGATAAACTGTTAGAAATATTAATCCGAAATAAAGAAGTATTCTCTGAGAAACCTGGTAAATGTAATATTTATACTCATTCGTTTGAGATGATACCTATAAAACCTTTTACACATAAAGCGAGAGCTATCCCTAGTACCATAAGAGAAGAGGTAGATGCAGTTATAAAGTCAATGTTAGAAGATGAGGTTATTGAAATTTCGAATTCAGAATTTGTGAATCCCCTATGTATTGTAAATAAGGCCAATGGAAGATTAGGGTGACATTAGATGCGAGAAAACTAAATTATTGTTCATCATACTTTCCATCAGGGAATCCAACAGAACGTGTCCTCCGAGATATAGGAATTTATTTACGTGTACTTACACATCATAATCACAAGGATTGGGTGAAATATTGTCCATTGATAGAAAAGATTATCAATCACACCATTAATGTAACTACTGGGTTTGCACCAATAAAATTAATGTTAGGAATTGAACCAGAACCAATATTGATCGGGGTACCAAAAACACTGAAAATTAATGACATTCAGTTAAGTGAGGAAGAAAGAGCGAAAATTGCTTTTGAACGAATCAAGAAAAAGGCAGAGAAGCGAAAATTAAAGAAAAAGAGTAGAAAACATAAATGGGAACCTAAGATAGGCGATTGGGTACTAGTTAAAGACCATAAGTTATCAAGTGCATTGCGAGGTAGGAACAAAAGGATGGAATTGTTATATAAAGGTCCTGCAGAAATTATATCAAAATTTGGTTATCATACCTATGAATTAAAAGATGTTAAAAATGAAAAATGTCTGGGAAGATGGCATAAACAACTCCTTCGACCATACAAGAAACCGTGTGGTGCCTTGGAACCTTGATTTAATGTAAAAGAAAAAAAATTGGAAGTGTCATTTGTCTATTGGCGCCCAATCAGCTTTGAGATAAAATGTAAATGTTAGCTTACTTGAAAACCATATATTGGTCAGGTACTTACATATTCATGAAAAATGCAGAATGTGAATTGCTATATACTACAAAGAGCTTAAAAATATATTGTATAGAGCTCACAATAACAGCTTCAGAAAGATTGTTAAAATGTTCATCTCTGCATAGAGAGAAAACAGAATATTTACTTTGTAAAACATTTGTTAAAATATTTAGATGTATAGATAGTTATCACAGCAAGACAAAGAAAGAACTTGTCTGAAGAGTGTAATGGATTTATGTAAATATATGTACATTTAGTGCTTAAAGGATCTAGTAAAGATATGTGTTACAATAACAAAAGTGAAAAAAAAAAAATCACAGTGCAAGTGATAGTGAGAGCAAAGTGAGCAAACATGAACTAAAAGAAGGAAGTATAAAGAAAGACTCTTGAAATTTAACCTTTATATAAAAGCTTCACAGAAGAAACCATAACATATTGTAATTAGTATTTAAGGATTAATGTTTAGTCAAGTGTACAATTGTTTGTCATGTTAAAAAGATTAATGAGAAAATATGTTAATCACCAATTTCAAAACAGTGTAATTGAAAATTGTATATAATGGGAGTGTTGCCGATTATTCAAAATACAGGAGTAATTTTTAATTTTTCTTTCGGGCAAGACATTTACATTATTTTATTATAAAATAATAAAATAACATAAATGGGGGCATTTGATACCGAAATTTAGATTTCCGATCGAATGGGCTTTTGAAAAAGACACGTTTTAATTTAATTGCCGGATGTGAGATTTGCGATAAGTGTTAAGTAATAACATAAATAGATAATAGAGCAGAAAGTGTTGTAAGGTGAGCAAGATATGAGTAAATAATAGTCGTTAAAGTTGTAGGATAAACACATTATTGGTTTGAAATTAACGAGTCATGACGTCATACCACATAGTTTAAATACACGTTCGAAAGTCAGTTCTACAAACCTTAAAAGTCGCGCGATATATCTAATAAAATATAAAGTAAACATCGTTTAATCCTAAAAAGGTAATTATATATTTGAAATTCATAAAAGAACATGTTATAATAGAAAGGGACATTTCTAAATTGCGGGAAAAGGAAATAGCATTTTGGATACGAGGCTTTCTTGGATGACGTCATGACATTCAAATGGAGCGAACGGTCTTCTTAGCGTGGGTAAGAGAGAAAGCGTCGGGTCACTACTCAACCAGAGACCAGTACGGCAGGTCGTGCTGCGCGGATGTGGGTGTGATTCCTCTACATATACAAATATTTTCGGCATAGCTCCTGAAAATATTTAAATTGAAATAAATTATATGCAAAGTTGTTCTTGGGTTGTCCATTACACTTACGCAAACCCGAGATAAAGAGATCTCTTGCAGAACTAGCCGGGGCGAAACACAACAGAGGGCAACGTCACGTCACCAACGACTTCAGCTTCAAATGGCGATCCAATAACTAGGACACAACGATTATACAGCTTCACAACATCTCCATCCACAAGGACTTGCTGAATGACTTAGAGAGGAAGCAGCCTTTTCATGATGACATAACTGAGAAATATGCCAACAGAAAGGACGGAAGAATCAAATCAGTATGTAAGAAATGGGTATGTTGCATGTGATTTTTATGTGATTAGAGCTTCACCTTTAGTTTAGATCACGAACAGCCACTGACTAAGAATACTCTTCAATAAGAACAGCAAAGAATCATGCAAACCACTATTTATCCAATTAACCCATTCACATCATTTGATGACCAGGGCTCACATGCGCCTTTTTGGCATATGAATCATATAACAAGCTCAGCTTGCTATGCTGCATTGCTCTGTATATGTCTGGAATGAAATGCTAACAAGTGGTGTTTGTAATTCTAATCAGTATGACATAACCACCTGTGTTTGAATCAAGGAAAAAGAATTTTATCTTAGCATTATTTCACTCATTTCAGTAGCCATCTTGGTGGTGAAAAAAATTTGCGCCATGACAAGAAGGGTTTGAGAAAACTGATACAAAGTGTATTAGAGAGTGAATGTGGTGAATTTTCTGAATATGAAACAGAGTCTGAAGAAAATTCTGGTGACAGTGATAATGAATCTAGTGCAGAAAGCAGCAAAGAAAATAATTATGAAGCCAATGATGACACGCCGGGCCCTTCGAATTGCATTTGCATTACAACACAGAAAAATCATTGTAACTGGCATTGGGCCTAAACTAACAATCACCTCATTCTCTACCCTTTTACTGCTAATAGTGGTATTTGTAAATACTTACTGAATAAGCATGTGTCACAGATGCTGTCTGCACTTTCAATTCTTTTCCAGAATACATGGAACCTTTGACAAAGTATGTGACGATACAAATGCTTACGCAACGAGGCAAATGAACGATCCCGACAGAAAGTCTTGAAAGATGAATAAAATCAGTGCCTGTATTGCTTTAGTTACTTTAATGTCTTAAGTGCAAAAATCTTTATTGGATTGTACTGGAGCAAATCCCAAAGCCTTTAAACCCCTATTTTTCAAGAAATAATGAGTAGGGGAGAGATTCAAACTGATTTCTCATTTCTTTTACACACAGCAGCAGCATTAAGACAACAGTGAGTGAGTTTATGCTTTTAATATTGTGCACCCAAATTTTCAACAAAAAATAGTTAATGGCTAATTTTATATTATTTTTTTAAGCATTAAGCCATTAATGTCCTCACAGCTAAGCGATATAAATCTGATTTCATGGTTAGTTGCCAAGGTATTTAAATATAACACAATTGGGTTAAAGGTGATGTCTGTGTGCCATCTCCTCATAAATTGATCGCTAACATAATATATTAAAACTAATTTAATCAATATTTCCCAAGACTTAATTTCATAAGTTCAACACAAGAAATAGGCATAAATTATATTATCTGAGATGTAGATTAATTCTAAGTACAAACACCTGTTTTCTCAATGCTTTTAATATGTTTAATGAACTACCAGAGGCAGCTAGAAATGTTTTAATTAATAGAACAAGAAGTCACAACTGGCTTATAACACAGTTTTATTCAGTTGAATTATTTGTGAATAGTGAAATAATAGGCACTGTATTGTAGTGTAATCCATATATTTCTGTGAACATATATTTTGACAATGTTACTTATGTTGCTGGTCTCTGACAGTTAATTGTTATTGTTATTATCATCATCGCCGTCATCGTCATCATCACTGTCACTATCATCGTCATCATAATCGCCGTCATCATCATCATGTAAGCTTATAATGACTGACTGTGTTATATCAGTAACTGTGCTGGTGTACATTCCTCAACTAGGAATGTGGTTCCTTACATGTTGCTAAGGAACTATTCTGTGTCCAGTAATACAATTTTCTATAGTGTATAGATCTTCATGAAATTTAGAATAAATTAATTTAAGTTTAATGCAATTCCTGATATTTGTTTAATACAACAAACTCAACTTTCTAGCTTCAAAGCTTGGTGCAATCAATGAAATCCCTTATACATTCTCAAAGGGGAACAAAACCTATAAAAAACAGCCAATGAAATCCCTTATACATTCACAAAGGAGAACAAAACCTATAAAAAATTATAAATGCTTATATTAAGGCACATATACTATACTACTTCCCTACAATACCTTTCTTCGAAGTCTGGGGTCCTTTGAAAGTTTTAGAATAGTAAGATGGGGATTGAAACCCTGATTTGACAAGAGATAGTTATTTTTTTTACAAGCTGCTTCAAAATCCAGGGCCATTTCCCGCACTTTCTGCAATACTGTTCCTTCCTTCACTCCTGCAAATAGAACCTGCAAGGTAAAGAATAAAAACCAATTAATATAACTGTCTCTAAATTCACTAGTAACAAACAACAAAATTACTTTATTTAACTTAAATATGGCCATAAGTTCTAACAAAGCAGGATTCTAACAATGAAAAGGCTTCTCCGAAGGTTTACAAAAGTTACAGCTTTCTTACATTTGTTAATACAAGAAAATCAAACTACCAAATCTTTTCACTAAGAAAAAAACACTAAAAATAAAAATAAATTTTGAGAGTCAACAATTACCAGAAACAAAGGAAGCAAAGTATTTAGGAGTTACATTTGATACCAAACTTACATGGACCAAACAAATAGAAAATGTAATACAAAGAGCAGAGAGGCACCTTTCACTGTTAAAACGTCTAACAGAATGAAGTGGGGATGTTCCAGAGCAACTCTTAAGACAACATACAATGTAGCTATATATAAAGCCATTATTTACTTACTGCAGCAAAGTTCTTGCAGCAGCAAATACAAAAAAAAAAAAAAATTCAAATCTTTCAAAACCAAAGTCTGAGACTAATTACAGGTGCCATCAAAACCATACCAATACCAGCTATGGAAATACTAACCAACCAATACCCCATTGAATATGAAATAGAAAAAGCAGCTCTTATGCAACACGAAAAGTTGATCAGACTCCCCATTCAATACATGGAACACGAGAAATTTTATACATACACTAAGGCTCAGGAGAGCTTTCTTTCCAAAATTCAAGACATCAAGAAGAATGTATACCTTCCTAATTCAAAGGAAAACTTCATATCTAAAGTCAATTCGATAGAAACATTAGACATCACATATTATTTACATCTGACAGAAGAAGTTAAGAAAAGTGATACTCCAACTAGTGTTCTAAAATTATTGGCATTAGAGACAATCCATACTAGATTTCCAGAACACAAATGGCTCCATATTTATACTAATGGATCATTGATATCAAACCGAGATGGAGCAGGCGCTGGAGTCACATTGCACCTCTTTTCCTATTACAAATCTTTAAGTTATGGAACTACAAACTTTGATGGAGAAATTGAAGCAATTCCAATGGCCCTACAAAATCTTTTGTATAGAATTTCACATTTTCATCAAGCAGTTATTCTTTCAGATTCCATGGCAGCAATTATAGCAATTACTTCCAAGTTGTCACCAAAAAACCAAACAATTATAGAATGTTGGAAAATCCTTACCCATCTAACTGCACTTCAAAAACACCTAGTCTTCCAATGGATACCAGCTTGCTGTGGACTGAGTGGTAATGACAAAGCTGATTTTCTTGCAAAAAAGGGTACCAGCGGTGTACAAAAATCTATTGTTAATCTACCATTTTATGCAGCTAAAAGATTAGTCAACTCTGAATTAAAAAAAAATTATTGCAAAATATTACTATGAAAAATCACAAAATAAAAGATGGGAACTACCAAACATTCAAACAGTAATTCCTGAATATCCTTGAAAAACAGCACTTGCAACCTTCAGGTTAATTACAGGAAATGATTGTCTGGCAAAACATTTAAACAGAATTGACATATATTCCTCACCGTTCTGTCCTCTATGTGATCTGCAAGAGGAAATGGGCTGAGACCACCTTCAAATATGCCTAGCCACTTCTAGCGCCCCATCCATCAGTGAAGAATGTTGGAGAGCAAGAGGATTAATGACTTCATTGTCAGAAATCCAACATTAGCTAACAACAACATTTCAGATTGTCTCTGTAATGACTGTCTTACCCAACGTTGCATGGTCAGAAGATGTAGAAGTGTTTAAACTCTTTGGAGTTAGGGTGTAGGTGTAACTGCAAATATTCATAGGTAATTTAATTTAAAAGGTGAGTCAATTAATAACACTGAACAACACTTACAACATAATTTTCCGGAACGCGTTTTGAAGGTTAACTTTCCTCCATTATCAACCGGACAACAACACTGTTTTCAAACTTCTATGAACGGAAGATATTCATAGGTAAATTGAAAATTAAGTTTTTATTTATGGAGGTTCTTTAACTGCTATGGTTCTCAGCATACCACTGAATATTAGAAGTGAAAGACCACTTAACTTTGCTCAGAAGCCTCTTTATTAGGATTTTAGATTCTTTTATATGTTGTAACCCTACAACACTGGACTACTATTTCCCTTCCAGAGGAAGCCATGCTAAGGATTTTTATGGCCAAAAAATACATCGCCATATGTCAGGTTTAAGCCTGCAACCTTGGAAACCAGAGTTTAATATGTTATAGGTCATGGGGTGAGACATGAACAAATCTTGTCCTTAGGGGAAGCTGCCGTCCTTCTCTCCCTCTCTGCAATGGCTGAGAGGGGGAATAGATGGGCTAGCTTGCCACCAATGAATAAAGACTACCGCAACAACATGGTGCAGCTGAAACAATTGCAGTTCACATGAAAGTAATTGTTGGCACATAGCTATAGTTATAGGGAAAGCACTTTATTTGTTATAAAGCTAATTGTTATACATATATGTCATTAACAATATGCACTAAAGCTATGCTAGCGAACATCGCTCCTTCATAAACAGAAACGTTATAACTTCTGCGCATACATGATTGGGCAACTTCACCCACCATCACCCTTTCTGGTGAAGAGTTGCCACTGCGCAGCTACGCTGCACCATAGTCGAGTGGTTAGACCATTTGCTTCTCACCAAATCGGCCCGGGTTCGATCCCAAGTGATTGCATGTGGGATTTGTGGTGGATGAAGCAGTGCTGGGGTGGGTTTCTTCCAGCTTCTCTGGTTTCCCCCACCATCTCATTCCACCGGTGCTCCATCTTCATTCCATGTATCATCAGTATCATCGCCTGTGGTGCCGCAGTAGTAAAAGCAAGCATTAAACACTACAAAAAAAAGAAGGAAAAACTGCGCAGCTAAGGGAATTGTTCTTGTCTTGCCTCACGACCTGTACCCTAGACCACAGAGGATGACATCCATCGACAATGAGGTAAACTTAGTTACCAACTAAGCATTTGTGGCTGGATCTATCTAATACTTTGCATAGTCAGTATGAGATGTTAGCAGTATGCAAAGATGTCATTTGTAGCCTGTTAAAAATGTCTGAGGGGATTCCCAGCCATAAGTTTATGACATTGTACGCAAGTATGTGTGTGCGTAGTTCTGCTGTTTTTTTAGTATTTTTGCGTGGTATGCAAAGATGGCATTGAAGGAAATACTGACAGACAGTGAAATAATATCAATGTTCAATGTCTCCAATTCATGTTTTAAGTTATTTGGCTCAGAAGAAGAAAGTACCACAGAAGCTACTCCACAGCAAGCTGGGTATAACATTGGTTCAAGTGATGACAGTGGTGAGTGTCTGGATTCACAGATAATGTGTTACTAATTCCAATACTTGCAGTGACAAGCTTTATTTGCATCCAGATAACCATTTAAAATTTTATCATACACAGGAAACCTATTTAGAGTAAACTGTACGTCTGGGAGGGCTCGGGATGCTGATCATGTACCACCCTCCAGTATTGCACCCCACCAATGAAGCCTGTAGTGGGCAGAGATGGGGGATGCAGCAGCTGGGCAGCAAGATTTAGCCCTTCATGGGCTGTTGTACTAGGATTTACTTTTACTTTGCTGTGAATATGTAACACCAATGAAAAGAGAGAAGGAGAGAGAAGCATAACTTTGATATTTAACTTCACTATCTTCCAGGGATACCACTGAAGGTTTTCAAAAGGTCCTTATACTCCAAAGTACCATTTATGTGGAAAATCAATATTTTTATTTTCTCAAAAATAGCTGTTTAAATATTTTATTAACATACCATATGTAACTTTGTCCAATTTTTAAACTGCCCCTTCACTTAATAACCTAGTTCAACTTTCACTGAGACATATCTAGCTCACGCTGCCACTTCACTGGTGTTAACTAGTTTGAATTGGACCACGATTGACAACAGTGATCCAAGCTTCAAACTGAGATATTCATATATTTCTAAACTTTTCAATGTAAAACCTGTAAACAGCTATCTTTAACACTGTCATTAGGTGGTAGCACATTGGAGCTGTCACTTGGATCTTTTTTACTAAACTAGAATAGACTTGTCCAGAACCAGTGAAGTGGTAATCTCACTATTTCCAACTTGGATCACTGCTGCTAATTGTTGTCCAATTGTTACTCTAACTTCACTTTCCTCACAGTGTAGTTAAATATGCAGAATAACATAGCCTCTTCTTCCAGAATGTTCTCAGGGTGTCTTTAATCCCTTGCTAATAGCACACACTGCATGTCATCACAGTCTTCACAAACACGCTTGGAAAACAGCACTTTTCATCACAACAGAAATGCACTCGCTAACTCACTCACTTGCTGGCTGACTCCCTCACTCCTGACTTCATGAGACTAACTTACTCACTCACTAACTTAGTGAGACTGACTAGTTCCTCACAAGAGCACTTGCTTATACAGCTATTGGAAATTTTCAGAGTTTCAGAACATTCAAGATGGAGGAACTTCTGGTTATCTGGCAATAGTGCTTCTGATGTTTATGCTGGGCAAGTGGGCTGCTTATCTGTTTACCATTTCGATTACTTGGCAATGACCTCTTGATAACCTTGGGCCATAGCTGCTGCGTCACAATATGTTTAAAATATCTGCATCACAAATAATATGCATATCTTAAATTTTATAAGAATAACTTGTGAAGTCCTCTTCATTCTAAATGCATTTTATATATTTTTGTATAACTATACATGATCCGGCCTTAGAGTGGGTCCGCGAGTCAACATTATGCCATAGTACAACTCTTGAAGTGAGTGAAAGTAGTTGTTACTATATTGCATACATTATTGCTTATTTGATACATTCAAATGATGAATGGGGTGAATAAGCACTGTATTTCAACTTACAGAGCATTTAAACATGAGCTTAAATATTTTAGTTCTATTTATTGTCATGTGGTAGTCAATACTTACCCAAATGGATGTTTACGGCAGTGAAGCTACATTCTGGAGCCAATCATCTCAGTGATGCTGTGAAAGCATGAACGTGTAGTCTTTATGGCAGTGTTCAGATCCGAATAGTGTGAAGAAACATAAAAGCAGCAAGCCGCAAAAAGTGGAGAAAAGGCAATTGTATTAAATGCATTTAATTTCCTTCAATGTTAAGACTCCCTGACTGTGAAAGATGTAACTAAATTGACATTCAGAGGCAACTATCATAACAATGAATACTGTTGAAATGAAACAAAAAGAAACTGTAAAAACCCTAAAAAGGAAAAGGGAAAGGCCATTTAGTGTTTTAGGGCAAATGGATGAATTTGTTAAAAGTACCGTTTGCTTTAAAAATCATATTTTCTTATTCAATAACGAGTCTCCTGCCACAGATAAGGTGCTTGCTTTAGTGAATGGTGATTCATATCTTCCAGGCTGGTTATAAACCTGAATTCTTCCACAGCTAATCCTGAGCTGGGTACCTTGTTGGCAAGTAAAGACTTACATTGTACACTGTCAAGGACTCAGTGAGTTAATGTTGTGTAACCTGTTGTAGTGAATAACTGACAAAAGTTTTTCTTCATGTTATCAGGTTGCACATACTGTAAAGTTGTTGACTTCACCTCATCATGACTATTGTACTTTTTATACATGTAATTGAACACAATATGTAATTAATTACCAAATAAATACAACAGGTTATGGGTCCAGATCATTCCCGGTGCAAAGTCAGAACTGATCTAAAGTAAGAACAAAATTTGAAACTAAAAACTTCACTTATCTTCACTTATCTTAGTAATATTGCAAGTTCTTTGGTGCAATCACCATTTGGCTACAATTACAATTTTAACTATGATGGATAATAATTTAGAATTTAATAGTTATTTGTTAAATTTAAATTTATATGGAATTAAACATGAAATTAAATCATATTTATAATTACAAGAGAAGAAAAGACATATTCTTGCAGACATTAGGTTTTTGAATATTTGTTTAAAAAGAAAAGTAACCCCTGATTTTGTTAGAAGAACTGTTAAATTGGATGATAATAATAGTATTCACCAGAAGGCAGCAGAAAAGAAAGTTATAGAAGTTGAAAGAAGTTTTTGGAAAGCACGAATGCTAATGGCTTCATTGCCAGATGCAAGGCACTAGAAAACAACAACAACAACAACATTTTAAAAAATTAAATAATATTGAACTTAGGTTATATGGCTTACATTTAAAATTAACATGTATTTTAGGTAACTTAATTTGGGTTAATTTGGAATCTAAATTGTTTGAGAATCTAAATTTTGGCATGAAAAGAAAAACAAAGAGGTTAAAAATCAAGTTCAATAGATTATGCCAAAAGCAACAGAAATTGAATATAAAGAAACCAAATAATCAAAAAAATAATGTAATTAATTTATCAAATTGTGACTTTAATGAGAAGGAAAGAAATTTTCTAAATAAAGGTATGAAAACTTGCGTAAATTTTTCAAAAAACACAGATGATTTTGTTGCAGATATTTTGCCAGTCAAGAGTTAAATGACATTAATAAATCTTTGATTAAAATGAAATGCATTAAAATTTTGAAAGATATAAATAAAAATCATCCTAAAAGTAATTATAATAATCAGATTATTAAATCATTGAATGAAAAGGACGTAATTTGTACTAAAGTTGACAAAGGCAATAAAATTGTAATTTTAGATCAATCTGATTATATTAATAGAGTAGAACTTCTTCTTGAAAGTGAAGATCACTTACAAATTGACAATGATCCTTTAAAATCATGCATTTCAACTTTTAATAAAATTCTCAACGAAGTGAAAATGATACCTAACAAATAAAAAAGTATTTTAAAAGTTAATAATCCAGTTTTACCTAGATTGTATGCACTTCCTAAAATTCACAAACCAGGAAATAAAATGAGACCAATTATAAATTGTATAAATTCACCTAGTATAATTTAGCAAAATGGTTAAATAAAAAATTCAGTACCTTTGATCAATTTGAAAGTTTAAGTATTAAAAATTCTTTTGAATTAGTAGAAAAGATTAGCAACATAGTATTGTCTGATACTGATAAACTCGTTTCTTTTGATGTAACTGCTTTATTTCCTAGTATTTATAGAAAAAAAGCTTTTGATTTTTTTAAAAAAATGGTTAAATTCTTTAGAATTAAACAAAGAATTAATAGATGATTTTGTAAAACTTACAAATCTTTGTTTAGATCAAAATTTCTTTAGTTTTAATGGTAACTTTTTTCTAAAAACTTCTGTCTTGCCAGTGGGTAGTCCACTTTTGCCATTTCTTGCTAATCTTTTCATGAGCTTTTTTGAAACTCAAATTATAAAATCATTCCCTCTAATTTTTAAAATATGGTATAGATGTGTGGATGACATTTTTGCTGTTGTACCTAAAAAACAGATAAATGTTGCTTTAAAACTTTTAAATTTACAAGATAAAGTCATACAATTCACTTTAAAAAATGAAAATAATGGATGCCTTCCATTCCTAAACTTAAAAATTAAAAGACATAACAATAAATTGAATTTTGGTATTTATAGAAAATCTGCTCACACTGATAATTACATAAAAAATAAAAGTATTAATCCTTTTGCACAAAAATTTGCTGTTTTCAATAGTTTAATTTATAGGTTAATAAATATACCCCTTAATAAAGAAGAACTTGACACAGAATATAAACACATTATTACCACTGCAGTAATTAATAGTTTTGATACAGATTTTACACATAAAAAGATAGAAAAATTTAAGTATATAAAGGCTGTTAAAGAGGTTTCTACCCTCAAAAAAGTAAAAGATAATTGTATTTTTAAAAAGTTTGCTTACCATCCATGGGCCAGTAAACAAAAATTACAAAGATTTTTAAAGAATATGGAATAAATTTGGTCCCTCAAAATAAATTTAATATACAAAATTTACTACATTTTTCTAAAAAAGATAAATACCAAATTATAAAAAATCTGGCATTTATCAATTTAGCTGCTTGGATTGTGATACGGTTTATATTGGTAAAACTAAACATCATTTAGAAACCAGAATAAAAGAGCATTTTAGAAATATTAAATATAAACAAACTTATAAATCAGCTGTAGCACATCATTTTTGGTCATTTAATTATGAAATTAATCGAAGTTAAATTATTAAAACAATTAAGTGGACCTATAGATTTAATGGTTTGGGAAAAAATATTTATTTTAAAAAACAGGACCCATGTTATGAATTTTGAAACACCTTCTATAGATTGTATTTATAGATTTTTGTTTTCAGAGATTGCTAATTAAAATGAACATCAGTATCTATGGTTTTTGTTTTCAGAGATTAGTGATTAAAATGAACATCTGTAGCTATGGTAATGAATTTGTTTGTATAGCTTTGAGAATGAGTTGGAGTTAACTCAAAACATTGTCAGCTTAGCACCAAAGAACTTGCAATATTACTAAGATAAGTGAAGTTTTTAGTTTCTAATTTTGCTCTTACTTTAGATTTGTTCTTGCTTTAGATTCTTGTTGCTTCACTGTTAATAGCTTCAATTTCCTTAATTAAGTCAGAACTGAATCTTATGATTTCACCCCAGAACTAAAACAAATAAAGCATTGCTTAACCTCAAAAGATGTATGGGATACGCTGAAGAAGAATTTTCAAAGTTCAGGCCCTGCTCGGAAAGCTACGCTTCTCAAGCAATTAATTGTACAGAAAATTCACACCACAGATAGTGTACATGATCATCTCAACTAGTGTACATGATCATCTCAACAAATTTTTGGAGATTGGTGACAAACTAAGAGAAATGGATGTCATGATAAATAAAGACTTCTTAGTCATAATTATACTGTATTCTCTACCATGTTCATTTGAAAATGTTCGAATTGCCATTGAATCAAGGGATGAGGTACCCAGTGCTGAAAACCTAAAAATTAAAATCTTGGAAGAAAATGAAGCCAGGAAAAAAGACACTTCAGCTGAAGGAGCACTATATGCAGATAATAACAGATATCAACAGAAAAGTGATAATTAGGGAGCGGATTTTTATGTAAATAAATATATTTTTATGTAAATGAATATTTAAAGTAATTTTGCTAAAAACACATAATTTGTCACTTTTCTTTGTTATAATTTTTAAATTTAACAAAAAATGTCATGCATATTATAACACAATTTGAATGAACTTTATTTGTAAACGTGCTGTGTAGTGAATGACATCCACTACACATGCTGCCTCGCTATCTGAAAGGGGAATCCCTTATTTTATGATGTGGACGGCTGATGCAAGGTACGCAACAGTCTTCAATCACTGCCTGAGTCTTGTAAAGCAGAGCGTTTATACAATACAGGTTCTGAAGTGAAGTTATTTGTGATATAATGCTGAAAGTAAAGTCAAGTGTCCGCTCTCATTTGCAACAATATGTTGCTAAATTCAGTGGCATCTTTACGAGTGATGGAAGAATTCTATTCTGCCAAAAATATGGGAAAGCACTAAATGCAGACCAGCGATCGCAAGTCTTGCAGCATTTAGCAGGTAATAAACATAGAATTGCCGCTTCACATACAAGTTCTAGACAGGTTCTTTTAGGCAAAGCAACTTCCTCTTCAGAGACTTCACATACTCTAGTTTCAAAATGTTTAGAATATTATGCAGATTTATGCAAAACTTTTCTTTCGTGTGATATTCCTTTATACAAATTGAAAAGTCCAGAGCTCTGAAATTTTCTTACGAAATACACAAAGTTTCAAACACCAGAAGAATCAACACTAAGAAAACTGTATGTGCCTGCCTGTTACGAAGACATTCTAAGAAAAATCAGAGCAGAATGTGAAAATAAAAAGATATGGGTAAGCATTGATGAATCACCCAACTCTAGCGGTAGGAAAGTGGGAAATGTTGTGGTAGGTGTGCTAGAAAATAATGAAATAGCTTCTAAGCGGTGTTTTCTGTTAGCATGCAAAGAAATATCAGCATCTAATCATGTAACAATGGCTTGCTTATTCAATGAATCTCTGCAATTGTTATGGCCGAATGGGGTGAAATTTGATAGTGTTTTACTCTTACTCACAGATGCTGCTCCATATATGAAGAAAGCAGCCGAAGGTTTTTCTATAAGCTTCCCATACATGATACACGTAACTTGTATAGTACATGGTTTACACAGAGTATGTGAGCAGATACATACATTGTATCCTAAATTAGACAAATTGATCTCAAATGGGAAAAAGGTGTTTGTGAAAGCGCCAAGAATTGATTTATTCAGAACCAAAAATCCAGATGTTGCACTTCCACCTAGACCCAAAGTTACTCGTTGGGGGACATGTTTGGAAGCAACTGTGTATTATGCAAACAACTTTGAAAATTTTAAATCAGTGATTGATAAACTAAATAAGGGTGACACTTCCTCAATTGAAATTCTTCAGAACTTACTCAACGACATTACATTGAAAAATGAATTGCCTTACATATCTGCAAATTTGAGTTTCTTGTTTCTTTCTATAAAAAAATTAGAACATCAACCAGCTTGTTAACTGAAACAGCTAATGAAGTGTATGACATTGAGAAAAAAATTAATTCACTTGAAGGTCCAAAAGTGGAAGCTATTAACTTGAAATTTAAAAGTGAGATAAAAAAAATGGTGGATTTCATACTATGTGTAAAATTGCCAAGGTTCTGGAAGGGGAAGTAGAAGGTGAAATTGAAAATGTGTGTGCAAGTGACATTCCTTTGATGAAATATCCAAGGCTATCATCTTGTGATGTTGAAAGGTCTTTCTTGTGGTATCGTGCATTGTTTTGAGACAACCGACATCGGTTTGTGATGGAAAACTTGGAGAAAGTGTTCGTGGTTCACTGCAACAGCAAGCTGTTTCAATCCAGCATTGCCTCAGGATGATTGGAGAGTGATTTTTTAGCATAAGAATTTGTAGTTGTGTAGTATTGAAACAAAATATTTTTGCATTTTTTATGCATATTTACATATTTTTCCTACATAAAAAATAAAATATTTTACAGTTTTTTAGCACATAAAAATCCACTCCCTAGTGATAATAATCAGAAGAAAACACTGTTCTCAAAGTAATTTGCAAGAGGAAATTTCAAGAAATCTCCCTGTGAAATCTGTTCAAAGACAAATCACAGTACATCTGAATGCTGGTCAAAGAAAAAGAATGTAAAGAAATCTGAGCACACCTTCATGGTACAGCAAAGTTCAGTGATGGCCAATTCAAGAAATTTAGACAGCTCAGTATGGATTCTTGATTCAAGAAGCACTTCACACATGTGTAATGAAAAGAAATTCATGGAACTGTCAATGTTATCTGATCCTGATTCACTGAAACTAGCTGCTAAAAATCACTCTATTTCAATTGATGAAAAAGGAATGGCAAAACGGAACACAGATGAAAGTGGAACTGCTAATCTACCAAATACTCTATATGTTTCAGATTTATCCATAAATCTACTTTCTGTTGGAAAAATCACAGAAAAGAGTTACTCTGTTACCTTCAACAAAGAAGAAGCCACTATCTCAAACCAAACTGGATGCCCAATAGTAAAAGCTATGAAATCCAATGGTTTGTATTATATAAAACCTAAAGAAGAGAACAAATCAAATGAAAAAACCTACCTGTGTTCCAACATATTGGTGCGGTTTTTATAAAAGGGTCTTTACATAGCATACCGGAGATAGTGTTCTTACTGAATGTAGAAATAGTGTGATAGCAGACGCGACTCTTATCTACAGGGTTGTGGTTACAGAATGGAATGCATAAATCAACGTTCCTTTATCACAACATATTTATTCGTTAATTTACACTTTTAGCACCATATTAATTAATCAACAACTTTCAAAATTCGATAGAATCTATACTGGTTAAAAGTTTGGGTGTAAGTTACATGTTCACACGCTATCAGAAAATATACATCCTTTCATCTTGAGCATATAGACGCTAATGAAAAATAGCCCTTTGGCGTCTTCCTGACGCAACACCGCCATTCTTTTGTATTCATCCGTGCAACAGTTCTCATTGGTTGAACACGAAGTGACAAGAAAACATTGGCTATCTTGAATATTGAAAAATAAGTCCCTGATACACCCAAATTAAAAGAATTAGAAATTTACACACTCTTACAAAAATATTTACATGAACGACCCTCCATTGGTCAATATTCTGTCTCATATGCCCCTTGTTTTGTTTTTCAAGTTGTCACCTTATTTACAATCTTGAAACACAATACAATACTTCTCCCTATTTCTATGATTCAATCGCTTTGTACAATTTTTTTTTTTTTTTTTTTTTTTTTTACAGTCTTCTTTACTGTTTGTCTTTGTCTTTTGTTTTGACATGATACAGCATGTCTTTATAAATTTCACATATTCGATTACTACACAATGCATTCAGTTATTATACAATACATATCCAGTTATTGTACAACACATTTAGTTATTACACAACATGTCCAATTATTATACAATACATATTCAGTTATTGTACAACACATTTAGTTATTACACAACATGTCCAATTATTATACAATACATATTCAGTTATTGTACAATATATCCTGCTATCATGCCACATATGTTCTGTTATTATGCAATACATATTCAGTTATTACACAATACACATTCAGTTTTTGCATAACGCATTTAGTTATTACTCAACATATTCAGTTATTACACAATATATCCAGTTATCATACAATACATATTCAGTTATTGTACAACACATACTCAGTTATTCTACATTTGACATTGACACAAATATAATTTAAGTGTATCATGGTTTATCATGTGGTTTTTGACTTGTATTCATTGCTATGAGGAGAGAAAAACAGGATACAAATTTTGAGCTAATGATTATGATCATGTTTATGGCAATATTTTATTCAGTTCTTTGCCTTCTTTGTCTTATAAGCTTATTATGTATAGGCAGGTTGTTGAGTCGGTTCTTAAACTCTGATGTTACTAATGGTACTAATTTTCTTAATTGGGTTATTATTCATTGTTGTTTGGTTCAACATTTATTCGAGCTTAGCATTGGCTATATTCATCTTAATTCATGGGCATTGTTTTTCTGATTATGGTTTTCCTCACTTCACTAATTGTCATTTCTTTGTCTCTTATTTCTATAAGAGAAAACTTCTATACTTACAATTATTCTGTAATTGTATTATTTTTCTTCTCAATTTACTCTCGACATCTTTGTGTCGAAATATTATATCTTTTTCATCATAATTGATTCATTTTTATCTTTGTCCCTGACATCCTTATGTCAAAAACATATTATCTTCCGTCGCTATGATTCATTTCTTTAATGACAATCAGTGTCCTTGTCTGTTTTTGTTGACAATGCTCTTTGTGGTCGATATAGCCAATGACTATGTTGATTTTCTTCCTTGTTGTAATTCCTAATCTGAACATAATTTTCTATAAGTAACCCATTAAAAATTGTTATCTTCCTTCATCTCTACTACTCCTGCCTTACACATTTGTTGGCAAAGACTATTTGGTCCTTTCTTTGTATGGCTTTAATTTGTTTTTATGGTGTCTTCCTACCAACTTGCCATTTGTATTCTGTAGCTCATACGTGTGGTCACCCAGCTGTTTTGTTATGACCAGTGGTCCAGTATACAATAGCTCCATCTTTCTCTTCGTGTAGCCATCATGGTGTCGATGTCAATTGTAAGTTGCTGAGATTATGTTGTTTGTCATTCACTCGGTTGGGACGAACTTATTTGTTGTAATTTCCCTGAGTGTTGGTGGTGGTTGTTGTTTCTGTATTCTGTGCAGCATCTGCCTTATTTGGCACATTTTCATCTACTTCCTGCTGTCTTATGTTGTTAGTGTACCATTGGTCTCTGCCCCTTTGGCGTGAACCTCTGTCGTATGACGGTCTGTGGTTGTTCAAGTGTTCCCTACTGAATCGCATGTGATTCACTTGATGGGTATGGTCTCCTGGTCTTCCACGATCATATGTATACGTTCTGTATCTCGATTCACCATTCAGTATTGTGTCGTGGTACCGCTGTCTTGTGTTCTCCATCCTCTCGCCATGATTATGTGGTTGTGGGAAATGGTGTGCCCCTCTCCCCCTTTCATGGGTACTCCTAGTATTTCTATGTTCTCCCTCACTCTGGTTGTTCGTAGCCGTGTTCCGGTTTAGGATGGGTGAGTTTGGGTGACCGTTCGTATGTCTATGCTCATTAGGCCGACCATTTTGTGTTTCGAAGGCTGTTAGCAATTCTATCATATCTGCAAAATCTACTGGCCTCGCAACAATTAACCCTGTTCTCACTGTGTCTGGGAAATGTCTTGTTATGCTGGCAATTAGTTCTGCCTCCGACAAGTTGGGGTCTAATAGCTTTCCTTTGTTGGCTACTTTCATAAAATAATCGACTAACGACAACCCTTTGGTTGGATCGTATCTACCTGTCGCTAGCTCTACCCTAGTTTGGTTTTGCTTAGCTGGGCCCCAATACCTTGATAGGAATAAATTTCTGAATGAGCTATACAACTCATGACCAGTGTTAACCTGAGCCATTCTAATGCCTTGTTTTTTAAGCTTTTCTTAACTATCATCATCCTAAGCTCATTTGGTATCCTTTTCACTTTAAAATATTCTTCCATCTCTTTAACAAAGAGTTTTGGATCGTCTCCCTTCTCCTCGTCAAATGTAGGTGGTGTGATTTCATGTAATATGCTGTTGGTGTAACATGTGTTGTGTGTCGTGTCATTGTTTGGTTGTGAACCTCTTTCTCTGTATGGTGAGTCAACATTTTGTACATTATTCAAATAACTCTCATCTTGTACATTACTTACATCTAAATCATCTTGTCTTTGTAATGCCTTCACAACATCATTTACATTAGCCAAAGTTTCTTTCCCTTTTTTCATTTCTTCACAAATTGATTTTAAATCATTCTTTATTTCTAAGTGGCTTTGTTTCATATCATTTATAGCATCCTGTTGTGAAAGCATCACATCATTCATTGTCTTAATTTTAGGAATTATAATTTGTTCTACAGTTTCATTAATAATGTCTTTCTTTACTACCTCAATCTCTTTCCTTAATTCCTCAGTTATTTCTGCTTTTACATTTGTAATCTTACAGTCCACACTTGTATTACATTCTGTTATTTTATCTCTACATCTAGCAATTTCTCCTTCTAACACAATCTTATTCTCTCTCATCTCTGATTCTATCTTTCCCATCCTATCTCCTACGATTTCTATCCTAGCTTCTAAGGCTTCCTTTGTTTCATTTAAGTTTTTATGTACTAATTTTAAATTAGTTTCCATTACTTTCATACTTTCTTTACACTCCTGTCTTCCTAATTCTATTTTCTGTTCTAGGTTCTGTCTACCTAATTCCATTTGCTGTTCTAAGTTCTGTCTATCTAATTCCATTTTCTGTTCTAAGTTCTTTCTCACTTCCTCCATTTTCTGACCTAAACTTTGTTCTATGTCCTGTCTCAATTCTATGTTATTTTGTTCCATTTTCTGACCTAATTCTTTTTTATTATTTTCCAAGTCCTCTCTCACTCCCTCTATTTTCTGACCTAAACTTTGTTCCAGTCTTTCAAACATGATCATCATTAACCTTTGGTCTTTGCTTATTTCCACCTGTTCCTCACTTTCTAATTCTACCTGATAACTAGGCCTATCTGCCCCTTCCCCCACTCCTGTTTCTATCTCTTTTCGCGACATTTTAATTCCTTTATTTAATTCACTTAAGGTTAAAAGTCCCACTACCTTTCCGCTTCTTAGAAACATTAACAAATGGAAATAAAATGTATGTAAAAACAAAAATTTTGGATCCTACTTTCTTTTCCGTTGGTTCTCCGTCCAGTTATTTACGTCTCCTGGGTAGTTGGCTTCGCTAGATGATCTCCGGTGTTTTTCCCACGTTGATTATTCATGCATCGATGTTCCGATGGATCGTTGATATCAAACGATGGTCTAATGGCGTCTTTTTCCTGCGCGATGAGATGGCGTCTTTTGATGTTTTATCGTACTCGTGATTTTGCATTCCATTCTAAATTCGCGTTCCACGTTGGGTAAGCCATTTTGGTGCGGTTTTTATAAAAGGGTCTTTACATAGCATACCGGAGATAGTGTTCTTACTGAATGTAGAAATAGTGTGATAGCAGACGCGACTCTTATCTACAGGGTTGTGGTTACAGAATGGAATGCATAAATCAACGTTCCTTTATCACAACATATTTATTCGTTAATTTACACTTTTAGCACCATATTAATTAATCAACAACTTTCAAAATTCGATAGAATCTACACTGGTTAAAAGTTTGGATGTAAGTTACATGTATCAGAAAATATACATCCTTTCATCTTGAGCATACAGACGCTAATGAAAAATAGCCCTTTGGCGTCTTCCTGACGCAACACCGCCATTCTTTTGTATTCATCCGCGCAACAGTTCTCATTGGTTGAACACGAAGTGACAAGAAAACATTGGCTATCTTGAATATTGAAAAATAAGTCCCTGATACACCCAAATTAAAAGAATTAGAAATTTACACACTCTTACAAAAATATTTACATGAACGACCCTCCATTGGTCAATATTCTGTCTCAATATATCGCTGGTATCGAAAGTTAGCACATGTAATTGAAGTTGATCTAAAACTGGTTCTTTGTGAAGAAAAAGTATGTGGCTTAAACTTCAAGAGTGATGGATCTTTTGAATGTGAAGTTTGCCTTGCAGGGAAGTTTACAAGACCTTCATTTCCAACCAGACAAAGTAACAGATAGAATGAATCCCTAGAAATTGTCCATTCTGAAGTCTGTGGGTTCTATGCAATTTGCGTCACATGGTGGAGCAAAATATTTTGTTACCTTCACTGAAGATTACAGCAGATACTGCTGAGTATATTTTTTAAATACTTATGCTAAAACTGAAGTTCATAACTACTTCAAAGAATTCAAGAACAAAGTGGAAACGTTCACTGGAAAGAAGATAAAAGCACTTCAGAGTACTGCAAAAAGGAATTCAGAGAATATCTTAAAGCGTGTGGCACACAGAGGCCAATCAACAACTTTGGTTCAAATCCCAGCTGTGGCATTGAATTTTTAAGTTCCAGTTCTATCTCTCAAACATTGCCCACACACGGCTTGTGTGTTTAAAAACACCAACAGTAAGTTTGTTGGCATAAATAAATAATAATTACCATCTGAAGGTTATTTAATCCCGGGACATAAAGTACTTGCAATAGTAAGTCACCATTGGGGTAATTGTCTCTGACGTGAGACTGCCTTTGTGGTTTACAGGGAGAAATACGAACTGGTTTGAGAATTCAATGTCACTCTGGCAGGTTGTCACAGTAGCTTAATGGTTAGAGCACCCACCTAGAAAGCGGAGGGTCTGTGGTTCAAATCCCAGCTCTGGCATTGAATTTTTAAGTTCCAGTTCTACCTCTCAAACATTGCCCACACATGGTTTGTGTGTTTAAAACCACCAACAGTAAGTTTGTTAGCATAAATAATAATTACCAAGCATTTTTGTTGGCTATTCAGAAACCTCAAAAGCACATAGAATCTGGATGCCTGATCAAAATAAAGTAGTTGTGACAAGAAATGTAAAAGTCCTCAAGAAAATGTATCTTCAAGAATTTTCAAGTCTACAAAATTATACTGTTGAAAAGGATCTTGACTATATAATAGAACTGAAACATCAAACTGTTGAAATGGAAACACAAAAAGAATCTGATGTCAACCAAAAGACACCAGTACAAGTTGACTCCCAGTTAGGAATAAATAAAGTCCCACCAACACTGAGACCACAATGGAACAAAAAGGTACCGACCAGGTTTATTGACTTTGTCTTGTCCATTAAATCAACATAGCCCATGAAGGGCTAAGGCTTGCTGCCCAGCTGCTCTGTTCCCCCTCTGCCCACTACAGGCGTGATTGGTGGGGTGCAGTACTGGAGGGTGGAACGTGGTCAGCACCCCGAGCTCTCCCAGCCAGTTATACAGCCTTCTCGACCTGGTGCGGCTACTTCTCCATCAAGTAGCTGCTTAATTGGTCCCCCGAGACCTAACGAGGCTGAGTACACCCCGTGCCAGACCTCCCAGAGGGGTAAAATCTCCATGCTGGTACTGGGGTTCGAACCCAGGTCCTCCACGCCAGAGGCAAGCGTGCTACCAACTGTGCTACGGAGGTGGTACATGTGATGAACCAAAAATACAGACACTTATGAATAGTGCTACAAGTGACAGTGCAATGATTTGTGCTTTTGAAGAAGAATCTTCTACTGATGAATCACCTGGTGTCTGGGACAAAGCAGTAAAGGAAGAAATAAAAGCTCACCTGGAAAATGATATGTGGATTCTCATTAAAAGGAAAAAGGATATGAACATAGCAGGGTTCAGATTAGTATTCAAATCTAAATCTGGCGCTGAAGGAATTCTAAAATGTTGAAAAGCTAGATTGGTTGCAAGAGGATTTACACAATGACCTGGAGTACATTATAAAAAAACTTTTGCACCAGCTGCTAAGTTGAGTTCTATAAGACTTATTCTTGGTATAGCAGTGGAAGAAGAAATGGAGGCAAATCAGCTAGATGCATCAACTGCTTTCCTGAATGGAGAACTAAAAGAAAAATGTACATGTAAGTTCCTGATTCACTTGAAAAACATCTATGTAACATCATGATTGAAGAAGCTGACAACCCTTAGTCAACAATGTGTGCGAAAGCAAGAAAAATGTTGGCAGACTTGAAGAGCTGTAAAAGTGAAAAAGTCTGTCTTCTCAAACAAGCACTTTATGGCTTAAAACAAGCAGGAAGACAATGGTTTGTCAAACTAGACTCTAAATTGAAAAGTTTAGGTTTCAAACCTTCTCATGCAGACTCTTGTATATACATTTGCAACAGGGGAGAGAAAGTTCTACTAGCTGTATATTTCGATGACATCCCTATTGCCTCATCAAACAAACTGAATGTGAGCAACGTCAAGAAGGATCTGATGGAAACATTTCAGATGTGAGACCTTGGTCATTTAAAATACTGTCTTGGTATTGAGTTCAAGAGAATAGATGGTAAAATTAAAACCTGTCAATCCAGGTACATAGAAAATCTGCTCAAGCGTTACAACTTAACAGACTGTAAACCTGCAAATACACCGATGGAAGTTGGTTTAAAACTAACCAAAAAAGAAAGAAAAGAAGACCTCCCCTACCACCACCTTACTGGAAGCTTTATGTACTTATCTGTGGCAACAAGACCGGATATAACTCATGCTGTAAGCTATCTTGGTCAGTTTAATCAATTGAGACAGAATATTAGAAGACCCCAAAAGAAAATCGTTTATGTGAATATTTGTTAAAAGTATAATTTGCTTTTTTTTTATGTTGGTATGTGTTGGTCAAATGACGAAAACGTGTTAATAATGTTCATTGTTACGAACAACTAAGTTAGTTTAAAGACAACATAAATATTTCCGTATTTGATTCTAATATATATGTGTAAATATTAGAATTATATGTGTTCCATAATAAAAGTAAGGGAGGATGGTTAGGGATCGCTTCCCTAACAAGAAAGAACTATTTGATGGACCCATACGCGGATGTATACGAAAAAGGCGGTGTCACGTGAGGTGATGCCATAATCTTCCCACTCGCGTGTGTGTATTCAAGGTGAAAGGACATATTTAGGTAGTGTGAACATTGTAGAATTTTCACCAGACTTTCATCAAGCATTAGTTCCACTAAATGAAAAATTGAAATGATTTAAATTATTTAGAACGGTGCTAAGAGGAATTATTTAATGTAAAATATCGAAAAAGTGTTAATAAAATAATACATTGTGGTGAAGAAACATTGTGTGATTTTTCATTCCATCCGTTACCACGCCCTGAGATCACAAAGATCTCAATAGCTCAAAGACACAACGTTATTAATAATTACAAAAACTGCACCAAAAGGCTTGCCCAACGTGGGGCACGAATTTTTGATGGAATGGAAATTACGGGAAATGAACTTACGCGAAATACCAAGTGACGCCATATCTTCGTGCCAAAAAGAAAGAAGACGCCATTAGACCATTGTTTGATATCGACATCAGAACACCGGTGAACGGATAATCAACGCGAGAAAACACCAGAGATCGCCTAGTGGAGCCAACCGCCCAGGAGACGAACGTAATTGGATAAAACAACGAGAAAAAAGTAGGACCAAAAATTTTTATTTTTACATGCAGTTTATTTTTATTTTTATGTTACTGCGAAGCGGCAAAATAGTGGGACTTTTAAGCCAAAGTGAACTGAATAAAGAAACTAAAATGTCACGAAAAGAGCTAATAACAGGAGTAGGGGAAGGGGCAGATAGGCCTAGCTATCAAATAGAACCAGAAAGCGAGAAACAGGTAGCGATAGGAAAAGACCAAAGGTTATTTATGATCATGTTTGAAAGACTAGAACAAAGTTTAGGTCAGAAAATGGAACAAAATAAGGTAGAATTAAAGCAGGACATAGAACAAAGTTTAGGTCAGAAAATGGAACAAAATAACGTAGAATTGAGTCAGAAAATAGAAGGAGTGAGACAGGACATAGAACAGAAAATAGAACTTAATAGGAAAGAATTAGAGCTAGATTTGGGAAAGAAAATAGAATTAGGAAGACAGGAGTGCAAAGAAAATATGAAAATGATGGAAACTAATTTAAAATTAGTACATAAAAACTTAAATGAGACAAAGGAAGCCTTATGATGATAGTCAAGAAAAGCATAAAAAACAAGGCATTAGAATGGCTTAGGTTAACACTAGCTGGTCATGAATCATATAGCTCATTCAGAAATCTATTCCTATCAAGGTATTGGGGCCCAGCTAAGCAAAACCAAACTAGGGTAGAGCTAGCGACAGGTAGATATGATCCAACCAAAGGGTTATCGCTAGTCTATTATTTTATGAAAGTAGCCAACAAAGTAAAGCTGTTAGACCCTAACCTGTCGGAAGCAGAGCTAATTACCAGCATAACAAGACATTTCCCAGACACGGTGAGAACAGGGTTAATTGTTGCAAGGCCAGTAGATTTTGCAGATATGATAGAATTGCTGACAGCCTTCGAAACACAAAATGGTCGGCCTAATGAGCATAGACATAGGAACGGTCACCCAAACTCACCCATCTTAAACCGGAGCACGGCTACAAACAACCAGAATGAGGGAGAAGATAGAAATACTAGGAGCACCCATGAAAGGGGGAGAGGGGCACACCATTTCCCATAACCACACAATCATGGCGAGAGGATGGAGAACACAAGACAGCGGTACCACGACACAATACCAAGGGGTGAAACGAGATACAGAACGCATAGATATCATCGGGGGAGACCAGGAGACCGTACCCATCAAGTGAATCACATACGATTCTGTAGGGAATACTTAAACAGCCAAAGGTCGTCATACAATAGGGGTTCACGCCAAAGGGGCAGAAACCAATGGAACACCAACAACGTAAGACAACAGGAACAGAATGAAAATGTGCCGGATAGGAACGATGTTGCATAGAATACAGAAACAACCACCACCAACACTCAGGGAAATTACCACAACCAAGTTCGTCCCAACCGAGTGGATGACCAACAACACAAAACCCAAGAGGTTAACAATTGACATCGACACCATGATGGCTAGACAAAGAGAAAGATGGAACTACTGTACACTGGACCACTGGTCATAACAAAACAGCTGGGTGGCCATACGTATGAGCTACAGAATACAAATGGCAAGTTGGTAGGAAGATACCATAAAAATAAGTTAAAACCATACAAAGAAAGGACCAAATAGTCTTTGCCAACAACATGTAAGGCAGGAATAGTAGAGATGATGGAAAATAATAATTTTTAATGGTTACTTATGGAAGATTATGTTCAGATTAGAAATTACAACAAGAAAGAAAACCAACATAGTCATTGGCTATATTGACCACAAAGAGCATTGTCAACAAAGACAGATGAGGACACTGATTGTCATTAAAGAAATGAATTGTAGCGATGGAAAATAATGTGTTTTTGACATAAGGATGTCAGGGACAAAAATAAAAAGGAATCAATTGTGATGACAAAGATAAAATATTTTTGACACAAAGATGTCGAGGGTGAATTGAGAAGAAAAATAATACAATTGCAGAATAATTATAAGTATAGAAGTTTTCTCTTATAGAGATAAGAGATAAAGAGTTGACAATTAGTGAAGTAAGAAAAACCATAATCAGAAAAGCAATGCCCATGAATTAAGATGGATATAGCCAATGCTAAGCTTGAAGAAATGTTGAACCAAACAACAATGAATAAGAACCCAATTAAAAAATGGTGCCATTAGTAACATCGGAGTATAAGAACCGACTCAACAACCTGCCTATACATAATAAGCTTACAAGACAAAGAAGGCAAAGAACTGAATAAAATATTGCCATAAATATGATTATAATCATTAGCTCAAAATTTGTATCCTGTTTTTCTCTCCTCATAACAAGGAACATAAGTCAAAAGCCACACAATAAACCATGATACACTTAAATTATATTTGTGTCAATGTCAAATGTAAAATCTTAGGAATATGTGTTGTATAATATCTGAATATGTGTTGTATAATAACTGAACATGTGTTGTATAATAACTGGATATGTGTTGTATAATAACTGAATATGTGTTGTATAATAACTGAATATGTATTGTGTAGTAACTGAATATGTGAAAGTTATAAAGACATGCTGTGTCATGCCAAAACAAAAGACAAAAACAAACAGCGAAGAAGACTAAAGAAAAAAAAGTATTGTACAAAGTGATTGTATCAGAGGAATAGGGAGAAGTACTGTATTGTGTTTCAAGATTGTAAATATAGGTGACAACTTGAAAAACAAAACAAGGGGCATGTGAGACAGAATATTAAAAGACCCCAAAAGAAAATCGTTCATGTGAATGTTTGTTAAAAGTGTAATTCGTTTTTTGATGTTGGTATGAGATAGTTAAATGACGAAAACGTGTTGATAAGGTTCATTGTTACAAACAACTAAATTTGCCCAAAGACATCATAAATCTTTCCATATTTGATTTTAATATATATGTATAAATATTAGAATTATATGTGTTCCATAATAAAAGTAGGGGAGGATGATTAGGGATCGCTTCCCTAACGAGAAAGAACTATTTGATGGACGCATACGCGGATGTATATGAAAAAGGCGGTGTCGGGTCAAATGATGCCAAAAACTGTTCATTCGCGTGTGTGCAATCTAGACATATAGATGTATTGTGTGACGGGTGGGTATGGAATTTTCACCAGACTTTCATCAAGCATTGGTTCCACTAAATGAGAAGGTGGAAGCGTTTTAAATAATTTAGAATGGTGCTGAGAGGAATTATTTAATGTAAAGTATCGATGAAGTGTTAATAAAATAATATATTGTGGTGAAGAAACATCGTGTGATTTTTCATTCCATCCGTTACCACGACCTAGATAGAAAAGGAGTCTCATAGCACAGCGCATTCGGTAATAATAATTGCAAAAACTGCACCAGGATGATGATAGTTAAGAAAAGCTTAAAAAACAAGGCATTGGAATGGCTTAGGCTAACACTAGCTGGTCATGAATCGTATAGCTCATTCAGAAATCTATTCCTATCAAGGTATTGGGGCCCAGCTAAGCAAAACCAAACCAGGGTAGAGCTAGCAACAGGTAGATATGATCCAACCAAAAGGTTATCGCTAGTCGATTATTTTATGAAAGTAGCCAACAAAGGAAAGCTATTAGACCCTAACCTGTCGGAAGCAGAGTTAATTACCAGCATAACAAGACATTTCCCAGACACAGTGAGAACAGGGTTAATTGTTGCGAGGCCAGTAGATTTTGCAGACATGATAGAATTACTGACAGCCTTCGAAACGGTCATAGGAACGGTCACCCAAACTCACCCAACTTAAACCGGAGCACGGCTACGAACAACCAGAATGAGGGAGAAGATAGAAATATTAGGAGCACCCACGACAGGGGGAGAGGGGCACACCATTTCCCACAACCACACAATCATGGCGAAAGGATGGAGAACACAAGACAGCGGTACCACGACACAATACCGAGGGGTGAATCGAGATACAGAACCCATAGATATCATCGGGGGAGACCAGGAGACCGTACCCATCAAGTGAATCACATACGATTCTGTAGGGAATACCTAAACAGCCAAAGGTCGTCATACAATAGGGGTTCATGCCAAAGGGGCAGAAACCAATGGAACACCGACAATGTAAGACAACAGGAACAGAATGAAAATGTGCTGAATAGGACTGATGCTGCACAGAATACAGAAACAACAATCACCTCTAACGCCCAGGAAAACTAAGTACAAGTCAACTTTGTGTCCCAGAAGTTGACTTGTGTGGCAGTAGGGGCAATATTGACCAACATAATATAGGTACCTTGAGGAGACAGGCAAGTGAAAGAAAGGAAATAACCAATCCACCAATGATTAGGCTGAAGGTATGGGGTATCGAATTGCCAGCAATGATTGATACAGGAGCCAGCACATCAGTATGTGACGAACAGCTATTTCAGGAATTAATAACAAAGATAAATGCTGAATTCTTGCCTGTGTGTGGAGTGTATTGCAGCACAGCGATTGGCAAGAAAAAGGAACATGTTAAAATGCCAGGTAAGGCTGGTAATAGAAATTGGAAGCTGGAAGTTCGATTTTATTGCCCTGGTAATACCTAGACTAACAGCTACCCTAATCATTGGCAGTGATTTGCTTAATCTTTGGAGGTCGGTGATCGATTATGACCTACATGAATTTATTATCAAGGAAGGAACCTCAGAATGCACCGCGAAGTTCCTGGAGGAAAAAACATGCCAGGAGGAACCAGACCAGACAGGGATCCATCCGGATGAGCAGTTCTTTGTGGAGAACATCAATGTCCACAAGAATAGGTTGGTAGACCTAAGGATAAGTAAGGAGAAAACAGGTTGGACGAGCGAGGAGGGAACTAATGTTTGCAGCCATTGGATCTGCACAGAAGACAAGTATGTTACCTCGAACAACTACCAACCTGAACCACTACCAACAGATGAAGAAGAACCGACGTCACAGCTAATCGATGAGAAGGTCTGGGGAGCACATGGCATCTCTGAAGAGGAAAGGAACCAACTTAGAAAAATATTAATTAAAAACAGGAAAGTTTTTAATAAAAAGCCAGGTACATGTAATAAGTATGTACATTTAAGAGGTAGAACTGGAACTTAAAAATTCAATGCCACAACTGGGATTTGAACCACAGACCTTCCGCTTGCCGGGCGGACGCTCTAACCACTGAGCTATTGTGACAAACTGCCAGAATGGCATTAAATTCTCAAGCCAGTTCGTATTTCTCCTGGTAAACCACAAAGGCAGTCTCACATCAGAAACAATTACCCCAATGGTGACTTACTATTGTAAGTACTTTATATCCCAGGATTAAATAACCTTCACATGGTAATTATTATTTATTTATGCCAACAAACTTACTGTTGATGTTTTTAAACACACGGCTAATGTGTTTAAAAACACCAACAGTAAGTTTGTTGGCATAAATAAATAAGTATGTACATACTTTTAAAGTCAAAGATATCACCCCCTATTCACATAAATCCAGGCCCATCCCCAACTCCATCAGGGAGGAAGCTGACAGAGTGATCCAGAAAATGTTGGCAGACGGAATAATAGAACCATCAGACTCATAATAGGTGAATCCAGTGGTATGGGTCCATAAGAAAGAGGGAAAATTGAGGATGACCATCGACGCAAGGAAAATAAATGTGCATACCTTGCCAGATCATTACAGGCCTGAGGGTGTAGACCAACTGATATCAAAATTGAAGGGAGGTCAACATTTTACTAGTCTTGACCTGACAGCATCATTCTGGCAAATTCCTCTTCATCCAGACGTCAGGAAATATACCTGCTTCCTGCACAAAGGAAAGGTGTACCATTTTTTAAAATGTGCCTTTGAATTATCAACCAGTAGCAGTGCACTACTGAGGGCTCTAGACAAAGTTTTCGGGGATACTATCGAGGCTTTTGTAATGCAATATGTTGACGATTCTTTTATATACAGCAAGGATCCCGAGTCACACTTACATCACATAGATTATGTATTGTCCACAAGTTTCAGGAAAGCAACATGACCCTGAACTTGGAAAAGTGTGAATTTTTTGTCAAAGAGGCAGAATTTCTAGGCCACATCATTACGCCTGATGGTATACAACCTAATCCGGAGAGAGTCAAGGCCATAGAGTGTATACCACCCCCACGTAACTTGAAACAGTTGAGAAGGTTTCTGGGCATTTTACAGTACCAGTCAAAATTTGTGATCAACTACGCTAAGGAATTAGTACCCCTTAGAGAACTATTGAGAAAGGATACTAAGTGGGAATGGAATGCCGAACACCAGGTAGCCTTTGAGAAAATCAAAGAACTTTTTAAGCACAGTATTCTCCTGGAACGACCGGATCCAAATTCACCTTTTCTAATATACACCGATGCTAGTGCGCACTCATATGGAGCAATATTGGCATACGAAGATGCAGATGGCAACAAACATGTGATTGCCACAGCTTCTAGATTTCTAAGCAAGATAGAAGCCAATGCCTGGATAACGGAATTAGAAATAGGTGCAATCCATTTTGCATTACTAAAGTTCAGGCAATATATCTACCATTATAAAATAATTATATATACTGATCACGTAAGCCTGTCCTTCATCCAAAAATGCAAGCTAACCAACTCCAAAATCTCGAGGTACATACACGTAATAACATCGCATGACATAGAGGTCAGACATATCCCGGGCAAGGAGAGCATCTTTAGTGACTTATTGTCAAGGTTAAGATCGGAGAGTCACATACCCGAGACAATATACAATCCACACCATGAAATTAAAATCATGCAGATAAATAGTAAGGAAAGCAACGAAATCTTACAAGACTTCAAAAACATGGCGAAGCTACAGCAAGAAGACTCTGAATTGAAGAGGCTATTCGACAAGGCTCCAGACATAGTACCAAAATTGGAAGCCAAGATAGGGAAATTTAGGAACATCCTGTTTAAATTACATGGTCGCGACATAAGGAAATGGAAAATTATGGTACCAAATTCCTTACAGGACAGGGTTATTTTGGCATTCCATCACTCGATGCTTCACTCTGGTACTGAGAGAACAATGCTTGCAATTGAGGAAGTACTGTACATCAAACATCTTGGCAAGAAAGTCAGGAAATTAATTTCCTCATGCGACCTATGTCAGAAGGCCAAGCCAATTAATGTAAGATACGATGTCGTTCCACAATCCAACATGAGAAACGAGAAAAATGCATTGGTGTGCATCGACGAACATGGCGAGCTACCAAGGGGGAAAGATGGAAACAGATACATCTTTGTCATGTTTGATGTTTTCACAAAATTCACTAAGATATACCCCATTAGGAACATTAAAACTAGGACTTGCCTAAATAAAATCATCAAGGACTACATCCCAAAATATGGGAATATAAAAGCTATACTATCAGATAATGCAACAATGCATAAAAGTAAATTATTCCAGGACACCTTAAGAACATTAGGAATAAAATTATACTATTCCTCAACTTATTATCGTCAAGGAAACCCGACAGAAAGAACGATGAGGGATATAAGTATATATTTCCGCCTACTTTGCCACAAAGACCACACTTCCTGGATGGAAAAATGCGGGTACATAGAGGAGGTGATTAACCATTCGGTGAAGCCCACGACCAAGTTCGCCCCAATCGAATTGATGACCAACACAAAACCCAAGAGATTGACAATTGACATTGACACTATGATGGCTGCTCAAAGGGAATTGACAGAGAAGGAAAAATGTCAATTGGCATTCAGAAGGTTACAGCAAAAGGCCGAAAAAGGGAGAAACAAGGTAAAAAGATTTATCAGGAAATGGTCCCCACAAATTGGAGAAAATGTGCTCTTAAGAAGCCACAAAGCATCCAAGGCATCTGAAAAAAGATATGGAAAGATGGAACTACTGTACACTGGACCACTGGTCATAACAAAACAGCTGGGTGACCATACGTATGAGCTACAGAATACAAATGGCAAGATGGTAGGAAGATACCATAAAACTAAGTTAAAACCATACAAAGAAAGGACCAAATAGTCTTTGCCAACAAACATGTAAGGCAGGAATAGTAGAGATGATGGAAAATAATAATTTTTAATGGGTTACTTATAAAAGATTATGTTCAGATTTGGAAATACAACAAGAAAGAAAATCAACATAGTCATTGGCTATATTGACCACTAAGAGCATTGTCAACAAAGACAGATGAGGACACTGATTGTTATTAAAGAAGTGAATAGCGACGGAAAATAATGTGTTTTTGACATAAGGCTGTCAGGGACAAAAAAAAAAGGAATCAATTGTGATAACAAAGATAAAATAATGTGTTTTTGACATAAGGATGTCAGGGACAAAAATAAAAAGGAATCAATTGTGATGACAAAGATAAAATATTTTTGACACAAAGGTGTCGAGGGTGAATTGAGAAGAAAAATAATACAATTGCAGAATAATTATAAGTATAGAAGTTTTCTCTTATAGGGATAAGAGACAAAGAGGTGACAATTAGTGAAGTGAGGAAAACCATAGTCAGAAAAGCAATGCCCATGAATTAAGATGGATATAGTCAATGCTAAGCTTGAAGAAATGTTAAACTAAACAACAATGAATAAGAACCCAATTAAAAAAAATGATACCATTAGTAACATCAGAGTTTGAGAATTGATTCAACGACCTGCCTATACATAATAAGCTTACAAGACAAAGAAGGCAAAGAACTGAATAAAATATTGCCATAAATATGATCATAATCATTAGCTCAATATTTGTATCGTGTTTTTCTCTCCTCATAACAAGGAACAAAAGTCAAAAGCCACACAATAAACCATGATACACTTAAATTATATTTATGTCAATGTCAAATGTAAAATCTTAGGAATATCTGTTGTATAATAGCTGAATATGTGTTGTATAATAACTGAACATATGTTGTATAATAACTGGATATGTTGTATAATAACTGAATGTATTGTACAATAACTGAATATGTATTGTATAATAACTGAATATGTGATGTATAATAACTGAATATGTATTGTATAATAACTGAATATGTGATGTATAATAACTGAACATGTATTGTGTAGTAACTGAATGTGTGAAATTTATAAAGACATGCTGTGTCATGCCAAAACAAAAGACAAAAACAAACAGCGAGGAAGACTGTAAAAGAAAAAAAAATAAATATTGTACAAAGTGATTGTATCAGAGGAATAGGGAGAAGTATTGTATTGTGTTTCAAGATTGTAAATATAGGTGACAACTTGAAAAACAAAACAAGGGGCATGTGAGACAGAATATTAGAAGACCCCAAAAGAAAATCGTTTATGTGAATATTTGTTAAAAGTGTAATTTTTTTTTTTTTTTTTTTTGATGTTGGTATGTGTTGGTCAAATGACGAAAACGTGTTAATAATGTTCATTGTTACGAACAACTAAGTTAGTTTAAAGACATCATAAATATTTCCGTATTTGATTTTAATATATATGTATAAATATTAGAATTATATATGTTCCATAATAAAAGTAAGGGAGGATGGTTAGGGATCGCTTCCCTAACAAGAAAGAACTATTTGATGGATGCATACGTGGATGTATACGAAAAAGGCGGTGTCACGTGAGGTGATGCCATAATCTTCCCACTCGCGTGTGTGTATTCAAGGTGAAAGGACATATTTAGGTAGTGTGAACGTTGTAGAATTTTCACCAGACTTTCAAGCATTAGTTCCACTAAATGAAAAAGTGAAATGATTTAAATTATTTAGAACGGTGCTAAGAGGAATTATTTAGTGTAAAATATCGAAAAAGTGTTAATAAAATAATACATTGTGGTGAAGAAACATGGTGTGATTTTTCATCCCATCCGTTACCACGCCCTGAGATCACAAAGATCTCAATAGCTCAAAGACACGTTATTAATAATTACAAAAACTGCACCACAATGTTATGGTAAACAACATTGCACAGTTGCCAAAAGGGTTCTACAGATCTTAAAAGGAACCAAGGAGCTTGGTTTATGTATCACCAGAACTGGCAAGCCCATAATTGGTTATGCTAATGCAAACTGGGGATCCTGCTCAGTGGACTACATATTATACACTGGCTACTGTTTCAAATTTGCTGGTTAAGTCATCAGTTGGGCATCTAGAAAGAAAGGAACAACAGCTCTATCAACTGCAGAAATAGAATATATGTCTATGACTGATGCTGCAAAAGAGGCACTTCATTTGAAACAACTTGCAAATTATGTTGAACTAAAGTACAGTCATATACTAATCCTAAATGATAATCAGGCTGACAAGAATCTAAAATAAAATCTAATTGGTTCTCATTTAAATCACATAAGTATCAGGGAACACTTCATAAGAGAAACCGTGATGCGAGGAGACATCAAGATTGCCTACTGCAAAACAGAAGAGATGGATGCACACACTCTCACCAAAGCAGTGCCTGCATCGAAGTTTGTCATGTGTAGAAATCGTTTGGGACTTACATGAAGAAAGCTAGGTTTTCTTTTCAGCCTTGTTCATGAAGGGGAGTGTTGGCAACTAAAGACTTACATTGTATACTCTCAAGGACTCAGTTTGTTAATGTTGTGTAACCTGTTTTGTAGTGAATAACTGAAAAAAGTTTTTTTTTTCATGTTATCAGGTTGCACGTACTGTAAAATTGTTGGCTTCACCTCATCATGACTATTGTATTTTTTATACATGTAACTGAATACAATATGTAATTAATTAAATACAACATATCTCAGGTCTACTCGATGACTCAAGAGTAATGTAAACTTTTACTTACAATGCTACATTTCATAAATGTTGTTCACCCATTTTCTGAATTAGTTAGATTAGTTTATTTAGTATGAGCCAGGTACAACCCACACTGCTGCAATAAAAGATATTGTGATTACAACAACCCTGAGTAAGGCGTAAATAGCTCAGCTCTGAGAGTGGCAGCATGTTTGTTGTGCAGTGCTGCAAACAGCAATGTCTATATAAGAACGCACTCTAAGCCCAGAGGGATTATAGAAAACCATGAGAGATATGCAAAAAGTTACTCCATAAAAATGCAGAAAATCAACAGTATGTTACAACTTTAAACAGTTCTGAGATAATCTTTGTCATTGGTTTGAATTTTCAAATATTGTATACTTCTTTTATGCATTATATTGCCATTCGTCTGTTTCTAGTAGCCAAGCACAGAATGAAATTTCAAAATCAGTGCACAGTAGCCTGCTTTTTTGAGATTTTATTAATGCATCAGTCTCTTGAATATCCCTTGTATCTGTGACAAAATATGCAATGTAATCATTTCTGTAAATATTTAACTTGATTACATGAAGTAGAAAGTAGAACATGCTTTTATAGAAATACTTTGTAGAAGTATTAGTAGACAAAGTTATGAGAATGTAACACATTAGACCTTTATTTTTCTATTGTGCTGTCAAGTACCCATGTCTATATTCATAAGTATATAGGAATTGACATGGAGCCATAAAGCAATCAGCACAGCACAAATTCGGGGGGGGGGGGGGGGGGGGGTAACTCAAACAAACACAAAAACCTTTCTCTTTCCTCAAACTTAACTCTAAATAAACATGCATAGTAATCTAAAATAAAAACAAATTTAGACTAAAAGCTTCGCTTATCTTAGTATTTGCTGCAAGTTCTTCAAATATTACACAGACATGTGTTTCATGATGATTCCATCACATCTTCAATGCTCTATTTAAAACAGTTACCATAGTTATAGATGCTCAACTACTTCTATGTGTCGCCAACTTCTGAAAACAAAACAAACCTATAAATACAATTGATAGGTGGTATTTTGATGCGTAATGTTGCTTGGTGGTTCACGTTGGATCGCCATTTGATGCGAAAATTAAACTGTTGGTCACGTTGTGTCGCCCTTTGATGTGGTATGGTGTTGTTTTCTCCGGCTAGTTCAGCATGAGATCTCTTTCTTTATCTCGGGTATGCGTAGGTATGTTATGGTTATAGATTACCCCAGAAAAACTTTTGTATATTGTTTATTCTTTTTTACTTCTCATACACTTTCGGGAGTTATGCCAACTTTCAATACACAGAGGAATCGCACTCACGTGTGTACACCACAACGTGCAGCACCAGTCTGGGGTGAGTGGTGACGCTTTCTGGCGTACCCACGCTAGGAAAACGTTCTCTCCAGTTTTAAATGTCATGACGTCATCCAAAAGAAAGCCTCGTATCCAAAATGCTATTTTATTCCTTTTCCCAATTTATAAATGTCCCTTTCTATTATAACATGTTCTTTTTTGAATTTTGAATATATAATTACCTTTTTATGATTAAACGATGTTTTCTTTATATTTTATTAAACATATCGCGCGACTTTTAAGATTGGCAGACCTGAATTTTGACCGTGAATTTTAAACTATGTAGTATGACGTCATGACTCGTTAATTTCAAACCAATAATGCGTTTATCCTACAAATTTAATGACTATTATTTACTCATATCTTGCTCACCTTACCACACTTCCTACTCTATTATCTACATATGTTATTACTCAACACTTATCGCAAATCTCACATCCGGCAATTAAATTAAAACGTGTCTTTATCAAGCCCATTCGATTTGAAATCTAAATTTCGGTATCAATTTCAAAATTCATAACGTGGTCCCTGCTTTTTAAAATGAACATATTTTTCCAAACCATTAAATCTATAGATCCATTTAATTGTTTTAATAAATTTATTTAATGATTAAATGACCAAAAATGATCTGCCACAGCTGATTTGTCAATCTGTTTATATTTAATATTTCTAAAATGCTCCTTCACTCTGGTTTCTAAATGTCAGATTTTTTATAATTTGAAATTTTATCCTTTTTAGAAAAATTTAGTAAATTTTGTATATTATATTTATTTTGAGGGACCAAAGTTATTCCATGTTCCTTAAAAATTTTGTAAATTTTTCATTAGCACAAGGATGATAAGTAAACTTTTTGAAAATACAATCATCTTTTACTTTCTTGAGGGTAGAAACTTCTTTAACAGCCTTCTGTTTATGTGTAAAATCTGTATTAAAACCATTACTTACTGTAATGTTATTAATGTGCTTATATTCTGTGTTAAATTCTTCTTTATTAAGGGGTATATTTATTAACCTATAAATTAAACTATTAAAAACAGTAAATTTGTGTAAAAGAGGATTAAAACTTTTATTTTCTTGAGTAGATTTTCTATAAATGCCAAAATTCAATTCATTGTTATATGTTTTTTAATTTTTAAATCTAGCACCGGAAGGCAGCCATTATTTTGGGTTTCTAAAGTAAATTTTATGGCTTCATCTTGCAAATTTAAAAGTTTTAAACCATCATTTATTCTGTTTCTCAGAAAGAACAGCAAAAATGTCATCCACATATCTGTACCATATTTTAAAAATTAAAGGGAATACTTTAGTAATTTGTATTTTTTAATACAAATTATTAAAAAATCTGACGTTTATCCATTTAGCTGTTTGGATTGTGACAGGGTTTACATTGGTAAAACTAAACTTCATTTGGAAACCAGAATAAAGATCATTTTAGAAATATTAAATATAAACAGATTGATAAATCAGCTGTGGCATATCATTTTTGGTCATTTAATCATGAAATAAATTCAGAGGTTACATTATTAAAACAATTAAATGAACCTATAGATTTAATGGTTTGGGAAAAGATATTCATTTTAAAAAACAGGGACTGTGTTATGAATTTTGAAATACCACCTTTGTATTTACAGGTTTGTTTTGTTTTTAGAAGTTGGCAACATGTAGAAATAATGCATAATATTTCAAGAACTTGCAGCAAATACTAAGGTAAGTGGAGCTTTTAGTTTCTAAATTTATTTTTATTTTAGATTCTGTTGCTTCACTGTTAACAGCTTCAGTTTTTCATAGTATTAATGCATAGTAATATTTGAGAGGTAGATTCAGGACTGAAAAATTCAGTGCCATAGCCAGAACTTCAACCACGGATCTTTGGCTTCATGCACAGCTGCTCTAACCACTGAGCTACAATGCCAACTTGCCAGTATGACATTAAACGAATCAGTAGGGGGATTTACTGTCCTACTGGCAAGTTACCATGTTAGTTCAGTGGGTAGAGCAGCTGTGTTTGATGTGGAAGATCCATGGTTCAAATTCTGACTAGGACACTGAATTTTTCAGTCCTGATTCTACCTCTTTAACATAGCCCACACACAACTTCTGTATTTTAAAAAACACCAGCAGTAAGTTGGTTGGCATATAAAATTAATAATCCATAGTAAAAATTTGATTCTCAAAAGAATTTTGAGTTAAATATGCACACTAAGCTTCAGTCATTCTTGGTGGTTACCTAGAATATATTTTATGAGCTCTTGCTCATATCTTAAGCTTACTCTAAATGGTTAGATGACATTAGTTTTCTGTCCTCATGATGTCCAAGTTTATAACATTCTAGCTTGAAGTTCATCAAACCTCAGGAAGAAGTGCCTTGATTATCACCTCAGAGATCTTCTGATTAACATCCAAAAGTTGATGATAGCTGAAGAGGTGAACCAGAGCTCATAAAACATGTTCCGGGTAAGCACCAAGATTGAGTGGAACTTAAGAGTGTTTATTCAACTCAAATTAGTTGATTAATTTTGTGCTTCACTGTATAAAAAGTCTAGCTAATGTTTCTTCATTTGGATTCTGCTACTTACTGTGTTTCTAAATGTCTTGAGGCCACTAAAATGCAAGTATGCAGGTTCCATATTGAAAAAATCTTTGTAGTTACATTGCAACTGATCCAAAATCTCTGCAGCTCTGGAAAACAAAAATTCTGGGTATGACATTTATGACAAAACAATATATTCCTAACATGAACTACACACAGTGTTTGCTAGAAAACAAAGAGGCTTGGATGATCAAGTAGATAAAAGAAGTTCTTGCAATCAATTACATTATTCTTTTTAAAATAATGGCTAGTTTAAAATTAGAAGAGAGATAATTACAATATGATATGTAAATAACGAAATCTTCATTTCTGATATGTTCTCCTTTGTACTCTCAGTGAATGGATTCAGCGGATAGGAAATAAAACCACTTCAAATATAAAATGCCCGGTTAAAAAATCTAGCATGTTGCACTCACATGACTTTCTCTCTCTGGCACTTCATGTTAATCGAGATAAACATTTGCAAAAATTGTCTTATTGTATATTTCTTTGTAGGTACAAGGGGATTAGGGGAATACAGCAGTCTTAAGCAATGTCAAATCTTCTAAGACTGGGTAATGGCTTCAAATTCCATTCTCAGAATGGCCAAGGAAAGAAAGAAAAGAAAAAAGAATAGCACAGTATAGTATCTTTATTCCCCATAAGTAATTTATTGCAAATACAAGATTTCATCAACAAAGTGTGCATATATAAAATTCATCGACATTAATACATAATCACAGAGTATGATCAAAGTAATCATAGAATTCCTTCAGGTTATAAAAATATTGATCATTCAGGAACTTCTTAGCACTTTTCTAAATTTGCTTGTGTTATTTTGTTTTATTTTATCAGTTATTAGGTTATACATGTTTATGCCTTTATGTAATATGGACTTTACCTTCTCAGATGCTCTCGCATTATTTAGATGTATTTTATTACAATTCAGTAGCATGACTGTGTATGGAATCATTAATATTGAAACAGTGGATATTGTTATTTATAAAGCATACTGTTTCTAAAATATAGAGACAAGTTAAAGTGAGGATATGAAGTTCTTTAAAATATGGTCTGCAAGATGTGGTTCTATGTAAATGCATGCATTGAATTATTTTCTTTTGTAATATGAAAAGTAAGTCAAAGTCAGCAGGAGACCCCCACACAGGAGTGTCATAAGTAAGTGTGCATTGTACATATGAGAAATACACAATTTTTAATGTTTGTATATCACAAATATTTTTTAAAACTTAAATTGCATAGTAAGCCTTACTGAGTTTAGTTACAATCTTCTGAATGTGTGATTATCCTCTACAGAAAACAAGTAACTGGACATTCAAACTGATAACAATTTATTGGAAAAGTTTAGTGCTACAAAAAATGTCATTTGACATAAATTGTATGCTTTAATGAGATCTAGATTTTTTTGTGTGGTAAAATTTTTTCTACCTCATATGGTTTACCAGTTATAAAAAGTCATTAAGAATGAAGAAGACTTCAGAGGCTGTTCCCAGTAAATTCAAAATATATATTTCATTTTTAAACTAAAAACAAATTAGAAACTAAAAGCTTCACTTATCTTAGTAATATTCCAAGTTGTTTGGTGCTAACAACTTGGAATATTACTAAGATAAGCGAAGCTTTTAGCTTCTAATTTGTTTCTACTTTAGATTCTTGTTGCTTCACTGTTAATAGCTTCATTATTTCCTTATACACTTCATTTGTTATGCAAATATGTTGAACATGTGACAGTTTGATTAAAATCACTTGAACCATTTTTGAGAAAATCTAAATGTTTGAAAAATTGTCCATGTAAAGGGTAGCTCGGAGTGGGATGAAATACTTGCTCTACTTACTATAAGTATGTAATAGAGAAAGTAAAAATATGGCTCAGAAATAGGCAGTCAATGAACACATTGTAAAAATTTTAATAAAGAGGGTGTCATTATAAGAGAAAATTAGATGATCTTTGAGTTCACCTGTGCTTCAGGTGGTTGCATTGTAGTGATATTTTTATCACAGTTTAACTTCTTCTCATCCAGCAGGCCTAGTTTATATTCCTGGCAGCAATAGTTTCTCTTGGTAAGGTGAGTACCAGAAAACTTATGACACTGATATGCTATAGTCCATCTGCAACATCAACATTCCGTTCAGCATCTTAAAATATTCAGTACTGCAAGCTGATATTTGATCCAGATGCATATCAAAGGCCAAAAATCAGTGTAAGCAGTCAAAATTGAAGCTTCTTACATAATGAATCATAATGAAGTTTTCATTTTTGATGCCAAATTGAGAGTTATCAATTGCTTACATACGAGGTGCATCCAGAAAGTAAGTCCCGATCGCATCCAGAGATGGCACCACCAGACGGATAGGAATGCGCGTGTGCAGGAGAAGAGAGGAAGTATATGGTAACATTGCAGTAAAGTTTCAGTTTTGTGACAGCAGTAGTTACTGCTCTGTGCTAGGAAAAAATGGCTTCTCAAATATTGTCTCCCGCCAAATGCGAGGTTCATGCAGTCATCTGATTTTTGCATGCTCAAAAGCAATCTCCAGCAGAAATCCATCGTCAATTGTGTCACAGGTATGGACAGGGCATTGTGTGTGACAGTATGGTAAGACAATGGTGCAAGCAATTTACGGAAGGAAGAACCAAGATTCAGAACGAAGACCATAATGGCTGAGTGTCCCTGGTGACGCCAGAGGCATTATGCTTGTGCATGGCCATGCAAGACCCCATACAGCCAACACCACACGAAATGTGTTGAATAAGTTTGGATGGGAGGTCTTTGAACATCCACCCTACAGCCCGATCTTGCTCCAAGTGACTTTCATCTCTTCCGTCTCATGAAGCGTTTTCTGGCAGGAAAATGTTTTCACAGTAACGCTGAGGTGCAGAATGAAGTGACTTCATGGCTGCGGACATTGGTGGCAGAATCCTATGAGTTGGGCATACAATTAATGGTGTACCGTTACAATAAATGCCTCAACAATGGTGGTGACTATGTTGAAATGTAGCCAGTGAGTCTAACTAATTATTTCAATAAATATTTCTTACTTAGTGATGTTCTTGTTCTCTTTATCGGTCATCGGGACTTACTTTCTGGATGCACCTCATATGTACTTAAGATATTTCACAAAACTTTCAATTTTTTACAATTTTCTGGGCTCTGGGGTGAGAAATCCAATGCATTACAGTCACATGACTTTTTATGTCTGTTATCATTTACCTTCATAGTTGTTCTGTAAAGTTTTTTTTTCTGTATAGTACCTGTTAAATGTGACAAATGTTGCCAGATGTTTTGTTGACAAGTAAAGACATGTTGTGCACTCACAAAGACTCAGTTTGTTAATGTTACCTAACCTGTCTTATATTTAGTAAATGACAAAAGTGTTTTCAAGATATCAAGTTGCTGTGAAATATCCACTGTCAAATGTGGACTTCATCTCAACATGATTTTGTACTATTCATATACGTAATTAAATACTCAATATGTAACTAGATTATCAAATAAATACAACTGGTTATGGGGCCAGATCGTTTCCAGAGCATTTCCAGTGTGCATAAAGTTTAAAATACGTGCAAAACAAGCAGCCAGTAACATTGTGAGGGAAACAGCTGTCTTGCTCTTTGTCCAGCTGCAGTTACATAAGTACATGAAAGTACTTTGCAAAAATGTGTATCCAAAAGAAAACGTTTTATGAACAATGGCTACAAATACCAGTGTTTGTTCTATCAAACCTCTAAAGAAGGACAATTGATATGTGGAATATGCAAGCACAGGCCATGCTCACCTGCATTGGATTTTTTGGTTATGTGACTGGAGAAAAAACAAAACTGCCAAATGATGCCAAACCTGAAGACAAAATAAAATGGGAAACAGACGATTCAAATGCAAAGTCAAAACTGACTCTTATGATTTCACTTCCAGAACTAAAACAAATAAAGCATTGCTGAACCTCAAAAGGTGTATGGGATATGCTGAAGAAGAATTTTCAAAGTTCAGGCCCTGCTTGGAAAGCTACACTTCTCAAGCAATTAATTATGCAGAAAGTGCACAGCACAGATGGTGTACACGATCATCTCAACAACTTCTTGGATATTGTTGACAAACTAAAAGAAATGGATGTAGTGATAACTGAAGATTTATTAGTCATAATTATGCTGTATCCTCTATCACCTTCATTTGAGTATTTCTGAATTGCCATTGAATCAAGGGATGAGCTACCCTGTGTTTAAAATCTTAGAAGAAAATGAAGCCAGGAAAAATGATAGCACTTCAAGTGAAGGAGCACTATATGCAGGTAACAATAGATATCAACAGAGGTGTGGTAACAATCAGAAGAAACAACCATTCTCAAAGTAATTTGCAAAAGGAAATCTCAAGAAGTCTCCCTGTGAAATCTGTTCAAAGACAAATCACAGTACATCTGAATGCTGGTCAAAGAAAAAGAATTTAAGGAAACCTGAGCACACCTTCATGGCAGAACAATGCTCAGTGACAACCAATTCACGAAATTTAGACAGCTGGGTATGGTGTATTGATTCTGGAAGCAATTCACACATGTGTAATGATGAAAAGAAATTCATGAAACTGTCAGTGTCATCTGATCCTGATTCACTGAAACTAGCTGCTAAAAGTCACTCTACTTCAATTGATGGAGCAAAGATGAAAGTGGAACTGTTAATTTACCAAATACTCTATATGTTCCAGATTTAACCATAAATCTACTTTCTGTTGGAAAAATCACAGAAAAGGGTTACTGTGTTACCTTCAACAAAGAAGAAGCTACTACCTCAAACCAAACTGCACGGCCAGTAGTACTGGCTACAAAATTCAATGGTTTGTATTATATAAAACCTAAAGAGAACAAACCAAATTAAAAAACCTATTTGTGCTCCGACATGTATCACTGGCATCAAAGGCTAGGACATGTAAATGAAGCTGATCTGAAACTGGCTCTTTGTGAAGAAAACGTAAATGACTCACCTTTTAAATTAAATGGTTTAAACTTTAAGAGTGATGAATCACCTGGTGTCTGGGATGAAGCAATAAAGGAAGAAACAAAAGCTCACCTGGAAAATGTTACGTGGATTCTTGTTAAAAAGAAAAAGGATATGGACACAGTAGGATCCACATTAGTATTAAAATTTAAATATGACACTGAAGGAATTCTGGAACATCAAAAAGCCACATTGGTTGCAAGAGGATTTACACAACGCCCTGGAGTAGGTTATGAAGAAACTTTTGCACCAGCTGCTCAGTTGAGTTCTATACAACTTATTCTTGGTATAGCAGTGGAAGAAGAAATGGAGGTAAATCAGCTAAATGTATCAATTGCTTTCCTGAATGGAGAACTAGAAGAAAAAACATATATGCAAGTTCCAGATTCACTTGAAAAATATCTATGTAACATAATGTCTGAAGAGGCTGCACAACCTTCAGTCAACAATATATGCGAAAGCAAGAAAAATGTTGGAAGACTTGAAGAGCTGTAAAAGTGAAAAATTCTGTCTTCTTAAATGAGCAATTTATGGCTTAAAACAAGCAGGAAGACAATGGTTTGTCAAACTAGACTCTAAATTGAAAAGTTTAGGTTTCAAACCTTCTCATGCAGACTCTTGTGTATACAGAATGGAAGGGAAGTCATTACATTAATTTAAACCATGTGTCATGCATCTGTCATGGCATGTAATACGTCCTCTGATTAGTAATCAGGGATATGGTCGGTGAATTTGTTTTGATAATTCTCCCGGTCAGGTCGGTGAGACCCGTAGACCAATGACAGGTGTGGTCCTCCAAACATTCTGGGGGTTGTGAGAGGGCGATGTGACCGCCAAAACATAAAAATATGGTGCTCTCTAAAAAGCGGTTACATTTACTGCTAAGTCTCTTCAATATTTATGTAGTGAAAAATATTGGAGAGCAAGAGGATTAATGACTTCATTGTCAGAAATCCAGCATTAGCTAACAACAACAACATTAATTTAAACCAGTGATAGATCTCGGTATTTGGAACACATTTTGTATCTTACGTTTTTGTCTCTGACCATTTCCTATGGAGATATTTTAGTTTTATCGAAAACAAGCTGGCAACACAACAGGTTTTACTTTCACTAGGTCAGTGCAAAAACAAACATGCGTCACTACTACTTCTGCAGCCGTTCGGCTCGTGAGTGTAAACATAACGACATACCATGCCGTGTCTGCCATGTCGTAATAAATAAGTACAACTGAATTCTCCAGTAATACATACTGTAACCTAAACTGACAATCTAAGGATATTGTTTATCGTTTCCTTCAACATCAAACTTGAATCGTTTCATAGCTGATACTGCTATAATTTAATAAAGCAAACCATCTCTCTGACTTGTAAATACAAAGATACATTTGTAGGCTCTTACAAAGTGTACCAAATGATATTTTTAAGGTCACAGCAAAAGAATAAGCAATGAACCAAATGGATTATCCACTTCGCAGGTATTGTTCAAAACGTCCACCATTTGCACACCTGCAAGCCTCACACCTTTTTAAGCAATTATGTTGTGCTCTAACAAAAGCACCCTCATTGTTGTGTATTTCTTCCACAGCCAGATAAATGCATTCTGTCAAGGATTCGAGGGCAGTAGTTGCTATTTTGTAGATCTTGCTTTTCACATCTCCCCAGAAGAAAAAATCCTGAGGATTCATACCAGGTGGAAGGGAAGTCATTACATTAATTTAAACCAGTGGTATATCTCGGTATTTGGAGCACATTTTGTATCTTATATTTTTGTCTCCGACCATTTCCTATGGAGATCGTTTTGTCGAAAACAAGCTGCCAACACTACCGATTGTGTATGTCACTTTCACTGGTTCAGTACATAAACACAGTAATGGTGCTTCTTGAGAACACAAACAAATACCCTGCCTTGTCCTTCTGTGTTTACCGTGGGAACGTAGGCTAATCAGAAGCATTAGCTCCCAAAACATTAAAGCAAAAGCAAAAGTGGCAGACCTGTTTACATCCACAAAACTGCTCAATTCCCTGACCAAGCTCAATGCAGTGTTGTTGACATACCTCACGTCTGAAAAAGTCATTTGGAGTATTCCTTCACATCGCTTAAGCAATTAATTATTTCGAAACCCTATGTGATGTCCCATAATTACTACCAAAGCTATGTCAGAAATAAGTTACTCTGCGCATCTTACAAGTAACAAACTGTTATCTTTGTACTATAAAGCCACTGGCATAGCTCGAAGAATACGTGAAGTGGAAGGAGAAGATGTCATTAGTGAGTGTGTGGCACAGCGATGGTTCCAACGTTTCAACAATGGAGGTGAAAACACTAAAGATTTACCACCTCCTGGAAGACCTTAAGTATGGAATGTTGAGGATGCACGCCAAGTTTTGCAAGAAAATCTGCAAAAAAGTACCCATAAACTTTTAGAAGAACCTGGTGCATCAAAAGATATCATACATCATCACATTGAGACACTTGGAAAATCATACAGAAGCTGTAGATCTGTACCTCATGAACTGACACCTCAACAGGCTTAACGTAGAGTAGATATCTGTTGTCAGCTTATCTGTAATCCCATGGATGATAGACTTGTCAGGAGAATTGTCATTTGTGATGAAAAATGGGTATATTACCAAAACCCTGATGGCTTGATCCCTGCCAACTTGCCATAGTCATCGTCAAGAAAAGCTCAGTTCAGTCCAAAGTAATGTTGTATGTCTGGTGGAATTTTGAAGGCGTGATTCATTGAGAGCTTGTTCCAAATGGGTGGGCAATTGATGCGGATCTTTATTCTCTACAAATGGAATGAGTTCATGCAGTTTTGAGACGGAGATACCCAGCATTAGTTAACCAAAGTAGAGTTCTATTGCAACAGGACAATGCAACACCCCATACTGCACGAAAAACCATTGATAAAATTCAGGAATTGGGAGGAATCTAACTGCTACCACACCCAGCATACAGCCCTGATCTCGCACTATCAGATGATTATCTTTTTTGATCCATGGCCCATTTTCTATGTGGAAGAAATTTTGACAGCAATGAAGCAGTGCAAGTGGGTCTCACCAAATTTTGCATCAAAAACCAGAGACTGGTATCATCGTGGGATAATAAACCTCGCTGAAAGATAGCTCAAGACCATAGAATCTAATGGTCTGTACTTTGAAGATTAGCCAATTGCTTGTCAGAACACATTTCAAATAATTGTTTATCTTAAAAGACGACATTACTTATGAGACAGTATATGTAATAAAGGACCTAAAACTGAAATACTCAGCAGTAATAAATGATACACCAGATTTCCTATTGCTCATCTAACTACTGAACCACTGATGTACCTGTGCAATGAATCTTTTAGTAATGACATTTTTCCTGCCTGTCTCAAAAAAGCTATTGTTAAGCCATTATACAAAAAGGGGGAAAAAATAATATGTCAAATTATTGACCCATTGCAATACTATCAGTGCTCTTAAAAATTTTAGAGAAGCTTTTCTACAAGCTACTCTTGAGCTTCCTGGAAGGGAGCTGCCTGCTATTTAACAACCAATATGGCTTTAGAGGCAACCACTCCATCAAATCAGCACTATTTTCTTTTGTATGCAAGTCTCTCAGAGGCACCAATGAAAAAAAATCATATCTCAGTTGTGGTTTTATATTTATCAAAAGTTTTTCAATACAATTGACCACTGAAAGATGTTAGTATAGTTAGAAAAGTATGGAATTAGGGGGCTATCCCACAAGTGGATTAATTCATATCTGAGAAAAACAAAGAAATTTGAGAGGTAGAATCAGAACCGAAAAATTCAATGCCACACCCAGAATTTGAGCCGCAGACCTTCTGCTTACCGTGTGGTTGCTCTAACCATTAAACTACTGTGACAACTTGCCAGAATGACATTGAATTCTCCAACCGATTTGTATTTCTCCCTGTAGACCACAGAGGGGGTCTCACATTAGAGTTTAAAAACACCAGCAGTAACTTTGTTGGCATAAATAAATAATAGGAAGCAATTTGTTGAAATTAAACACACAAAAAATGTAAAGCTAAAGAGCTATACATCAAGTTCCCTCGTGATTAATTATAAAGTACACCAGGATTCCATACTAGGTCCTATCCTATTCTTGCTCTTCATCAATGACTTCAGTTTAGATGATCCTCATGCTAAGTCACTCCTCTTTGCTAATGATACAGCTATCCACATGAGGGCAAACAACAACGAAAATTTCTTAAAATCAATTCACAGAATATCAGGTCAAACAACTAACTACTTCAATCATAATAACCTCTAATAAATGTTAGTAAGACAGTTGCTATGGACAGCCATACAAATGAAAACAAAGATTATCTGGCTCTACAAATTCAACTCCTCAACCAGACAATTGAGAAGGTGAAAACCATCAAATTTCTTGTCCTTTGGGTCCAAAGTCATTTAAAATGGGAAGCCCATAAAAGCAAAACATTAGGTACAGCCTGCTACATGATACGGGTACAGCAAAGTGCACATGGGTGGAGATCATTAGAATGGCTTACTTAGCATATGCCATACCTTAGCATATACTTTGCTAAGGTATGGCATAATAGTCTGGTGGGGAGTTGGCCACAAGTAAACCATGTTTTATAATGTAAAGGAAAATAGTCTGTGTTAGGATTATGTCCAAGAACATCATTGAAACCCCATTTAAAAAATTAAACATTCTTCCCCTCCCTTGCATTTATATATTTGAAATAATAATGTTTATCCATAAAACTAATAACAATAAAAGTTTACCCTTCATAAGAATGAAGCAGCTCATCAGTATAATACAAAGTAAACCACAGATCTATTCAAAAACGAGTAATCAGAATAATAATGGGAAAGAAACAAAGGGATTCTTGTATCAATTTATTCAAATCACTCCATATATTACCACTTCTTTGTCTATATATACTAGAAGTCATGATGTTTGTTAGAAAACACTTGGTTTATTTTCATACAAACTCTGAAAAACATAATTATCTCACTAGAAATAGGCATAAACTGAGCACGGTTACACATAATACTTCACTATTCAGCAAAAGTGTAAGACACTCCGGAATTACCTTATATAACAAGTTACCCAATAATATTAAACATACCACCTCAGAAACTGCATTTAAGCGCAAGGTGAAACATCTGCTATTGCAACATTGTTTTTACTCAGTTGAAGAGTTTGTAAATACTTTTCCGTGAATCCCTTCTGGGTGTGTAATTTATTATACTTGTATATAATTATTTTATTTGTATTCATGTTTATTAATTTTGACGATACCATGAATTCTTGTAATTCCCAAGGTTGACAATAAATCTAATCTAATCTACAGGTTTATCAATGTAGCAACTCCCTGTGCCAAAAAAGCATATTACACTCTGGTATAAAGATATTCAACTGCCTTCCAAAATTGTTGAAGGAAATACACAAAGAAAACATTCAAACTATCCCTAAAGGTACACCTAATTGACCACTGCTTTTATTGAATTCAAGATTTCCTAGCTGACTGTAAACAACTACCTTTACTATGTACACATTCTTGTAAATTTATACATTCTTTGAGAGGTAGAACTGGAACTTAAAAATTCAATGCCACAGCTGGGATTTGAACCACAGACCCTCTGCTTACTAGGTGGGTGCTCTAACCATTAAGCTACTGTGACAACCTGCCAGAATGACATTGAATTCTCAAACCAGTTCATATTTCTCCCAATAAACCACAAAGGGAGTCTCACATCAGAGAAATACGAACTGGTTTGAGAATTCAATGTCATTCTGGCAGGTTGTCACAGTAGCTTAATGGTTAGAGCATCCGCCTAGTAAGCGGAGAGTCTGTGGTTCAAATCCCAGTTGTGGTATTGAATTTTTAAGTTCCAGTTCTACCTCTCAAACATTGCCCACACACGGCTTGTGTGTTTAAAAACACCAACAGTAAGTTCATTGGCATAAATAAATAATAAGTATACATTCCTATTCTTTGAAAATCCTGATGTTTTATTAGGATTCTCACTTTTTTAATCTTTTTTTATATTTTATGTGTTTTATTTTGATGAGTCCAACACTGATTATATTTTTTGTACTAAACAATTAACTGAATCAATAAACTACTCCCTTCCTCCCTCTCTCCGTCACTCCCTTCATATCTCCCTCCCTCCCTCCCTCCCTCCCTCACTCACTCACTCACTCACTTACTCACCCTCCCTCCCATCCACTCACCCAGCCAACCAACCACCCACCCTCTCACTCACTCGCCCACCAACCTACCCACCCACACTTTCACATACACAAAGTCAACTGCCTGAAGTGCTTTAAATATTATTTTGTACCAAAACCACTTCAATTTTTGAGAAATATGCCATCTTTCCTCATTCTTTTTGTCATTCTCATTATCACTGGAGTCGATTTCAACCACAACGATCTTCAACAAAATTGTTAGCACAGAAGAGATACCCCTACAATGGCAAACAAGTATGATAATAATAAATACTAGAATTTGATGACAATGTTGTTGGAATCATAGAATTTGAGTCGATTAATAACACTACACAACACTCACTTTTTAAAATTTCCATGAGATACCCCTACAATGGCAAACAAGTATGATAATAATAAATACTAGAATTTAATGACAATGTTGTTGGAATCATAGAATTTGAGTCGATTAATAACACTACACAACACTCACTTTTTAAAATTTCCATGTTCCAGAGGCTAGCTTTCCTCCACTATCAACCAGATTGCAATATAAAATGTACCAACAATAGGAAAAACAATAGCAAAAAACCAATGTGAAAAAATATTAGAAAAATTCAATACTAAACCCCATCAAAGAAACAAACACAAAAACATATCAATTCCTTGAAACAAAAACAAGTAATATACACAAAAGCTGACAAAGGAAACAAAATAGTCATTATGGAAAACAGATTATTTAAGGAAAATGGAAGAAATGCTAAACATGAAGGAATCTGAACTAATTAACAAAATCCCATTGAAAAACTTAGTATAAAAAAAGTTGAAGAAACAATAAATAACAGCACAATATACCATGCAAACCACAGTAACACCGAACAATCTTACTTTGCCCAGACTCTACGGCCAAACAAAAATTCACAAACCCAACAAGCATGAGACCAACAATCAGCAGTATTAACTCACCAACATATAATTTGGAAAAACAATTAACCAGAAAATTCAAGTCTTTCCCTAAATTCAACAGTTTCAGCTCCATTGAATTTGTTGACAGCATCAAAGATTTACAATTAAAAGAAGATGACATACTGGTATCATTTGATGTAGAATCACTGTTTCGTTGTATCCCAATAGTAAAACTTCCTAAATTAAGTAATAACTGGTTAAAATCTATAGAGATACCTCCAGAAGAACTTTCAGAACACATAAAGCTCACAAAATTATGAGAATGGTATCATAAAGAGGAGCTCTGGAATTTCTTAGGTGATTAGGAACTTCTCGTCTCGATCTGTTGATACTAGTGCCCAACTCCTTTAGTCTTTTAGCTAGTGATAGTGAAGTAAAGTAGTTGTTGGTGGTGATGTTTCGTCCCTTTTTTAGAAAAGGATTTGTTAGAGACATCACATGTTCTGGAACAGATTCGTTCTGAGGCCACGATTATTCTTCCCCAGGTATGGATAGCATTGCAGAGATACTTTGAGTTCACATCTCCAAGCATTCAGTATTTTATACCAAATTATGATACTAGTGCCCAACTCCTTTAGTCTTTTAGCTAGTGATAGTGAAGTAAAGTAGTTGTCGGTGGTGATGTTTCGTCCCTTTTTTAGAAAAGGATTTGTTAGTGACATCACATGTTCTGGAACAGATTCGTTCTGAGGCCACGATTATCCTTCCCCAGGTATGGATAGCATTGCAGAGATACTTTGAGTTCACATCTCCAAGCATTCAGTATTTTATACCAAATTTATCAGGCTCATTGGCCATGTATTGAATGAATGGACAGCGACATTTTGTAGGATAAAGTTGTTCATCTACTGTAAGGAATGCACGTGGTATGTAGAAAGCCTTACAGTTTTCAATAAATTTGATCCAAATAGTTGAAACCAGTGCAAACCTATCCGTCTTTAGCCTTTCAGAACGAGATGACCTGACATCAAATCGTAAAAATCTCATCAGTTCCACAAATCTGTCCCTTGCCATGGCATCAGAAAATATAGCTGCCCCCCACTTTTTGGACCACAGATCAATCAGTTCAAGGCTTCTGCACCCAAGTGCAGAAGTAAATTACGCTGATGAAAGCGTCCAGCTCATCCAAGGAAACACTCTATTTCTCATCATTTTTCTTCTATCTTGCTTCAAAATCTGTACATTTTTTGATATGTCGAAGAATCGACTCAACAATGAACAACTTCTAAGCAGATGCATGGTTGCTATCTCTTACATGTCTCTTAGCATAAGCAGTTCTCACAACATTATGTTGCTCTGTTCTACCAGGATTGTGACCTGATGACCTGCCACTCAGTACCCTTATCTCTACTAAGAACTTTTGTAAGTGCAGGAAGTTTTTAATGTTGCCTTTTTCTGCCTCTTTATTATTGGTTGTGTTGAAGTGGTTGCATTACCTGAAGCTGTAGTATTACTAGTAGGCTTTCTCATATTTTCACTTGCCGCTTGTGACGTAGTCAAATTGGATGGAGTTAACACAGTGCTGCAAGTCATGTTCAAAGGATGGTTATATCGAGCTATGCCCATACCTTCTTATCTACCTCGCAGCATGAGAATTACAGGAAATGTATCCTGAATTTGATGTTCTGAAAATAAATAAATAAATAAATAAACAGATAAATAAATATGCAAAGAAAATATATGATGCCAACAAACTTCCTGTTGGTGTTTTTAAACATACAAGTCGTGTGTGGGCAATGTTTGAGAGGTAGAACTGAAACTTAAAAATGCAATGCCACCTGGTAAGTGGAGGGTCTGTGGTTCAAATCCCAGCTGTGGCATTGAATTTTTAAGTTCCAGTTCTACCTCTCAAAGAAAATATATATTTATATTGTGTACAAAAAAGGAAATGAATAACTACAAAAATGCATCTATTAGGAATACAGTTTCGTGTTATGCAATATCTGAAGCAAGCAGAATAAAACTTACCATTCAAATCATCTTCACTGAACGACACATTTTCCGACTGTTCTGAATCAGCTGGAGGTTGATAATCATCTTCACCACTACCACATTCTTCAAAAAGATCACCTGATACATCATCTGGTATATCATGAAATGTAGCTAGGATTTAATCTGGTTTCAAACCACGAGATGTCTTGCAGGCATAGATTCACAATGCACACTACTATAATGAACAGTTGGCATGAAGACTGACAAAACCGATTAGTGACAGTGAGAAATCCAATGACAATGTGAGCGAAAGCCTAACAAAACTGTAACGGTCAAAAATGACCGTCTCCAGAGTTTATGGTCAAACATGAAAGAACATCCATGTAAATGATGACATGGCAAAAATTATTATGCTATATAAAACTAGAGGTTATATCAGGAAAAGTCATGAAAGGCCAAGCTTTGTTTTAAACCACCGGCAGAGCTAAACTTATTTAAATATCAAGAACGGTCAAAATTACTGCTACCGGGGTTCTAGTGTTAAAGCCTATTGTATTCCCATATTCCCCTTGCACCTAAAAAAAATTAGCAATAATATAATTTCTGCAAATGCTTATCTCAATTAACATGAAGTAGAGGAACAAGCATTTGTATGAATAATTTGTTCAAGAGAAAGTCAGGTGTGTGCAACACATTAGATCTTTTTCTGGCATGTGCACATGTTTGCAAATGGGTGTTCATGGTTTTTCATGGGTTTATAAGATTAAAACATGTGGGTATCATCTTCAGAAAACTCACTTTCATGCATTAAGAACTGTGTTGCTTCACTGTTAGTAGCTTCTGTTTTTCATTGAATTTCACTTTCATGCAGTTCGGAAAAAAAAAGTGCAGGCAAAGAGAAGTTATGGAAGTAATTCATGCAATGCATAACAGTAATACAGTGGTTATAAACAAACATTTCACAGATTACAATCCAGTGAATGAAGCTGGTTGTTACCTTTATTAAAACAAATTATTTAATGTGCACAGTTACAGAAAACTATTTTCATATTATTCTATAAATCTGTAATTAACTGAGAGTACAGCTTAACCTTGGTCACAATGAATGTTGTTCTCTATCATGCTTACACAAGAATGATTATTAGTACACAACTCATGCATACCATATTGGAAATGAATTATTACCAAAATGTTACATATTATATGCATAAGTATACAAGTAAGCTGAGCCATGAGTACAAATCATGGCTCACTCAGGAGTGTACTTTGCAAGGTAATGCTGCAGTGATGTGCAACTGCCTTCTGCAGTTGGGGAACAAAGTGACAATAAATACTCCCAACTGTGACTCCGTCAGAGAAGAATTTTGTCCATAGTTTAAAACTGCCCCATCTGAATGGGGAACAAATATGGATGCACCATGGCAGAGAGAGAAAGAGAAAGAAAAGGAGTAGAGATATATTTCATACCTGGCAACATGGTCTGGGTCTGGCAAATGTGCTACCGCCAATGTTAGATGTAAAGTAGGTATGCCTATCAGAGCAGAACGCATTGCTGGTTCTTGGCCAATAATCTTTTCTTGTACTGCCCTGACCACATTATGTATCTGAAATGGTACAATGTAGGCATTTATATTCTGATTTAAAACATAATTCCCATAATGTACTACTCTTTTTTTCTAAATCTTAAATGTAGTAATGGAATGACAAAACAATGTATTTATATAGAGACTAGGCTTCACATGTATATGCTGGAAGTTGTTGGGTGCAAGTTTGCATTTGAGATTCCAAGGAAAAGCTTGCAAAACTCAAGTTATGTGATTAATTTCAACAACTTACACCATATGCATATGATAAGTAAAGCCTAGTCTCTATATATTTGTTATATTAGTAGATTTATATTGCTTCACTGTTAATAGCCTTCAGTTCTTCATTGAATGCAACTGTGTCCATTTAAAATTTAACCATAATCCTTACGCAATGAGAAAAAACATGAACAATTTTGTTGTAGATGCAAAGGTTTGTTATACTTTTTTAGGGGGGGAGGGGGACAGTAGGATTGTGTGATGAAGTCTGATATTAATAAAGTATATGGTGTAATTGCTAAAGTAAAATGTATTTATCATAATATAGCATACATAACTTTCAATTGCCTGAAAATTAAATAAATAGGAGATTAATTTAAAGTTTGAGAAAAATAATAATTCCTTACTGTTTTCCCCTGCAAGTGTTGTATCTCAGTTCATTCCTGCATATGAACTCATCTACTGAATGAAAATCTAAGTTTATGGTTTCTTCACAATAACATGGATTAACTGCAACAGCATTAAGGCAAATAAGAAATTTCAATCCAGGTCACACAAATGACAAAAGCAATTTTAAAAGCTTGCAACTATGTAGGAGCGAGGATATTCACAAACTCAAAAACTGGATGTAATGCAATCCCTATAAACAGATTTTGACAACACACAAAATGTATTGCATTTTATGTCACACCTTACTTTGAAAACTGATGACAGACATTAAAGCTGCAAAATATTTTTATTACAGGGGATGAAACTAAAGATGTGCCAACACAAGAACAATTCCGCATTATAAGCTACGATTCAGATCAAATGTTAACTGAAACCTATGTTGCACCATTATTGCTTTTGTTTAACCATTGAACTACGCATTTGAGATAAATTAATCCTTTGCAACTCCATTCAGTCTATTTAAATAGTTTTTATTTTCTTGTTTAATGAGAGATCTATCTTGGAATTCATTTAGGGGACTAGGCTCCCTCAGTAAAGTTGCTGTAGCGGTGATGCACCTGGCTTTGTAATTTAAAGACAAAGCCTTGCCACCCCTAAGTAAGTGCCTATATGTGGGTGATAAGTAGATCTAAGATTTTTGGGGCCTTAAAGACCAATTTTTATATGCCTAAAATAGGTACTTAAGATACAGTTTTGGGCACCTAAAATATAAAGTTCCTTTATAGTTTATATAAAAGGTAAAGATATTTAACTTATTTTAGTTTATTCATACATGTTAAAAATACAGTTGGCCAAAAATCCAAAGTCTAGTTATTAGACTGCTAGAAGAGATTTCATTGGGAGCTGTTTGCTGAATGGGTAAAAGTAACACAGATTTTGAAAAAAAGTGAGATAGTGGATGGAAGACAGAGATAAAAAATTTGGATAGCTTTGAGAGAAAAAGGATCCTTAGATGTATTAAATAATTAAAATAAAACTGGAAATAGAAGAAATATTAAGACTTAAAGCTTTCATAGCAAGTGTTATTAATCAAGGCTTCATGAGTGATCAGCCGTGTCAGATTTATAAACATTCTTTTGGCCATTGTAGGGATGGCCAGAAAAGTCGGCAGTGGCTGAGCACTGTATGGAGTATGTACATAAAATAAGCTTTGAAGACATCAATGTTCTGGATCATACTGATAAATACTGAGACAGGATCATTAAGGAAGCCATCCAAATCAAACTACATCCAAACAACTACAATAGGGACTGCAGACTTCAACTAAGACCTGCTTGGACAACAGCCATCAAACACATCTACAACAGCAACTAAAGTGATTCCAGACAGACCACGAACCCTCAAGAAAAAACTGCGGCCAGTAACAAACATACCCTGAAACAGCAGGCCCAATCACAAATCGTCACCCACTCATTGGCCAGGGCAGCGCAACCCCCTCCCACCTAACAATAGTATATATATATATATATATATATATATATATATATATGGAGAGCAGAGCAGTTCTCTCAGTCTTTTGATTCTGATGAAGGCCATGGAGTCTAAAATGGCCGAAAGCTCGATGTTTATAAATCTGACACGGCTGATCACCCATGAAGCCTTGACTAAGAAGAAATATTGCATCTGAATAACTTTAATCCGTTATCATTACTGTAGGAGTACGTGTTGTGTGAATGCATATAGAGGCACTGTTTCTAAAGGGGCTAAGAAAAAAGTTTCAGATGGGAGGGATGTCTAATGTGTGAGAAGCAACACTTTATTTACCAGTGTCTACAAGGGAGCGAAATGGTATTACAAATTTGATTTTCCTCTTTTGATAGTTTAGTGTCCATTAAAATACCTCAGCACAAGGAATGACGAACAAAGTGAAAACAATTAATGACTACACAAATGAGGCTAGGAAGAAAATACCTCAAGGAACCTTGTCATTTTGAATCACAGGTAAACCATGAAAAACATGGGCCTTTCATACTGCTTCAAACATACAGCATTCATTGCACTGATGATATGTGTTAAAAGAGGAAACATTAAAAGACATCACTGGAATTAAAAATGTTGGCACATATGGGGGTCCAGAAAATTAATAAAGCAAGAATTCTTGGAAGAATACCTGATCTGCACTTGACCTGTTGTAAAGGTACAACAATGTGTGTGTGTGTGTGTGTGTGTGTGTGTGTGTGTGTGTGTGTGTGTGTGTGTGTGTGTGTGTGTGTGGTGTGTGGGTGTGTGGGTGTGTGGGTGGGTGGGTGGGTGGGTGGGTGTGGGTGTGGGTGTGGGTGTGGGTGTGTGTGTGTGTGTGGGTGGGTGGGTGGGTGGGTGGGTGGGCGGGCGTGCGTGTGTTTTTTTTTTTTTTTTTTTTTTTTTTTAATTGCATGCCCCATTCCATATGAATACTACATGCTTGAATTTATTTATTTACATACAAATTACATTTTATATATACATGTACATATTGTTGGTGATGTTCTATTTGAACATTTACATCTTTATTTACCTCTAATTTTTTATCTACCTTAGTCTACCTTAGTGTGTGTGTGTGTGTGTGTAATGGAGGGGGGACATCTTGACCCACCATGGATCTTTTGTGGGCTACCACTTCCCCAGGGCGAAGTAATAAGGCAAACTGGGACCATAGGCTGGTCAGAGAATGGAGCCAGCACAGCCAGAGACACAGAGAAGTCCCTAACAGTTACAGTTACATCTGGCACACAACCAAAGTGTTTCCTCTACCCAGCAAGAGGGCGACAAGGTGACCCTAGTGGCGCAGGCAACAATTTTCAGAAGAGGCCAGGGAAATGAAGAGAAAGAAATCCTTGTAGAAGAGAATCCACTCCAACATTCACCTAGTGCCAAGGGGAAACCACAGAAAAACCCAAGTCAGAGTGGTCGTTGAGAAGTAACGATTCTGGAACCCCCCAAATGTGAGTGATATTTTCCTTCATTAAAATGGATTAAAACATTTCTGAGGAATACTCTGTCACAAGAACATCTCAATGCTCTGGCAATGCTGTTTCAAACTCAGTGGATTTCAGCACCAGGGTAATAGAAAAGTTGTGCAGCAAATAGGACCAGTGCGTGGACTTTGTCTTCTGACACTAAGTGGGTTAAATATTTTTCTCAAAAGGTATGTAACTTATTTTGTAGTGCCCTCAGTAATTTTACTATAAGTCACTACTGTCCTTTATCACTTGCTTACAATAAATAGATAAAGTATTGTATTCCACCCAAACAATTGATATAAAAATTTCACAAGAACTACACATTTGAAGGCTCCCTGTACCCAAAAAAAAAAGTAATTTTGGACAAACCTGTGTATGCATGTGTGTGTGTGCGTGTGTGGGTATGTGCATGCATACGCGCATGTGTGATGGTATAATACGAAACTTCGTATTTAAATTCAGGACCTTCCAAGAATGCAACACAAAGATTTTAAAGTCCCCTCCCCCCTATATATATATAACATGTTTTTTTTAAATTTGTCATATCTTCAAAAACTTATAACAATTTCAATTAAAATACCATATGTTTAAAGGGAAATGAAACACTAAAATGAATATTTCATTTACTATATTAGTTGATTTGTTGTCAAGAACAGGTATCAATGCAGGCAGTTTCACCATCCCAAGGTGAGTGGTGAGTGGTTCTCATGTTACTTGCAGATGTTGATATGGCATGTGATGTCATGAGCTCTGATAAATTTAGTGAGATCCAAATTACTGCAATAACACACTGTTTTAACACATAGCATTGTCCCTTTAATGTAATAGAAATTGTTTTGATTTCATTTCTATAAGGTGCGTTCAAAAAGAAATGAGCTGGAGACATAATTACAGAAACCAGTACCTGTATGTTAGAAGTATTGGTCTTGGCTGTTAAGACACTTGTCCCACTATGACACAAGATGGTGAATGGCTGTCTCATTAAAGTCCCAGGGCTGCAATGTGAGCCAGTTCCGAGCCATTTTAAGGGGACCAAAAATGGCGTAATCACAGGGATAGAGGTCTGGACTGTATGGAGGGTGGCCAAGAACCTCCCATTTGAATTTCTGCAGGAGTGCCGTGACTGTGTTGACCGTATAAGCCTTTGCATTGTTGTGGAGCAGAATGACCCCACAGGTGAGATTGCCTGGTCGTTTTGATTTGATCAATTGGCAAAGGCTGGTCAAGGATTGCAAGTAACACTGGGCATTCACTGTTGTCCCATACTGCAGGAAGTGTATCAGAAGGAGGCCATCTTGGTCAAAGAAGAACGTCAGCATACCTTTCCTGCACTTGTGTGGATGGGCTTGGCTTTTTTTGGTGGTGGTGACCCTGGATGCTTCCACTGGAGACTTTGTCGTTTTGATTCTGGTTTGAAGTGATGACACTATGACTCATCTCCAGTCACCATTCATACCAGGAACTCATTCCCTTCCGTAATATAGCGCTGCAGATGACCAAGACAGTGGGCCATTCGACATGCTTCCTGGTGTGGTTGAAGACTGTGGGGCACCCATTGGGCACACACTTCACTCAAGAGCAGTCGTTCCTTCATGATGGTTGGACGATTGATGCATGCTGCTGCTAGCTTTGTATAATCACGTGATGTGCATGCATGCCCTCTAGCGATGGGCTGTGAACTTCCACGCTCTAGTCATTACATACGCCACGATATTAAAACACATACCTTGAAAAATAAAAGTAGAGATGTTCAAGCAACAATGAAATATTCTACTGTAGCTTCATTTCTATGTATGATGAAATCTCCTTCTCCTCCTCCTTTTCCATTTTCTTCTGCTTCTTATTTTTCTTCCTCGTTCTCACTTGTATCAAAGTCTGAAGTATTAGGTTCATAGAAATTTTCATATAGCTTATCCTGATCTTCCTCATCATTGCTTGTTTCATAGACATTTTCAGGTTATAACAATATAGGTATATTTCCTTATGAATCCAGTACCAGTTCACATTTTACTTCTGAATTCCTGTTTTTTTCATCATCTTCTATTCAGCATTTTCCTTCACTAATTTTATCATCGCCTTTTCTGTTAGTCTTACTGCAAGTAACACTATCACATTTCTCAGAAATTATGGTTTTACGATTTCTAGCCTCATATTGTTCTGTTCTGTCATTTGCTCTTGGATGAAGATGGTGAATGATCTTGATATCTAGAAGTATCTTCATTTTTCCTTATAGTAGGAATAGTTCCAAGTTTTGATAAAGCCCACGAAATTTTCATCCAGCATAAGCTGCTTGTTTTTTAATAACTGTGTCCTTAAAATTGAAGGAACATAAACCAGTACTGCACAGTGATAATGGTATCATGCAGTAAAAAACGCAGTCTTACTACTGCATTGCTACATTTTAAAAGCCAAAACCATAATTTAAGAAGAAACATGATTTATGTGTTATGTTACCCTTTAAGCTATTTTGATCACAAACACAAGGTATATCTTGAATTTTCTGGTAATCCACCGAAGTCCTCTTCATTTTGAATGACCTTTATATAATAAGTAAATTGCAAGAAATAGACAAAATCTATGGTCTTCCATAGGCTTCTTCAATCAAGAGTTTTCATTAGGTTCTATTAACTTATACTATTAGTCAAATTGTTTTTATAATCCTTTTTATCAATTCATGGGAAAATGTATTTATTGCTTTTTGTTGAACTTTGGACCCCTTTTTGCTGCATGTCAAGATTGGCATATATCAGACTATGTTTTTGGGTTATGCTATTCGCACGCACGCACACACACACACACACACACACACACACACACACACACACACACACACACACACACACACACACACACACACACACACCACATGCAGGCTGCACCGTATGTGAGTGGTTAGACCATTCACTTCTCACCAAAGCGGCCCTGGTTCGATCCCAGACAACTGCATGTGGGATTTGTGGCGGATGAAGAGGCCCTGGGGCGGGTTTTCTCCGGATTGTCCGGTTTCCCCCGCCACCTCATTCCACCGGTGCTCCATCTTCATTCCATGTATCGTGTCACCACCTGTGGTGCCGTATGTAGTAAAAGTGGGTGTTGAACACAACACACATATGCACAAACCACACTGATGTGCACACACACACACACACACACACACATGCATGGCCAGGGAGCCTCAAAGCATCTACGAGTATTTCCAGTATAATCTTGACATTGAATATTTGGGTGGAATACAATGCTTCCTTTATTTGTTATAGGTATGAAGTACAGAAAGTAAAACATTAAAAAAGTAAATAAGAAATAGAGAGAAAGAGAGTGAGAGAGAGATCCTCATTTGCATGTTTCATTGTCCTGTTGAAATGCCACTACTGCTCACCTCTGGATTAGATACCTTGATTCCAACAAAATAATTTGGCCTTAGCAGCATGCCTTTATTCTTTTCTCTCCTCTTCTTGCTCTTCTGCAATTTCTTAAAATAAGAAAAACAAACATTTGTCATTAATATTAGGTGTCTAAGTTTCTATATATGTAAAAAACTTTCTTTTTTCTCAGCTAGACTACCTTATTTTCCTCTCTTTTGCTTTCAGGCTTCAGTTCAGTATCAGTGAAACTATTACTTGCTTTACGTTTCTGGCCCTTTCCTGAAGAATTTGAATCAAAGTCAGTATCCAACAAAATATTTAATATCTCTTGTTCGTCATGCAAAGTATCTTCTGAGGCACTCATTGTTTAACAAAGAACAAGAATCCTCTATGTATACTCCAATCTGCAAAGATAAAGTAATTGTCTTTTCACCAAAAAACTCAACATATATATATTAGTGGCAAATTTTACAAGTGCAAAGATTTCTGTGAAGAAGGTGCATTTTATATATAGATACAGATGTGATCCTCGTATGAGACATTTCTATGGGCAGAGATGAAAGAAAAATTATAATACCATTTTAACCTTTAAACTCTTTATTTCAACAGAAAAAGTTCTGGAGTAATTAAAACAATCTTATTGAAATATGTAATGAAAAGCAGCTGATCTGTTTCTTTCTTTTTTCTTTCTTAAATGCCTTATAGTACCCATGCTACCAACACATTGTTCATAGGTAAATGGTGACAGATGACAGGTAGTTGGGAACATCATTCTGCATTCATAAGAATTCAATGTTCCACCAGAGTATCCAGTGTCTCCTGGTATACAATATTTTCTAGGAATATGCAATGTTTTTCTTTTTTTTTTTGTTGTTGTTGTAATGTTTAACACCTACTTTTACTAAATACGGCACCACAGGCAGTAAAACTGATGATACATGGGATGAAAATGGAGCACCGGTGGAATGAGATGGTGGGGAAAACCGGAGAACCCAGAGGAAACCCGCCCCAACACCGCTTCGTTCACCATAAATCCCACATGCGGTTGCCTGGGATTGAACCTGGGCTGCTTTGGTGAGAAGTGAATAGTTTAACCACTCAGCTACAACGTGGCCAAATATGTAATGTCATATTGTTAAACATTTATAAGGCTTTTCTAAAATATATTTTAGAATACCATTTATTTTCATGTGAGAATATTAGCAGATGCTTACTCACATAAATCTTCCTGCCTGCAATATGCTGTGGCTAGAAAAATCCGAACAAATGGTCTACATGACAGGATATACCAACCTTTGCTTGCAGATTATGAGATATAATGACAACACCAAGGCATTCTCTTTCAGATTACTATAAAAGCTTCCCAAGAGATGACTCTGGGCTTCTTTTGCCTGTGTCTGTTAGATGACTCCATGTCCATCTAATCCAGGATGCAGAGCTTCCTTCTGATTCTCAGCATAGTGAGCAAGTTACAGGGTTTATTTCTGCCTAGATATTGCCAGGTCACATTTAATTGTTAATTTTGTTTAGTAAGAACAACCATGTCAAGGATATATTTCCAAAATTATATAGTGTTTTAATTGTATTTCAAGTATAATTTTCATAAGTATTTTGTAAAGTTTTAAGTGCAACATTCCTTATCCCGTTAGTAAAAAGTTTTCCAACATAATTATTTCAAATAATGTGATAGTCATTCTTCCTTATGTAAATTTTAGATTAGGAAATAAATTTAATTGCAGTTAACCAGTGATAATTATTTACTCACCATCTAGTTTCCTCCAGGTGCATGCACTGATATAGATGGTGGCAGTTTAGTTAGGATTAATTTATTTCCTCACACTGCATCAAATTATCAATTTATTGATCTAATGCTTAATCCACTACAGGGAGATCTCGAATAGAATTAAATTTTAGCTAAGTACTGTTCTAAGATATGTTTAGATGTATTTTCAATGTGAAAAGGAAATTGAATCTGTTATGTAATTTACATACATGTGGTTGCTACTATGAATGCTTTAGCATTAAGGCATTCTGATGAGTACGCATTTACTGTAGTTAAAAACTTTTTCAGGAAATATACTGAGTTTGATTTATCTCTGCTGGAAAGGCACAGAAATAAATTTGCAGGTCTGATTACCAACTTTTGCATAGAAATAGCTGTAAAAGTAAACTTAAAGGCATTCCTTATCCTACAAGATTTACATTCATAATAGTGGGCATGCAATTTGAAAAGACACTAAAGCCTAGGTGTGTATATACAGTGTTAGAAATTGAGAGAACTGATTACCTGTACATTTATGCTTCTGGTGAGATACTTCTGAACAAAAGATAGGAACTCCAAAAGGAACGAAAATGTTTGTTTTCACTAAATGTAATAGTGTGGTGAAGAAATTGAATGGGTTAGCAAAAGAGGAACACTTAATTTTTTTTGGTCTAGTGGTGTTTATTTGGGAAAAGAAAACCCTTGTGAGATGCAGCTAACAGTTCAAGGGGATTCATGGGCCCATTTACAGCTGGTAGTTCAGGCTGGTCACGTAATACATAGTTAAAAGTTCTTCTTTTTTCTGTTTTCCAAATTCTTCAAATTTTGGATGATCAGATTAGATAGAGTTGAATTTTAGAATTTAAAAAAATTACACCTCTTGGGCTGTTGGTCCACATGCACTCTAATATTGCAGTGGATTGTAGGAGGTGTCGCAAGTAGACCCTTTCACACTGAAACCTCAATTCTAGAGGTTCTGACTCTGTCCTCTCTAGTGGAGGATACAAGGCCTGATAAATAGAAAGCAGGGAAAATAAATTAATTCAAGTGACTAATGAGCAAAAGATAAGGGAACCTGAGGAGAAACTGGCTCTCCTAATGGTGGCCAAGTTTAAAGGCGTCAGGGTTGCCAACATCATAAAAGAGTATACACAGGGAATCCTAGGAGACAGCCTGTTAAAGATTTTATTAGTAATACTGAACAAGTGGCAGTGGCAGGAAGTTAGGCTAAAGTTGACCAACTCAATATTACAAAAGTTAAATTGGTTGGTACAGCTTTGCAATTTTTCAGAGATAGAGCAGCCTTACAAGTTACTAATGTAACATAGGATGATTTAAAGAAAGCTCTAATTGACAGGTTTATAGAGAAATTTCCCCCTCAGTACCATTATACAGCATTACAAGACATCACCCAAAAAGCTGATGAAAGTGTGGAAGTGTTTGCTGATCAATGCAGGCAGGTAGTCACTAAACAATTAGGACAGTAAATGATGCAGAGGTAAAGAAAACAGTCAATGAGGAAGCAAAAAGATGATTGTTAACAGCTTTGATGAATGGGGGTATAGTAGGTCAATATGTTAGGCTTCAGATGCCTTACACATTCACAGTTCCATGAGAATTGCAACACAATAGAGAATGCTGAAAAGCAAAGGGGAAATACAGATAGTACTTCACATGAGAGAAAGGTGTTTATGTTCCACTCCAACAAGGTGTTTTAATTGTAACGAAAAGGGCATGTGGCCAGTGAGTTTACAAGCAAACCAAAAACTTTGTTCAACCCTAACCGAACACAACGCCAGGGGCAAGAACAAAGTCAGGGAGGAGATGTTATTACTTGTACAAAACAGATGACAAGCAGAAACAATAATCTCAGACAGGTCACTTTCTTAAGTGGAGTGGATAATAACAGATGCTTTAAATGTAACATAACAGTTCATATTTCAAAGCACTGTATATATGGTTCTATTATACATTTTGGACTATCCTTGAACTTTGAACCCTCCCTTTTGTCTTGGACAACTCTCTCATTTTATACATTTACATTTTGTTGCTGGACATGTTTGCTACATACTCAGTGTTCTTTGTTTATAGTATTTCTCTTTTATTTTTGTTTGTCCTAAATCCCTTTATTCCTTATCCACCTATACCTCCCATTCTTTATAATCTTTCTTTTCCCCTTTAAATCCTTTTTCTTGTTTCCTAATATTTCCTATAATCACTTGTTATTTATTTAACACGTTTCTCCTTTTCTTTCTCCCCATGTACCCTACTTCACAGATGCTTCCTTTCTTTTACTTTTACAATCACATATGCTTTGGTTTGACATAAGATATTAACTTCCCACCCCTTTCACTCCTAAGTGCAGATTTCAAAACCATTTGCTCTGTCTCATCACATGGCAAGGCATGTCTGTTGCTGGTTTGCTCTTCTGCTTTTTACTTTTTGCCTCTGTCATTTCACGTGCAATAAATCACTTGCCTGTTGCCTTATCTTTCCAGACACTAATGCCTTCCTGATCTCCTTTCCTTCTTTTAACTTCAAAACTGTCCTTTACACCCATTTCTTTGTCTTGCCACATGCACACATCCACTGCTGTATCTTGTTCACTAATATTCCCCCCCCCCCTTTCTTTGGAATTTCCCCCTTACACTCACTACTCACTATCTTAATAACTTCACTCGTTATTTCACTCATTATTTCACTCCTTTCTTCCCTTTCTTTATTCTTCTTCTCCTTCCCCTTTCCATCACTTCCTGACTCTGCCAGAAGTTCACTCAAGGGTCTCTCTCCTGTACTACACTGTCCTTGTGTTGCTTGCATGTTTTGAAAAGTATGCATGTCTTGATCTTTCACCTCATAAGTTAGTATAGTATACTAATGATTAAAGGCTGGAGGCATGTACGTTTTTCTATAAGTACACTGCACATGGACTTGAATGTTACAGCTCGTGCATGTAAACAACTGCAGGTAGGTATAGCCTGGCCATGAAAACCGCCTCACTACAGCACAACCTACAAGCATCATACAAACACTAAAGAACTCTATCACTCCACGTCTGCAGCTCACTGCAAGAAGAAACAAAAGTTGCATTATACTATACCTTGACCTTGCGTCTACATACACTTGCAAGGCAGTGCTTCACTGGTTTGCAGAGTACTACGTTACACTGCTTTTGACTCTTGCTTCTATAGTGGCAGTTGTTTGCACATTTGATGACCATGCTGTACCTCTGATATCATTCATACTCTGCGTCCAGCTAACCTGTATCGCATGTGGATGCACATTCCTCTGGTCTTTACTAATGATCCAAGCTCTTTATGCCGATTTTGCTTTTCTGGCTCATCGTCTTCTTTTTATCTACCTGATTGCTTTTTTGGTCTCACATCCCTTCTGTTATTTTTCCGTCAATTCATAGCAGAAAATTTCTAATGTATGCCGCTTTTCCTTGCTCATGTGCCAATCTTCTTTGTGCTATTAAGCTTCTCAGTAGTTAACTTTGCTTTAAGTTAAATTCCTGTTGATGTAGATGTCCGTTTCTCTCAGTTTTTTGGCTTGTCTTATTACATCTGATGCCAATTGTGTGCTAATGAATTTTACTAAACCATTTCTTCACCCTCTTTGTTACCAAATCTAAATGCTTCACAAATTTTATAGCATCTTACTTTCATCCCTAATCTTCTTCCTAAAGGTTTGGGTATCTCTCTTCTTGCAACCCTTCCTGTTTTTTCCTGTTCCCATAATTAATAGATTGTACCGTATGCTCTTATCTTCCAGGTTCTCCACTCTTCTTCTTGTTCATAATGTCATTAACTTCCTCCACATTTCTATTAATCTCTTCTTCTCTGTCAACTTTTCCTGTGCCTATGTTTTGTTCTAATAATCCTTCCAGTTCTAAAAATTCTCTTATTATGTTATCAGTTGTCTCCCTGACTACATGTTTGTTATTCCCTTCTTCCTCACATTCATGAGAGCTGCCTCAACACATGTCCACTTCCTTCTGTTGCTGAGTTACAACCCCCAATACAGTACATGGTAACGACCTCAGTGAAACGGGATCGATCTGTCAAAGAATAGAAATTTCACAGCCCCAGGACAAAACTGCTTCCTACCTTATTGTACACAAAGAAATTCAAGGGATTTTTGTCAAAAGTCAGATTAGGGACTGACATGCCTTCCTATATGCTAATAGATACAGATGTCAGTTTTTCTGCTATAAGGTATGGAGTAGCAGATAGGGAAGAAATGGAGAAACCGAAGTTCAATGGAATAAGTTTTACAGGTGAAGAATTTAAGATTTTAAGTGGGCAGGAAGATTGGTTCACGATAGAAAGTATCCCCATGACACACCATGAGTTTTGTGTAGTGACCCAAAAATTAAAAAAATACATTGACATATTGGGGATGAATTTTTGGCATATGTCAAGGCAGTTACAGATGTACCTACTCGTACATCATGGGGAGATTAGGAGCAAAGTACAAACCAGTAAATATGATAACGTAGATAGATCAAGGGCCAGGACCAAAAGTAGACCTGATCGCTCCATGAATGGCTTCAGCTACATGATGGGAAGAGCACAAATAAGAAATAATGATGTGAGTGATTCTGAGCTAGACTCAGAAAAAGGTATATGCTTTGTAATTTTGGAAATGCTTACCTAATGATGAGGATGAATAGAAATGGAATGTAGTACTATTTAGCTGAAAATGCTGTTATTTCACGCCAGATGAAAAATCAGGCACTCATTTGTCTACACTAAGTTGCAAAAGGATCTCTTCCCTTCTAAACGTATGTAAAGCCTGTAGAAATTGAGTTTAATAAGTTGTATGTAGTTAGAGTAGTGTACAGAGTACTGTATGCCCACGACAAGAAGGCTAGAGGGGAATGAAGGGCAGAGGAGCTTGAACTGTTTATCTGCTCCGGTAGCGGACCTGTTTACTAGGAAATGAGTGTATGAGAGTGCATATTTCTAGCTATGGGTGAGTTATGTGACAACATTGTGTATTTTAAACGAACCTAGCATCCTTGTCATACTTGGAAACTAGTCATAAACACCGTGCAGGAAGCGCAAAATGATTACGCCACGCATTCCTAAGACTTGCCTTCTTGTCCTGGACATACAGTAATTACAGGAGATGGTAAAAATGAGATAGCATGGCTGAAAGGAAGTAATGATAAAATGTGCAAGGGCACTATGTATTGTGGGATGAAAATTTTGGACATGAATTTAACGAGTGTGTCACTAGAGAAAGGTACAAAAACAGGCAATATATACTGGGTGTTCTGAAATTCATGTTACAAACTTCTAGGGCTAGTAGAGGGGACTGAGTAGACAATATTTTAAATAGGAACCCATGTCTGGAAACGAACCATTTCCATGCTACAACCATTACAAGGTATCAGATTTGCCGATCTTGTTATGCAACCTGATAGACAGTACATGACATAAGGTGATCACTAGGGCCCGGATTTTTAGGTTCTTAAAATTAACTTTTTAGTTATTTTTGTATCTTAAAAAAGTTTTTTTTAGTTCTTTAACCTCCTGAAATAGTTTTTATATTATTCTTGTTTATTAATTTTATTATTAATTGTCCTCTTTTTATAGTAATGTTGCTCAAAATGCGATTTTTGGCCAGAGGGCACCTGGGAAATATGTAAATAAAATTATAGTTTATACGCTATGTGCATTATAACAGGTGTTTAATCCTTACCTGCTTTCCAGCATTCGAGAACAGGTCGTACAGGTTCTCCTGTACGGTATGTTTATCTGCACAGCACCTATCCGCTTAATGCGACTTTATCTGTGCAGTGTAGAAGGTGTTCATATTTGTTCAAGCTTTTGTGTCTGTGGGCATGATTTCTTTCGCTTTTGGCAGATTTGGCAAAATATTACTTTGCCATTTCTGGTGAAGTTCGGATCGTTAGCTATCCACTGACGAATCAACCACCTTCGAGATCAGCTGACTTTAGGTATGACACTGGCTCCTTAAATTACCTGCCTAATCTAAGGAAAAATTGACTTCTAATGATGTAGTAATTGTATTTATTAACAATACATGATAGTCGACTGGACACAACGAATACTGTTTTTAAACTGATTGATTTGAGTTTATGGCAGGTTCTCCTAATGACCCCTTTTCCCTCGACAACAATCCCCACATTCCCTGCTTGCAACAATACAGAGCTTCGTCCCACACAGCTAAATAAAAACAGTTGCCTCCTGCATTGTTACTACTCCTCTAAGCATAAGTACATAAGCGAAAAAACGTAGCAAAGATGTAACAGTCAAAGTTCATTCACAATTTCATAAACATTTCATTTTCCCATTTTAAAATAAAGTTTTGTTTTAATTTTAAAATAAATAGGAGATTTAGCCTCTTTTAGGTTTTGAAGTCTCATTTAGCCATTTTTAGGTTTTATAAGATTCAAGTATTTAGCTTCAATGATCATGAAACAGATAATTAAATTAAACCACTGCAGTTAACTATTAAGGAACAAAATAGTTAAAAAACTAAGAATCCGGGCCCTAGTGATCACCTGCTGTAGTATCATGTCTGGAGTCCCATCCACGTGCCTGTACAGCTCCGCTTCACATGGTTGAAGAATACACGGACATGGTGTTAGTGTACGGGGCTGTAGAAGCGAATGGAAGAGCAGCTCATTGACTGTATCAAGAGTGTTATCCACAACACATGACTCCACCACAAACCCTTTTTGCCAGAATGGTGCAACGGCTCCGAGAACAAGGCACCTTCACCGTCAATAGGAAGGACTGTTGTGCTCCAAGAAGACACCGCATCTCCGAATTTGAAGAAGCTATACTACATTACGTTGAAGAGGACCCATAAACAAGTACGGGAACTATTGCACATCCGATGGATACTTCTAACAGCATCTTGTGGACGGTTCTTCACGAGCAACAACTGCATCCTTACCAGCCCCAAAGGGCACAGGCGTTGCAACCAGGAGATTTTGTACCACGTGTTAACTTCTGCACGTTGTTTCTGCAACAGTGCATTGATGAGCCCCAATTTCCACGAAGAGTTCTGTTCACCGATGAATGCCAATTCTCGAGGGAGTGTATTCTCAATTCTTGGAACAGCCATGTCTGGCAGACGAAAATCCACAGGTGATGCATGTTCAGGGGATTCCAATAGAGATTTTCTATCATTGTCTGGGCAGGTATTGTAGATGGTCATGTGATCGGGCCATACATTTTTTCCTGCCAGGTTAATGGGTGTTTCGTGCTTGATCTTCCTACGGAACGTATTGCCCCTGTTGTTGGATGACGTGCCATTGAATGTAAGGCAGGAACTGTGGTTTCAGCACGACGGTGCACCGCCGCACTTTACACTTAACGTTCGGAAACATCTTGGCCGAAGATTTGGGCAAGGATGGATGGCCGGGGTGCTCCTAATGCATGGCCCCCACAATCACTGGATTTAACGCCATTGGACTATTTCCTGTAGGGTCGCATGAAGAGTTTGGTGTACGAGACTCCTGTAGAGACCCAGGAAGAACTGCTTGGACACGCTATGGCCACTGCACAAGAGATTAGCAGTACATCACGAGTGATGGAACGAGTGTATCGGAACCTGATTCGTTGGTACAATGTGTGCAATGACGTTGGTGGTTGTCACATCGAGCCTGTGTTGTAGTGAGCAGTTTCAGTACAGTGTGGGACATATCAGGATCAGAAGACAAACAAATTTCTGTTTTCTACTGTTGACACAAGTGTTATTGTGATCAATGTAATTGTTTTGCTTCTTTGGTATTACAGTATTCAATTTTCCTATGCAATGAGTTAAATGTAATTTAATTCTGCACCTAACGTCACACCACATTTGACGTGGAACTCTTCTGACGTCAGTTAAACTGCCTATCCGGTTGCAAAACAACACCGGCAAATCTGACACATTGTAAAGTTTGTAGCACAGAAACGGTACATGGGACATGGGTTCCCATTCAAAATATTGTCTACTCAGTCTCCTCTACTAGCCCTAGAAGTTTGTAACATGAATTTCAGAACATCCAGTATAGGCATATAATTCTATAATTGTTATTCTTCATAACAAGCATCGTCAAAAGCAGTGACATGCGATATGTGCTTATAATTTCACAGAGAGCTGTATTACCTTACACAAATGTAATGCTTCTACAACACTAAATTGTTAACGGAAACATAAACAAATACATAATTCCATAACAAAAAAAAAAAGAAGAATGCATGAAATTTAATCACATAGCTACAAAGTAAATAAATTAACAAATTGAACATGGCAAAACCACTAAATTTGGGGATGTGACATAATTACTGTTACAAATGCCCCTTTGTTTACTTGCATTTCAATTTAAATGCAATTCACAACTATGATCTAGAAACCACAAGTAAAAAAAACAATTCCCCACATATTTTGTTATACAATATAATATAGATGAAAATTTCAATATACACACAAAATACATTTTAATTATTATGTATTAATTTGTAACAGACTGACCTCTCTTTGTAGCACACTGACATCTGTGTACTGGTTTTGTTTAACAAGAACAAATATGTCAAGGGCATATTTCCAAAATTAAGAAGTGCTTTCATGTGTAGCTTCAAGTATAATTTTCACAAGTATATTATAAAGTTTAAAGTGCAAAATTTCTTATCCAGTTAGAAGTTTTTCAAGGTAAAGGTAATAGTTATTTTTCTTTATGTAAATTTTAGGTTAGGAAATAAATTTAGCTTTGTTAACCAGTGATAATTATTTACATACCACCTAGTTTCCTCCAGGTACATGCAGCATTATAGCCTGGTTTCACAATTTTATGATTTTCATTTTAAAGAAATTGTCTTTTCATGAGAATTTAAATACTGCTACCATGTGTTGAACTCTTTTGTTGCCAAGACTTAACACACAATCCAATGGGTGGCTCATGTTCATGTAGAAATATTTAAACTCCTAATGAAACTTAAATCTTCCCCTACAAACAGATTACACTGGTCTACAAAAATTAACTTTTTCTCTTTCACAAGAATTAAAATAACAGATTCTAAAAGTATTTTTCGTGCTGAATTCAAATATAATTACAGTTTGTCCGCATCGGGCAGGAGTTTTGTGTGATATTCATTTGAATTTGTATAATATTCTAAAAAATCCGTAACTAGCTATCTAACTCAAAATTATAACTACTGATTCTGACTTACCTAGAAAGTGGTAGATAGTGATTTTCGGGTATATTTTGCATCTGGAACGTCTCTCATTTTAGTCCAACAGTAGTCAGTCAGCATATTGGAACTCCACTTGCCTTGGTTCTTCTCTATCGTAGAAATTTGCTGATGAAAACGCTCACCGTGTTCATCGCTGACAGCTCCAAGGTTTTCGGGGAAGAAGTCCAAGTGAGAGTCCAAGAAGTGAATTTTTAAAGACATGTTGCATCCCATAGCTTTATAAGAATGCAGAAGATCAGCCACTATGTCACGATAGTTTTCTGCTTTATGGTTTCCAAGAAAATTGCAACATAAACTTTTGAAAGACTGCCAGGCTGCTCTCTCCAGTGGATTTAACAGTCCCTCGAAATGTTCATCAGCCATTAATGATCGGATTTGTGGTCCTATAAAAACTCCTTCTTTCAATTTAGCATCACTGACTTTGGGGAATTTCGATTTCAAGTACAAGAATCCATCAGAAAGTTTATCCATAGCTTTGACGAAATTTTTCATAACTCCTAACTTAATATGCAATGGAGGTAAAAATATTTTTTCAGGATTCACTAAAGGGACACATGCCACATTTTTCTGGCCAGGGAGAAGAGATTCACGTTTTGGCCATGACTTTCTAACATAGTGAGACTTCTTATCTCTGCTGTCCCACTCGCACAAAAAACAGCAAAATTTGGTGAACCCAAGTTGCAAACCAAACAATAAAGCAATGACCTTTAAATCACCACAGATATTCCATTCATATTTTCCATATTGTATTTTCTCTCAAATTAGTTTCATATTTTGATATGTCTCTTTCATAGCGGCATGCGCTACTGGTATTGATGGAAGTTCATTGCCAATATGTAGCAGCACAGCCTTCAAACTTACTTTAGAGGAGTCTATGAACAATCGCCACTCATCTGGTTGGTGTTGATGCCCAAGAGTTTCCATAAGTGAACAAATGTAATAATTACAAAACACAACACCATATTCTTCAGAGAAGTATTCTTTGAAAACACTATGGCAGCTACGATAACTACTTATTCTTACATCTTTTTGGAGTAAATTCCACCCTTTGAGTCTGGAAGTTAAAACTTCAGCTTGCAGTTTAGACAGATTTAAATCCCGAATCAGGTCATTAAGGTCTTGCTGATTGGGAAAGTATGGTTCTGATGAACAGCTACTGGCTTCATATGTAAGATCATTTTTATTTTCATCTGAATCATTTTGAGTTTCAGTTAGGTCAGAATCAGAGTTATCACTTAAGGTTGTATCTACATATACTGGTACGGGGAACTCTTCACTGTGTAAGACAGGTCTCAATGCAGATTGCAAATTCGGATACTTAACTGTATATTTTGTTTTAGATGTGATTCCTTTAATATTTGTCAAACAAAAATAACAGTCAGTTGAATGATCCTTCGGTTCCCTCCAAATCATGGGAATTGCAAATGGCATATGATGTGTACCATTTTTCCACCCAGTCAGTGGCGGCGCCGTGGCCGAGCGGTTAGCGCGCTCGCCTACCACCTAGGCGGCCCGGGTTCGATCCCAGGGACCCGCATGTGGTATTCGTGGTGGACGAAGCGGCGTCAGGGCGGGTTTTCTCCGGGTACTCCGGTTTCCCCCGTCATCTCATTCCACCGGTGCTCCATCTTCATGTATCATCAGTGTCACCGCCTGCGGTGCCATAGTAGTAAAAGCGGGCGTTAAACACAACAACAACAACAACCACCCAGTCAGCAGTCTAACACACGAAACACAGCATGTATTTGGGGCCCAGCTCTTATCAAAATCACCAACTTGACAGCCAAAGTAAAGATGATAACACTTCTTTACAAGTGGGGTCATATTTCGCCTCTGAGACTTGAAGGTCAGCTCACCACAAATATAGCAGAAATTATCTGCATGATTTACACACTTTCTTGGCATGATGAAAACATTAAGCACTGAAATACAACATGCACAACATACACAATACACTTCTAAACAGAAAGGAAGGAAATATTTCACTAGTGAACAATGTCACAGTCAGCTCAATACTGACACATCACAATGCCAGACAGGTCTGAGCATGTCTAAACATGAATGAACCTGCACAGTCTTGTTTTGTGGTACTTCAGCGTGATATTACAAATAATTTCAATAAATACGGCTTGAGTAAAATAGCTACATATGAGGTAAAGGTTCCTATGACAGGTCAAAGAAAACGCTAAACTCATATTTTGAAAAGTAGCTTTCACAGAAAAACTATGCCTGATGGGAAAATTCTGACTACATATCTGAATTCAGGATGAAAAAATGCACTAGATTCACTATTCAGATTTCTTGTGAAAAAAATCTTGTCGACCAGTGTTATTTGAAAAGTATTTTTGGGCTAAACTTTCAAAGAAATTTAGAACTGACCTACATGACCTGTAAAGAGGGTCAACAAAAATGCCAGTCTGTTACGAAATGTTTATGAACAAATACTTCACATAAATTTAGTCTTATACCTTATAACTTTATCTTTTAATTCTCTGTGGTTTCTCTATCAAATATTGTGGTCAGTATTTTGGGGAGACACTGAAAGTTGTTCTAACACATACAGTATAGTATATTGTTGCACTTATGACATGAAATTTAACAGATTTCAGTCTTTCTCTTCTTTAGCAGTAGTATGAATGAAATCCATTTTCAAAACAGTTTTACTGTCCATTATAGCTTCAACTACTGTTAAATGTGGAATAATTTTAGGTATTTAAAATAGATGCTTAATTTCAGCTTCAACACTAAGGATAATTTGCAGTGGTTGAGAACTATATTAAAAATGAGGAAAACTGATCTGTAGTGATGCGTAGGTCAATATTATTGGGTAAACCTCTGAGTGTGGAACAGAAAGACCTAGAACATAGATAGGGAGAACTGACTCAATGTGTCACTTCCCCTACATCATAGTTTTAACCCTGTCTACTGCCTCACAGCGATCAGCTACCACACCACACCTCCCACTATTGTCTGTCTACAGCAGGGAACTGGTCGTTATTCAAATTTTGTCAGTAAGTGGAGAAGGTAAATATTCAATTGCATCCCTGTCACCCCTCTCCCCCATGCCTTACCCAAAACATGAATAATACCTACTAGGAAAAGCTTAGGAGCACTTTTAGAGCCTGTGACTCACTCATCGACCACTTTTACATGCTTTCTTTACAAAGCATAGCCCAGGGTTAACAGCCCTAAGCCACAAAGCATAGTGGAGGGATTGAAGGCTCTAAGCCACAAAGTGTATCAACACAACAAAGCCTAGCTATAAGATCTGTGAAGTTAAACCCTGATGACATAGGCTCTGAAAGTGGTTACATCAGCTCTAAAAGTGACTATTAAGCAATTCTGTTTAAGTTTTTTATACATTCTAGTACTTTTTATTCAGCTTTAAGACGGGACCCACACTCAAGAGGTTTTGCCATATTATGTAATATACTATTTTAACATTTTATGTTAGAGCTTTGCACGTTCTCAAAATTTAATATTAGAATTTTTTATTGTTATGTGGATGGAGTTTAGGGGCCCGTCGACAACTAGGTTATTGTTATGTGGAAGTAACATTGTTATGATTATTGCTATTGTAGGGCCACAAAATAAGAGAATACAGAATTCATTATTTGAGAGCTATGTAAATCATTTTCACCTATGTTATTGTATGCTCAGGAATTTGACAATACTAAATAAAAGGTTCAAACCTTTTGCAACTGTGAAAATTGTATTTCCATTATTTGGAGTAGAACAGGGGAAGACAACTTCGGGACGTGTGACGTATTTAAACGAAGAGCCAATTTGTACGTTCGTGTGACGTCAGACGAGAGCGGTGTATTGCTATGCTGCCTAGATCAGCAGCGCTACTTACAGGAAACTGAATGAATATGAAAAATGTTATTTGGGCATGTTTACAACATGCCTGGGCTGTTTAGGGAGAACCCTCTTCAGCCTAGTCTGAGGGTGTTTATTTGTTGTTTGAGGGATCTTAACGGCGTTAGTGCAAATTTTGTTTTTATTTTGTGTTTTTGTTGACGTTGTGTAGTGTGGTGTGTAGTGGTTTTGTGTGTGTGTTCAGTTCCCCGTGTTTCACACCAGTTTGAGACCAGGCTTCAAGATGTAGAAACATTGTCAACTACGCTTCAGGTCTTTGCAACCCCGTATTTATTGGATGTTAACAATGTTTCTAGCAGGGAGCAAATTGAATTGATAAACTTACAGTGTGCCAATTTGCTGAAGGACAAATATAAACACAAGGAAGACTTGGCTGATTTTATAAGAATGTTCCTCAAACCAGATTTCTGAGGTTGTATGCCCTTGTTGCACGGATATTATGTATGTTTGGTTCTACGTATGTGTGCGAACAATTCTTTTCTGTTATGAACCTTTGTAAGTCAAAATCTCGAAGCATATTGTCAGATCACAATCTAACATGCAGTCTTCGGTTACAAATGTGCCATACATTACGCCCTAACATTGACAAACTAGTTCAAGAAAAGCAAAACGGCGAATGTCAGAAAATGTCCACCTAATTGTTCTGTATAGCTCTCCTCTAACTCAGGCAAAATAGTTATAATTTCTGTTCTATTGGCGTTATAACATGACTGTTCACATAAACTAAAATTTATATATATGGCATAAAGCTGAAATGTAATTATTTATAATCTGTGACTATTCTGTAATTGAAACAGTCAGCATTAAAATTACGATTTCCCATATGCCATTTCCTCTTGCCCGCTGTGATGTCACACGTTCAACTGGCTTTCAGTGGGAGTGAGTGAGCTGAGTGAGCTGATGTCACAGCAGCGTTACCTGTCTTCCCCTGGAGTAGAAGATCAATCTATAATTCTATAAATAAGTCATTTACTTCTTTTTCCCATAATCCAGCTCAAACATGTTACAAACCTAAAAAGGGATATTCTTTACTACTGTGGGTAAGATGGTAATGGTAAAGAGTTAATAGATAACCAAGAATACCTTAGAATTAGTGTATGAGGTACATGTTAACACATCTTGGGAATCTTGTGACCCACCCAACATCCCTATTTAGGTTCTCTTTTATAGCAAAATTGCTGTGTGAGCATAGCAGAAAACAACATGTTTGGGATACTGTGCATGTAGGAATGAGACGGACAACCTAATGGGTATGTGAAATCTACTAGCTTCGCATATCAGTGGGGGTTTAGCTACATTGTTTCGGCTACATTGTCGTCACAGCTGTTCCAGTTCTCTTCTTATAAAAATATATCTCGGCTACCGTTTGTAACTTAGGACCCTCAATATCTTGGTTACGCTTTGTGGTTTACCTCAAGTCCTACATTACACTTTGAGCTTGTATTTACGTAAGGCTAGCAGTGTTTGTTAATCTCATGTTGGAATCACTGACAGCAGAGTGTATGATAAACTAATTGTGAGTAAACTGTGGACAGTGGAATTGACTTCCAGTATTAAAGAATGCCTACCAAAGAGAGATTACATGTGGACAAACGAGATCCCCTGGCAACTGAATAATGATCCTGAAAATACAATAGTCAGAACATATAGGGCAGAAACATTTGTCTATATTGTCATGTGTAAGCAGTGATGAAACATTTATATTGCTCGCAAAAGTTAAGGACATGTAAACGCTCACCAATGCTCAAGCGGAGTGCTGTTGCCAAGCGTAGTGTGTGTACCGGCAGAGGTTCTGTACATAAGAGTGTGCACCACATTCGGCAGCATTGTAGGAGGGGCAAGCTTAGGATTCGCTGGAGTCTGCAGTACAGCCCGCCTCTATATGCCTTTAACTTTTGCGAAGATTATAATATCGAGCACACAAGCTTATCTGATTTCAGTAACTTGCAGAAATACTGAGAGGTAGAATTGGAACTGAAAAATTCAATGCCACAGCCAGGATCTGAACCACAGACCCTCTGCTTACCAGGTGGGTGCTCTAACCATTAAGCTACTGTGACAACCTGCCAGAATGACACCGAATTCTCCAACCAATTCATATTTCTCCCAATAAACCACAAAGACAGTCTCACATTAGAGACAATGACTCGTGTGTTTAAAAACACCAACAGTAAGTTTGTTGGCATAAATAAATAATTGTAGAAATAATGCTTCCGATAACTTGGTCTTTGATTTTATTGCCAATAACTGATGAGTAAAGGTATGGCCAATTAATAATGCTTGGCTCCAAAAGTTGTCTGATATGCTACTCATTTCAGGTTCAAAATATTAGGTGATAAATAATCACATAAGCGAATACCGAAAATTATCTTCAATACTGTAAGTGAACACCACAGAACATAATTATACAAGTGCTTTTCTTGAAGAGTTTCCATGACGAGTACTTCTGCCAATCGGTAGTCCACTTTTACAATGCACCCCTCATTCCCCCACTCCAAAATTGTTGTGAAGCCTTCCTGGGCTGCCATCTGTTGTCATACATAATCTGACAGACATATGCGTTTCTGAGTGGTGTAGTAATACTTTATTATTTATCTATTAGAAAACAAGATTTAATGTTTTGTGGCATTCAGAATATACATTTTGCAAAGTGTTTGCAGCTGTCCTCCATTTGCGCAGCACAAACTCAGCTGAGGGATGAGCAGACCAAGGTAAGTAGAGGGAGCTGCAACTCAATGCACGTGCATTGCAGCAAGGCAGTAGTACTTGACTCTACCCATACACTGAAGCAGTCTTTCATTCTTTGGCTTTCCAAGGAAAGTTGACAATAGTGGAACCAAACTATGAAAAATCGCACCCCAAATGCTCACATTGCCGGTAGCTCTCACAGCTGGTTTTTCATACCTGCCTAGCTGGCAGTCTCAGCTGATTGTGTCCTAATGCCATATTGCTACTGATGACATGCTAAATTCAATACGTGAGCTTCTATAAATATGATTAGCTTTTAAGGTTGCTGCATATTATTAAAGCTCATGTAAAATAACTTTTATTTGCTTTAATAAAATACAGCACCCTTAAAAACTGTAATCACAACTATCAAAGCTCACTTATTAAATTTTCCGCTTTATCAGTAGCAACTACTTCATAGCAATAGCTGAATGTGAGTGTGAAGAAAACTGAATAACATTGGATACTCAAAATTTACAAGCTGCAGAAGAGTGCAGAGCAGTTGAATTTAAGTGACAATTGCTACTTCCACAGGACATACTACAAAGTGATACCGAAATTTAGATTTCCGATCGAATGGGCTTTTGAAAAAGACACGTTTTAATTTAATTGCCGGATGTGAGATTTGCGATAAGTGTTAAGTAATAACATAAATAGATAATAGAGCAGAAAGTGTTGTAAGGTGAGCAAGATATGAGTAAATAATAGTCGTTAAAGTTGTAGGATAAACACATTATTGGTTTGAAATTAGCGAGTCATGACGTCATACCACATAGTTTAAATACACGTTCGAAAGTCAAGTCTACTAACCTTAAAAGTCGCGCGATATATTTAATAAAATATAAAGTAAACATCGTTTAATCCTAAAAAGGTAATTATATATTCGAAATTCATAAAAGAACATGTTATAATAGAAAGGGACATTTCTAAATTGCGGGAAAAGGAAATAGCATTTTGGATACGAGGCTTTCTTGGATGACGTCATGACATTCAAATTGAAGAACGGTTTTCTTATCGTGGGTAAGAGAGAAAGCGTCTAGGCACAACTCAACCAGAGACCAGTACGGCAGGTCGTGCTGTGCGGATGTGAGTGAGATTCCTCTACGTATACAAATATTTTCGGCATAGCTCCCGAAAATATTTAAGAGGCAATAAAGAACATATAAAAAGTTTCCTTGGGTTGTCCATTACTCCTACGCAGACCCGAGATAAAGAGATCTCTTGCAGAACTAGCCGGAGCGAGCTACATCAAAGGGCAACATCACGTCACCAACGACATTTAAGTATCAACGAGACATCAGGAAGCGAAGAACGACTAACAGCTTCAAATTGGCATCCCAACGTGTGGCGTCGAAAGAATGGACCAACCCCCCAAGACGACCAGGCCAGCATCGAGCCAGCAGACAAGAAGGTGCCCAGCGTGTGAACATCTGTGAAACGTGTAGTGAACAAGTTTAAGTGCAGTTAAAAAAAATAAAAGTGAAAATTTTGGTGAGTAGAAAAACACATGTAAATAGCTTAGAAATGGAAGACAGTAATAGCGATTTTTTAGGTTTTGAAAGTCCGGAAATTGAGAAAAGTGTAAGTAGGATGGAAGAATTTAATCAGAATGTAATTGGTAGCAGAATATGCCAAGAATTAGAAGATCAGAACGTTAGAGAAACACCTAGAGGTAGCTCAGAAATGTTTAGTACTAATTCAGAAAGGCCAGTGATTATGTCAGAAATAGAGAATATGTTTCAAAAGATAATGAAAAAGATGAGTGCAGAGTTAAGTCAAAAGATAATAGATGAAACTAGTAAAGAATTAAGAACAGTGAAAAAGATGAGTACAGAGTTAAGTCAAAAGATAGATGAAACTAGTAAAGAATTAAGAACAGAGTTAGGACAGAAATTAGAGAAGGGACAACAGGAATTGGGAATGCAATTGGAAAATCAGAAGAGAGCTTTCGAAACCTTTAGGGAAGAAGTTAGGGAGGAAATTAATAAAGTCAGTAGTGAAGTAAAAGAAAATAGAGAACAGGTTAAGGGAGAATTAGAGACAATAAGGCAAGAAGTAAAGAATTCTGAAAAGAAATTAGGTCAACAAGTGAGTGAAAAATTAGATAAAGAAAGGGAAAAAGTAACATATAGATTAGACAAACAAAGGGAAGAAATTAGAGAAGAGTTACAGGGGTGTAAAGTTAGAATAGAAAGATTTGATGTAGAAAGTGAAAGGCAGGCTAGAAATTTGGAGGATGTTACAGACCAAATAAAAGGAGTAGTGACAGAAATTACTCAGGTAAAAGAGGCCTTAGAAAATTTGAAATTAAATGAAAATGCATGTAATCACAACAATCTTAGTAATGAAGTTGCAAGAAACGAGGCAATACCAGGTGTATCAGCTGACATTTCGATGCAAAATAGAGGTAACAGTAATTCTCATTCTGATTTCAGAAATAGTGCAGGGACAGGTGACAATTCAAATTTACATTGGCCTAACCATGTCTTAAATGAAATGACACCTCCAGTTTTTGAAAATGAAGATTCAGATGATCCTAAAGCCTTTTTAGAAGGGTTACAAGAGTACTTCACGGTGAAACGTATACCAGAGGAGTACAAGATGGTGATAGTAAGAAAATGCCTAAAGGGTAATGCTGCTAATTGGCTAGGCCTTTCTATGGGTAACAATAATGATTACAGGACCTTTAGGAACATCTTTTTAACCAGATATTGGGGAGCTAGTAGGCAGGCTAATATTAGAGTTGAATTAAGCAATGGAAAATTTAATCCTAGATCGGAGGAATCGATGGTCAACTATTTTATGAGAATAGCGAGAAAATCGAAGATGTTGGATCCTCCCTTGGATGAAAAAGATCTAATAAATATAGTTACTCCACATTTTCCGGAAACGCTTCAACACTACCTAATCATAGCCCGACCCGATAGCATTGCAGCTATGATCGAATTATTATCAGCCTTAGAAGTCAATAAGCCAAAACACGCATTTGGAAATAAATATGAAGGAAAAGAAACTGTCAATTCTTTCGGGCAAGGGGCACAGTATTATCAGAATAGAAGTGAGATTAGGGAAAGATATAAAGGACCAGTACCAAGGATGGAATCATTCCGGTGGGAAAATCAAGGTAGATATAACCAGGAAGGGCGTCACCAAAATAGAAATGGTAATCAAAGGGGAAGAAATATAAGGGTGAATTATATGAATACAAATAGATTTGATCGAGGTAGACGGGGACGTTATTTTGGACATAGTAGAAATTCAAATGATGGGTATTGGACAAACGGAGATAATGAGTTTAGACCGAGGTCACCAAGACAGGAAGAAAGGTATTCTAATGGACGAAATTCCCCCGAAAATGCGGAAATGGTTGAGGCCATTAACACGGTCAAAAACATGGTAGGAAGTAACCCCGATTTAATGCAGGAAAACAGAAGTAACAATTTGGGAAATAGTACAGGAGCAATACATAAAAATCAGGGAAACGCCAGACCCGCTCAAACGCGCCTTCAGTGAGAACTGGGTATCCTAGTAATGATTGTGATAAGTACTCGGAAATAAATAGTCCTGGAAGGCAAATGATGATACAAAAGAAAAGAGAATGGAAAAATAGAATTGACGAAAACGAAAAAGTAGGAGATCCACCTAAAATCAAAATTGGAGTAAATGGAAAACAATACAATGCAATTATAGATACGGGATCAAATAGCACAGTATGCTCACAAAATTTTTATGATAATTTACAAAGTAGTGGTTTTAAAGTAATGTCTTTACCAGTTAATGGGATATATTGCTCGCTAGCTGTGGGAAAACGAAAAGAGAGAGTAAAATTTCAAGCAATGATAAATATTGAAATAAATGGGAGAATACTAGGAATTTTATTTCTGATTGTAGGAAGACTTGTGACAGATATTATAATAGGTTGTGATTGTCTTTATGCCTGGGAAGCTGTGGTGAATTTTAAAAACATGATTCTAGAAATGAAAGTTGAAGATGAGACCATTATAGTGCCTTTTGTGGAAGATAGTAGTTAAGAAAATATTTTACGAGAAAAAGAGGAAGAAGAAATCCAAGGGGATACATTCTTTGTAGAATATGTTAAAGTAGGAGCTATGGAATTAACTGAAGTAAATGTCAAAGAGTACAGTGTCGATAATAAAGAAAAATGCAGAATGTGAATTGCTATCTACTACAAAGAGCTTAAAAATATATTGTATAGAGCTCACAACAACAGCTTCAGAAAGATTGTTAAATTGTTCATCTCCGCATAGAGAGAAAACAGAATATTTACTTTGTAAACATTTGTTAAAATATTTAGATGTATAGATAGTTATCACAGCAAGACAAAGAAAGAACTTGTCTGAAGAGTGTAATGGATTTATATAAATATATGTACATTTTAGTGCTTAAAGGATCTAGTACAGATATGTGTTACAATAACAAAAGTGAAAAATCACAGTGCAAGTGATAGTGAGAGCGAAGTGAGCAAACATGAACTAAAAGAAGGAAGTATAAAGAAAGACTCTTGAAATTTAACCTTTATATAAAAGCTTCACAGAAGAAACCATAACATATTGTAATTAGTATTTAAGGATTAATGTTTAGTCAAGTGTACAATTGTTTGTCATGTTAAAAAGATTAATGAGAAGATATGTTAATAACCAATTTCAAAACAGTGTAATTGAAAATTGTATATAATGGGAGTGTTGCCGATTATTCAAAATACAGGAGTAATTTTTAATTTTTCTTTCGGGCAAGACATTTACATTATTTTATTATGAAATAATAAAATAACATAAATGGGGGCATTTGATACCGAAATTTAGATTTCCGATCGAATGGGCTTTTGAAAAAGACACGTTTTAATTTAATTGCCGGATGTGAGATTTGCGATAAGTGTTAAGTAATAACATAAATAGATAATAGAGCAGAAAGTGTTGTAAGGTGAGCAAGATATGAGTAAATAATAGTCGTTAAAGTTGTAGGATAAACACATTATTGGTTTGAAATTAGCGAGTCATGACGTCATACCACATAGTTTAAATACACGTTCGAAAGTCAAGTCTACTAACCTTAAAAGTCGCGCGATATATTTAATAAAATATAAAGTAAACATCGTTTAATCCTAAAAAGGTAATTATATATTCGAAATTCATAAAAGAACATGTTATAATAGAAAGGGACATTTCTAAATTGCGGGAAAAGGAAATAGCATTTTGGATACGAGGCTTTCTTGGATGACGTCATGACATTCAAATTGAAGAACGGTTTTCTTATCGTGGGTAAGAGAGAAAGCGTCTAGGCACTACTCAACCAGAGACCAGTACGGCAGGTCGTGCTGTGCGGATGTGAGTGAGATTCCTCTACGTATACAAATATTTTCGGCATAGCTCCCGAAAATATTTAAGAGGCAATAAAGAACATATAAAAAGTTTCCTTGGGTTGTCCATTACTCCTACGCAGACCCGAGATAAAGAGATCTCTTGCAGAACTAGCCGGAGCGAGCTACATCAAAGGGCAACATCACGTCACCAACGACATTTAAGTATCAACGAGACATCAGGAAGCGAAGAACGACTAACAGCTTCAAAAGATTGTCCAGTTGTGGTTGCTATATAATACTCCACACATACTAAAAACACCACATATCCAGCAAACCTCAACTAAAACAGCTACTTGTGGCAGAATGGCATAAAGTGCAGAAACAACTAGAAGACTTATCCACTCAATGCCCAAACGGCTAACAGAAGTAATTTATAGGGTAGGTTGGCATACAAAATATTAGAAAGATTTCTTTTCAATTTTTTTGTTTGTATGCATATAAACACAGGTTTGTATGCTCATGAACAGGGCACTTCAGCTTCTACAGTTTTCAGCATCATACATATAGTCTTGATGATGTCGAAAGTCAGTTCCCGGTGGGTGCCACAAATGTTGATGTCTGACAGAAAGCATGCCATCAGCAATTTAATGGAGAGAATTTAGATATACTTAGAGCAAACCCAGAAAGCTTCTTCTCAAGAATTGCTGCAGGGGATGAAATATGGGTCCATGATCATGACCCAAAGACCATATGAGCCTATGTAATGGAAACACAGGGGGTCTCCTACCCCAAGAAATTTTGTGTGCAACAGCTAACTGGAAAGATCATGGCAACAGTTTTTTGGGATTAGGTGTTCTGCTTTTGGAATTCATAACACACAAGAGAACCATTACTGGAAACAACCATGCTTCCTCAACTATGGCTTAGATGAGAATATAAAACAGAGCGCTGTGGAAAGTAGTTGGCTGCTGTTCTGTTGCTTCATGACAATGCACCTGCAGACAAGTAATGCATATCGCAGGCTGCTATACAGGAGTGTGACTTTGTAGAAACTTAAGTTTCTGAGTGGGGATGATTTCCCAATGTCAGGGCCTCTGTAACAGGGTATTTTGACACCCAATATGTTTCATTTTCTTCTGAGGGTATTCAATCACTGGAGGCAAAGTGAACGTGTTCCAGTCAAGGGGGACCATATTGAAAAATAATCATATGAGCATCATCAGATTTAATTTTCATGCTCAGGTAGATAACTTATTGAATGATCCTCGTGTATAAAAATGGATGTGTATATATGTAACGGCTAATCTCCGGAACTGTTTGACCATTCACCTTGAAATTCGGCAGTGCGTAGTTTTTCATGGAGAAGGTTTGTGTGCTACCATTTTACTATGCACTGTATTACATTCACACGGTTTTCTCCACACATTTTTCTTTTACAGGACACATACACATTACCTACTCTACTTGCTCTTGAGCACACAATTCATCTGCACACGTGGACATAAGTATTTGTACAGTTGCAAATACAAAACTAAAATATTTTATTTTGAGTATTTTCCAGTCACTAAAATTTAATACAATGTTCATAATATGAATTTTACACACCTTATTAAAATACAGATATATTGGAATGAAATTTACTTTGTTCTACATTAATAAGTAAATATTTGTTCTCACAGATTGGATTTTAAGGAAGACATAAGTATTCGTACACGTCACGAGTTACAACATGTCCCAGCCTGCATTTGCAAGGTCAAGCCTGCTGTAGCAACATAAGATAATGGGGTAGATAGCTTATTTAACACTCCTCATATATAGATGAATTGTGTGTTGAAAGGCAAGTAGAGAAGAACATGTGTATGTGTCACGTAAAAGAAAAGTGTAGAGAAAACCGTGTGAATGTAATACACTGCATTGTAAAATTATTAGCACATAAACCTTCTCCACGAAAAAATACACATACGTGCCAAATTTCGAGGGGATCAGTTAAGGCGTTTTGTTGATTAGCCATTACATACATATACACATCCATTTTTGCTTTCTTTACTATGTATAGTAAGCAAGGAAAGTATTGTATTCCACGCAAAAATTCGATGTCGAGTTTTCACCGCAATAGGTCCATGTGTGTGTCTGTCTGGGAACAGCATAACTAATAAGTGAAAAGTCGGTTAAAAACCAAAGTTGGTATTCAAGTTCAATGTCTTTAAATGATGCAACACCATGATTTTGAAGTAAATTCCTCCATCCTAAACTACCCTTTACAAGGAAAATTTTGATCTTCTCGAAAATGGCTCAAACGATTTTGATTAAAATGTTATATGTTTGAGATATTTTTATTGCAAATGAAATGTACATTTTGAATTTTTTGGCTATACCCTATGTAGTCCTGTCTCTTATGGACGACTTTTACATAACTGATAAACTGTAAGAGATAGACCAAATTTTACTATACAAAAAATGTTGTTGTTGTTAGCTAATGCTGGATTTCTGACAATGAAGTCATTAATCCTCTTGCTCTCCAATATTTTTCACTGATGGATGGGGCATTAGAAGTGGCCGGGCATATTTGAAGGTGGTCTCGATCCATTTCCTCTTGCAGATCACATAGAGGACAGAGTGGTAAAGAATATATCCCAATTCTGTTTAAATGTTTTGCCAGACAATCATGTCCTGCAATCAACCTGAAGGTTGCAACTGCTGTTTTTCGAGGATACTCAGGAATTACTGTTTGAATGTTTGGTAGTTCCCATCTTCTAGTTTTTTATTTTTCATAGTAATATTTTGCAAAAATTTTTTTGAATTCAGAGTTGACTAATCTTTTAGCTGCATATAATGGTAGATTAACTATAGATTTTTGTACAACGCTGGTACCCTTTTTTGCAAGAAAATCAGCCTTCTCATTACCACTCAGTCCACGGTGAGTGGTATCCATTGGAAGACTAGGTGTTTTTGAAGTGCTGTTAGATGGGTATGGATTTTCCAACATTCTATAATTGTTTGGTTTTTTGGTGACAACTTGGAAGTAATTGCTATAATTGCTGCCCTGGAATCTGACAGAATAACTGCTTGCTGAAAATGTGAAATTCTGTACAAAAGATTTTGTAGGGTCATTAGAATTGCTTCAATTTCTCCATCAAAGTTTGTAGTTCCATAACTTAAAGATTTGTAATAGGAAAAGAGGTGACATGTGACTCCAGCACCTGCTCCATCTTTGTTTGATATAAATGATCCATCAGTATAAATATGGAGCCATTCGTGTTTTGGAAATCTAGTATGGATTGTCTCTAATGCCAATAATTTTAGAACACTAGTTGGAGTACCACTTTTCTTAACTTCTGTCAGGTGTAAATAATATGTGATGTCTAATGTTTGTGTCGGATTGACTTTAGATATGAAGTTTTCCTTTGAATTAGGAAGGTATACATTCTTCTTGAAAAAAATGTAGAATCTTGCTAAAGCACAACTTATGTCCAAATAAATTTTTTTTGTAGAGTGAACCATTTCAGAGATATTCCTTGTTATTTATGTTAGTTTCACAATACTTACATTTTCCACAGTGAGTTTTTGCTTGTTTTGTCTGCATTTCTGCTAAACTATTTCTTAGATGTTGCTGTATTTGTAAAGTATGCTGCTGATCATCATTGTACTCAAAATTTCATATGTATGCCCCATCCGGCATTAAAGTGTGTACGGATGTCAACATTGCACCACAGCACAACTTTTAGCGCGAGTGAAATGGCAAAGTGCGATTGGAAATGGTTCCTTACTACATTGCATATGCTATCGCTTGTTTGATACTTCCAAGTAATGGACAGGATGAATAAATACCATAATTGAACTTACAAAACATTCAAACATGGGCATAAATATTTTACTTCCATTTATTTTCACCTGGTACTCGGTAATTCTCTGATTGCATTGTTACAGCAGTGAAGTGCTATGACACTCGTATTACTAATGCATGTGCAGTCAGTGTGGCAGTATGTTCAGTTTCTCAGAGTAGTTAAGGAAACATAAAAGCAGAAAGCCTCTAAGAAATGGTGAAAGGACTATTGTATAATATGTATTTAACTTTTTCATTCAAAGTTATGCCACTCTGGCTGTGAAAGACGTAAACAAATTGGCGTCTGAAGCAACTGGTATTTCTATGTACACTGTTTCAAATGTGAGGACAGAAATGAAACAAACAGAAACTGTAACAGTCCTTAAAAAGAAAAAGGACGGGCCATTTAGTGTTTTAGGCAAAGTGGATGACTGTTAGTGTACTCACTTTAAAATGCGTACCTAGTTTCTTTTTAAACAATAGGCCTCCTATAATACATAATGAACAGTGAGCCAGATCTTCCATATTTTGGGTAAACCACATTCCACAGGGGTCTCCATCTAGGGGATATGTGAATGGCAACCACAAGGTACCCAAGCTGAGCAGAATTACTTCCACTTACTGGTGTTTTGCTCCTCACTGTAGCTTTTCTATCTGACCTTACCTTGGTCAACTCTTGTTCTCTTCCGACCCTGATGCTATTAGGGTTCCGGAGGGCTAGGGAGTTTTTATTTTCCCAACATCTCCATTTCCCTAATTTCTCTCTAAACTCTTAACCCCTAACATACTGACCTGTCATGGCATGTATACGTCCTCTGATTGGTAATCAGAGGATATGGTCGGTGAATTTATTTTGATAATTCTCCCGGTCAGGTCGGTGAGACCCGTAAACCAACGACAGGTGTGGTCCTCCAGACATTCTGAGGGTTGTCAGAGAGCGATGTGGTCGCCAAAACATAAAAATATGGTGCTCTCTAAAAAACGGTTACTATAACTGCTATTGCTCTCTTCAATATCAAATTATGAAATATGACTCGAGGGGTAAAATGTTCCAGAGTTAAAATAGTTCCCCATTCGGATCTCCGGGCAGGGACTACTTCTCGAGAACCAAAACTTTATATAAATAGAAGATCTAACATCAGAATTCTACAATGGAACGCAGGTGGTCTCACCCAAACAAAAAGACAGAATTGGGATATATTCTACACCACTCTGCCCTCTATGTGATCTGCAAGAGAAAATGGGCCGAGACCACCTTCAAATATGCCCGGCCACTTCTAGCACCCCATCCATCAGTGAAAAATATTGGAAAGCAAGAGGATTAATGACTTTGTCAGAAATCCAGCATTAGCTAACAACTTTTTCCACAAATGGAAGATCGTTATTCATTATTTTATATCTTAGCCATGCAAAGAGAACGGAATTTCAAAAATTTTTAAAGATTTGACTATCGCTCAAAGCCTACTGTATTCCCGCATTCATCTTGTACCTACAAGAAAATGAGCATTAAATAATTTCTGCAAATGTTTATTTCGACTAACATGAAGATAAAGCAATAGGAGTTTGTAAGAATGGTTAGTACAAGAGTACAGAAAGTCATGTGAGTGCAACACATATATAGATTAAAGAGTTCTGTAGTGGTTGCAGGTTCAAGTGACTAGTTCTCTTAATAGTAACAACAAATGTTTGTATGCCATTATACAGAGAGACCCAAATACATGTGAACCGCTATGCAGTGTTTTTCCACTGCGAATGCAGAAATACAGTAACAGCAGCTGATATACAAAAGGTCATGATCATCACTTTTCTCAGCTCTGCTCACAATCAGTATTAACTTGTCGTGATATTGCGTGGCTGCATTATTACCAGTGTGCTTTATTATTTAGTCCTGTACTTAGTCACAAAGTGTATTATAGCTCAGCATTTGTTTTCTCCTGCACAACGTGTATTTATTATGGTTTTTTTCGAGTCAATAGTTGTCACCCATACATATGTGAATACAAATTTGGGATATTCTTTAGAAAGAGTCCAGTGAGATTTTCGTGAGAATTTCGTCTAAGTCCCACTCGGCAGTATGAGCGAATTCTTACGAAAGTTGCCGAAGTTGCAGTGTTAATTCAGCACTGCCAACAGCACTATTTCACCATTAATTTGTTGCCAATCTTAAATTTGAATGTTTTAGTGGGACCCAGCAGTATGGTAGTGAACTTGTTAGAAGCAAGTTGTGAGGATGCAATGAATCGCTTCATTAGCATAGTAGATTTAGCATCTTTGTGTTATAATGAGGAAGAATGTATACAATTCCTCTACGACGAGGGCCTGCTGAGAACCTGAATGCTATGCAGGGAATGTGATGCCGTACTACACCCCATAACAAAAATTGTGTTAATTCAGCGCTTCCAGTGGAGTTTTTTTAGTGGGTAGTGCCCTAGGGCAAAGCCTACAGTCCCCCATCTGTGCCATCCCAGCGCATGGGGCTCCATAAATGGATTTTTTTCTCCACTCGAAAATAAAAGAAAATAAAATAAAAAATAAAACGAGCCAACATTTCGTGGACCCAGTCAGAAGGCAATAACGGTGTTACACAATAATCCACACAACAATAGTATGGAGTCGCGCTAGCAATATATCTGTATGGGCAATAACGATAATGTACACAACAATTGTATGGAGTTGCACTGGCAGTGTAGATTAGCCGACGCGCGTGAGTGTTTAGTGTGTTGGCAACAAAAACTAGTGTGGTTGAAAAAAGCAATGTTGGCAAATATGAAAATCATCTGCTAGTGACACAGCGTAACCTAGTGGCGATTCTGCTAACGACTGTCGGCGCATGCGCATTAAGTAGCTTCGGACTTAGAATTTGGCTGGCAAGTGCTACGGGACTCTTTCTAAAGAAGAGCCCAAATTTGCACCCTTTTTTTAGAGAATTGACAGGGAGCATCATTTTGCCTTTTTTCAACAAGACTCAGCAACAGCTCATACAGCCAATCTTTCAATGAGAACAACTGAAGGTGTGTTTCAGGACAGAATTATTAGTAGAAATTTGTTGGCCCCTCAGTCCCCCGATCTAACCCCTGCGATTTCCATCTCTGGGGTAACTTAAAGCATAAATGTAGAAGACAAACCCACACACCCTAGAATTAAAACAAAATATCCGTCAGGAAATTTCCAGCACTTCTCAATGTGAACTATGGCGAGTGATGGATAATTTCCTGAAGAGGTGCCAAAAATATATGAATGACAGTGGCCAGTTTCAGCATCTGCTATAATTATATTGGTAAGTAAAGCCTTTAAAAGTAGTTTTAAAAATGCTGTATGGTTTTATCTGCACTCTTCTATGACAGCGGCAGTTGGCGACAAGCACAGAGGACCGGTACAGACAAAACACAGCGCAGCCAGTTCACAGTCTTTTGGATCACCCGTTACATAGTACCATCACTTTTAATTTAATGTTCAATTCTGAGCCTTACAATAATTACTCTGCATGGCACACAGTAAAATACTTTCTACTTTTATGAACTGCCTAAAAGTTTTTGTGTAAACCTGTCACCAAACAGTAGGATGTGGCATTTCACAGGGAAAGGAGAATAATTACACATTGTACCTTTTATTTATTCCTTCTACTGTCCAGATAGCACAACATGATTTGATATATTTGTGTAACAAAAATGAATAACCTTACAAAGGGACTTCTGTATACATGATATATAACACCATATTGCTACATATGCCTGTGTCTATTGTTATCGCCTATGCAAAATGTCCTTAACAGTTTCACATCATTTAACACTTTCACTGCCATTTCAGTCTATACATAGACTTGAAGCACCAGCATGAGCAGACACAGCTTGTAAAGTTCTACATCCATTATGTTCACAATCACTTGAATACCTTAACTCCCGCTTTCCATTGTGTATATCCTAGAAATAAACAAAAATACAACGCAATGAATTGCAACATTTATGTATAACTAGTAGTCTAAGTAATGAGAGTGCTTTGGGTAAAGAGGGGCTAGACCATTATGCTGTTTACATTTAAAATATAGATAATTTTAAATGGATTATCATCAATTTCAGTAGTTGTAAATATGATTATCTAGCAAAAAATCTATTTCCTGCCGAAAGTTGCAGGTTTGCAATCTTATCATTCTTCTGACAACTTTAGCTTACACATTATTGTTGTTATTGTTATTACTATTATCATCATTATATCAATTAAATGGTCTATTAAAGGTTTCATTTGGTTAACATTCTTAGCAAATGCCACTTGGGTGTTTGATATCAGAGTATGATTATCTTATTTTATTGGCATTCATTGAAAGATCTGTTATAAATAAATGTATATGTAAATTTGGTTTGGTTCTGCAAATACAGAACACTAAACTCTGGAAGACATCGATGACTTACTTGTGAAACAGTTGTTTCATATTGCTATTCTATACTTGTTGAAATAGGTTATGATTTCTATTATCCAGGAGTAATATACAGCTTGTTGCATCCAGTTGTACTTTCTGATGTGGTTGTGTTATTGCAGTGTTTGCTTATTAATATAATTCAAAATATGTGAAGTGGTGATAGTTAACAGAACTGAAGGGTATAAAGAAAGGGGTATTATACTTAGAAGACAAATGTTTAATTTACAAATACTGATATGAGTGAATTAACCTCTTCAAACCCAGCTTCAATTCTTTTAAAGGTGGCAGTTAAGGTAGGTCTTCAAGTAAAAACAGGCCTTATCAGTACAGAGTTCAGTACTGCTTAAGGTCAAAGTTTACATATATGTCCCTTGTGTATAGAGAAGCTTAAGACATGTAGTATACGACACGCGAGGTCCGAAGAGGTTAAGCCCCGTTCACAACCACCCGGTAAAAGTAACCAGAACAGGAATGAAGATAGTACTCAACATTTGGGTTCACAACAGCATAGTAACGAGTACAGGAATGCATATTATCAATCAGCATATCGAACAGCAAAGTGGAGGTTGATATTGTGCACTGGGAATTCATTTGTTTCTAACAGACCAATGATATATTTTCTAGCTTGCAACTAGATAGAGTTCTAGCAGCTATTTCATTGCACAGCCGCCTTGAATAACTTCTACAGCAAAAGGTCTAATATGCACAATATGAATCTAACATGTCATGCCCAGTAAAGACAACAAGAAAGTTTAAACTTAACCAAGTGTTCTTTCTCATTCCCTTGTGAAGACATGTATTTAAACTTTCTTGTTCTGGTTATCATTACTGGTGGTTGTGAATCATCCTTTGACTGGGCAGTTTTAACTAACAAGCACACTAAAAGAGAAAATCCAGGAGTTGGGTAGCTGTCCTATTTTAGGATTGTCGTAAAGATACAGACTGCTTATAAATGTATAAAAAAAGATAATTTTAAACATGAATAATAAAGTTTTAAAAATGCATCATGTAAAGTTAAACAAACTGGAATTCTGTGCTTGTATTTAATTAATAAAATGTGAAGTAAAAAGAAAATGTTAGAAAACCATACATACTACACAAACTTTAACATTACATTATGCGTACATTGAAATTATTTCTCATAACATTCATCAGGATTAACGTAGAAGTAGCTCAAAATATGTGTATATATTTTAACAATGAATTACTATGAAAATAGTTATAAAAATAAACAAGTGGGTACACATTTTCTTTTTCATACTTCACAAAACCTCATTTCTAAGGTATGATACAAACATGTGAAGATTATGCAGTCAGACAAAAAAATCAAGGTTATGCCTGGTATTCTAACCACAAATCTTCAGCTTACTATCCATCTCATGAATTTTTGTGCTTAATATAATTTACTTATATAAACACTACAAATTATTTATAACTTAATCACATGAGGATGCTAGTGTTTGTTAGACTCATGTTGGCAGCTCAGCATTGTCAATGAGATAACGAGTAGTGTAAACAAATGAGATAGCAGATAGAGCAAGCACTTGACTATCTCGAGCCAGGTAAAAAGTCTTCACCAAAACATGTGCCCATTACTTTGCAGATCATTGGGTTTTGCTCAAAAACCAATATATAATTTTTTAAAATATATATTTCTTATAATATCCTGCAATTTTGATTACTACTGCACATCTCCTATGGGAAGGTTTTTATATCATAAAAAAGAATATTTTGAGGTAACCCATCTGTGAAATTTAAAAAGAAAAATTGCCATTTTTTGTCCAATTATTCTCAAATTTTGAAGATAGACTTGTTAAAATAGCAGAAGTTGGAACTATAGCTTGAATAGTTTTCAACCGACATTTAAACTTCTACAGCTAATCAATGACAATGCTACAAAAATAGGGTGGTTTCTTTTTGGTAATTTATATTGTTTGGGAGAAAACAATTTCTTGAAAATTATATAATCACATAGCCAAACTAACACCATGCACTATAATTATGCTTATAATGACCATACATTAAGTGAAACAGAATCACTTACATTCAATGACAAACATCATGACTTAACTAAAACTTTTCTGGAAGTAATGGATCACTAGTTTAGAATTAAGAAAATACCCAATGAGTTGAAGAAGAAGTCATTAAAGGGTAATAGTCTACAGTGGCTTAGAGCTACGAGTGTAGGACAGGCAAGTTACGCATCCTTTAGAAATTTATTCTTAGCAAGTTACTGGAGTCCAGCAAAACAGAACAGTATTCGTCTTGAACTATCCATTAATAAACCCAAGCCTTACAGATTATTTCATGAGTATAGTAAATCGGTTACAGTTACTTGACCCTCCTTTATCAGACATTTTCCAGATAACATCAGGTGGAGCTTAATTAGTAGCAAGACCAATAGATTTTTAGTGATGTTACACAACTGCTTAAGCATTTGAAAGTCAATTTATTCCTAATGAACAATGCCAAAGTCATCACAATGAAAAGAATGATAGGAGTACACAAAATTTAAAAGTCAAAATTTGAATCCAGACCAAAATAGAATCTGTCTGAAAAAGGACATGCACATAAACCATTCCATGAGGGAGGGGCACAAGTCCAAATCAATTATAATTCCAACTACAGAAGACAAAAACAAGGGATTTTTTTCCAAATTTGGAACTGTACAAAGCTCGCAGCCAAATTCTTATGCTGGAAATAACTAACGATTCCCAAGAAATAACATTAATTATATGTATGTAAATCGACATAATAGAAACTGGTCAAGGTATAGTAATTCTTTTAATCCATATAATCGCATAGAAGGGCATAATTATTGGGATCACTACAACAAACTCCACTTAAGGTCTGAGGACTCAGAGCCGTACAGAAAAACAGATCAAAATGTAAGAGTAAATGTAGAATGTAATACCAAGCCTCCACTGGAAATTAGCATACTGAGACCGCCTACCAACCAATGGCAGGAAAACTAAGCTGACCGGAATTTGACTCCTGTTCTGGCTCCTTTAGTACAAAATACTAATATGCAAAATTGGACTTGTATAAATACATTAATTCAACACAATAATGAGTGCATGACTCAGAAACTTAATACACATGAGATAGAATTTATGAACCCACTGCTTATTAATATAAATATTTGGGACCAAGAGTACCAAGCAATGTTGGATACAGGCTGTAGTACCAGCGTAGTTGGTAAAAATTTATTTCAGAACACAGTCAAGTATGGAAAAACTAATTATTTACCCGATTGTGGTGTTTATTGAAGTGTGGCTATTAGCCAGAAGAAAGAAACAATACGACACCAGGTCATGTTGAAATTAAACATAGGAGCATGGGAGTAGGAATTGTTTTATAAGCACCCAAATTGTCGGCGTAGGGAAGCAGCGATCCCATTGTGCAGTGGGAAACCACTGTAAACACACTCCCGAATATTGGCGGGAAAACCAAAAGCTTTTGGGTTTGGGAGGAAATGCCCTCTACCTCAAGAACTGAGGATCTACCCGAGTACCATGGAGATAAAACAGGAATGTTATACATTGGGCTAATCCCTGACCATAAGTAAAGTCAAATTCAAAAGGAAAATGTTAGCCTCAACACTGAGGTAAACTCCTGACACCATAACAGTGGTAGAGCAGAGAAGTTGAAGATAAGTACCCAAATCAACAACTGATTTCATATTTGGTAGTGACATATTATATCATTGGAGAAACAAAATTGATTTTGATAGGCACAATCTAATAATTAAAACTGAGAATGAAATATCCTCTGTGGGAAGAAAGTTATGATATTAATGATAGTAGAAGTGATGAAGAAAAGAAAATTAAAAATGAAAGATTTTTATGGAAAATTTAATTATAAACTGAGCGAGTGATTAGGGTTTAAGGGCTCGTCGACAACTAGGTCATTATAGCCCCTTTAATTATAAATGATTTTAATAAAATCATTAAGCTGATTTAGTAGATGAGGCTAGTCATGGATATAACTTACTCGGCACCTGTGACAACATAATTTGTATAAATTGTAAAGATAATTATATTGATTTTGTTGCCAATACAAGTATTAATTACTTGGGTAACTCACGACAGGCAGAAAATAATACAAACATAGGTCCACTTAATAAACTTGATGATTGTCATGGTCTTAATTCAAACCAAAAGCAACTATTGCTAGATACTCTCATTAAATATAAGAACATATTTTCTAATAAGCCAGTACTGTGTAATAAATATGCTCATTAAAGTTCAAAGGATTACAATCATTTACTCACAAATGCTGACCTATTCCTAATTCAATTAGAGAACAAGCAAATGAGGTGATTCAAGAAATGCTAAAGGACATTTTGAAGGTTTCAAATTCTTGTTTCATAAATGCACTATGCTGGGTACATTCTGGAGAAAAAGTATGCATATGTATTGATGCTCGTCACCTAAATAGCCATACACTACCTGATCATTTTAGAGCACAAGGTGTTAATCAGATGTTACCAAGACTTAATCATAGAAAATATTTTTCCATAATTGATTTAAATAAGTAATTTCGAGCAAATAGAATTAGCTCCTGAAGTATTTAAATACACAGCTTTTATCCATGAAGGAAAAGTTCATGAATTTAAATGTTGTGGATTTGGTTTAAATACTAGTAGTGGAGCGCTTATGAGAGGATTCCATGCTGTACTCGACAAAAGCATTAGAAACTATGTTGAAAATTACATAGATGATTTCTTAATTTACAATATAGAAACTGAAATGCCTTTATAGCATACTGAGTACATTCTTTTGAAATTTCAAGAAATTAATCACACAATCTTGAGAAAATAAATTTTTTCATAAATGAAGCAAAGTTTTTAGGATATATCATTACAGAAAACGGAATAAAACCTAACCCAGAACGTGTTGCTGGGATAGAAGAAATTTGATCACAAACTTTAAAACAGCTATGTCGTTATTTAGATAACCTAAATTATCAATAAAAATTCTTTTATAATTATGCTTTAGAAATTTCTCCACTTAGAGAATTACTTAAAAAGGATATAAAATGGATATGGAAGGAAAGACATCAGAAAGCTTTGGAATGTTCCAAGCAATTATTTAAGGAATCTATATTACTGGAACGACCTGATCCTAATTTATCATACCTCATCCTCACAGATGCCTTGTCTTTAAGCTATGGCACAATACGAGGTCTGTATAAAAAGTATCACAAATTTTTAACTTTCGCAGGCTACGTATATTTGATATTAATTTGTTTTGTGGCGTTATGTTGGTACTCATGTCCCTCACTTATGTTGACAAGCTCAGTCATTTTGAATGTTCAGTTAATTGTTGACAGCTATTTTGCTTGGACGTGTTTTGAGTCGTCTTCAATTTTTGTCTATTCCAAAAAAAATGGAACAAAGAATCTATATCAAATTTTGTGTGAAAAACCAAATTAAGTGCACAGATGCATTCTGAATGTTGACTGTGGCATATGGTGAAGCTACCTTGGACCAAAGCAACGTTTATCGGCGGTACAAAAGGTTCCCAGAGGGTCGAGAAGATGTGAACTACTAAGAGCGTCCCAGACACCTGAGCTCATCAACAACAGAGAAAAACATAGTTGCTCAATTTCGACCAAAAACACCATCGTATTAATGTTGCTAAGGAGCTGTTGTTGCAGTGTTTAACGCCCGCTTTCACTACTATGGCACCACAGGCAGTGACACTGGCGATACATGGAAGAAGCACCGGTGGAATGAGATGGCGGGGGAAACCAGAGAACCCAGAGAAAACCCGCCCCAACGCCGCTTCATCCACCACAAATCCCACATGCAGTACTTGGGATCGAACCTGGGCCACTTTGGTGAGAAGCGAATGGTCTGACCACTTGGCTACGGCGTGGTCACTAAGGAGCTGTCGAACTCTGTCCGCGACGACCCAAACTTGCTCCAGAGGGTCATAACTGGTGACGAATCATGGGTTTCTGACTATGACGTGGAAACTAAAGCTCAATCATCCCAATGGATGCTGCCACACGAGCCAAGACCTAAAAAAGCATGCCAAGTTCGGTTGAATGTGAAGGTTTTGCTTAGTTTTCTTCAATTTCAGGGGTGTGGTGCATCATGAGTTCTTGCCACAGGGTAGAACAGTCAATAAGAAATATTACCTACAAGTTATGTGCAATTTGTGTGAAGCAATCTGCCAGAAACACCCGGATTTGTGGAAGAACAAAAATTGGCTTTTGCGCCATAACACCCCTGCTCACACATTGTTGCTTGTGCACGAATTTTTGGCCAAAAACAACACACTTATGATGGCGCAGCCACTGTACTCCCCAGACGTGGCCACCTGTGATTTCTTTTTTTTTGGCCCATGAAAACACAAAATTTGCTATACTTTTTGAACAGACCTCATACTTACTCAAATTTGGCCTGATGGAGAGTGAGTGAGTTTTGCTTAAGGGCCCGTCGACAACTAGGTCATTAGGGCCGCCTGATGGAGATGTACATGTAATATCTACTGCTTCTAGATCTTTAACTAAAACAGAAGCCAGTGCACTTATTACTGAACAAGAAATAGTTTCAGTTTATTTTGCATTAGTTAAATTTAGAGAGTATGTATATGATCGTAAGATAATCCTTTATACAGATAATATAATTTTATCATTTATTCAGAAATGTAAATTACCAAGCTCTAAAATTTCACGCTATATCCACACAATTATGTCATAGGACATTGAAATTTAACATATCTCTGGTAAAGATAACATATTTAGTGATACACTTTCAAGACTGAAAACCAATCATAAAATTCAGAAACAGTCCATAATCCACACCACGAAAATGAATTACTAAATAAATAGCCCATTTATTCAACAACTGAAAAATTTGGCAAACTTACAAAAAGAATATCCAGAAATTTCACATTTATTTAATATGGCTCCTGAAATAAATCAAGAAACTTCAGTAAACATGGTATATTTAAAGGAAAGTTATACAAATTACATGTTCTTACCATCAGAAATAGGAAATTAATTATTCCTAAATGTATAGAAAAGAAAACTATTTTAACATTTCAACATGTACTTATACATTCTGGTTCTGGTAAAACCGCAACTACCATTGAAGAAAATTATATATAGAACATCTAGGCAAAAAGGCTAGAAAATATACAGCGGCATGTGAACTTTGTCAGAAGGTTAAAGGACTCAATGTAAAATTCGACATAGAACCTGGTACTGCTATAAGAAATAAGATAAGTACTTTAGTTACTAGTCACATATTGAGAACTTCCATCAGGAACGTATACTTACATACTTTTGTCATGTTTGATGTTTTCACTAAGTTCATAAAAATTCCCTGTGAAAAATTTCAAAAATAAAATTTTAAACAATTATATACCTAAATTTGGAAAAATGAATGCTCTATTATCTGTTAATGCAGCATTATAATATGTTGTTGTTGTTTGCTAATGCTAGATTTCTGACAATGAAGTCATTAATCCTCTTGCTCTCCAATATTTTTCACTGATGGATGGGGCACTAGAAGTGGCCGGGCGTATTTGAAGGTGGTCTCGATCCATTTCCTCTTGCAGATCACATAGAGGACAGAGTGGTGAAGAATATATCCCAATTCTGCTCAAATGTTTTGCCAGACAATCAAATCAACCTGAAGGTTGCAACTGCTGTTTTTCGAGGATACTCAGGAATTACTGTTTGAATGTTTGGTAGTTCCCAGCTTTTATTCTTTGATTTTTCATAGTAATATTTTGCAATAATTTTTTTGAATTCAGAGTTGACTAATCTTTTAGCTGCATATAATGGTAGATTAACTATAGATTTTTGTACAACGCTGGTACCCTTTTTTGCAAGAAAATCAGCCTTCTCATTACCACTCAGTCCACGGTGAGCTGGTATCCATTGGAAGACTAGGTGTTTTTGAAGTGCTGTTAGATGGGTAAGGATTTTCCAACATTCTATAATTGTTTGGTTTTTTGGTGACAACTTGGAAGTAATTGCTATAATTGCTGCCCTGGAATCTGACAGAATAACTGCTTGCTGAAAATGTGAAATTCCGTACAAAAGATTTTGTAGGGCCATTCGAATTGCTTCAATTTCTCCATCAAAGTTAGTAGTTCCATAACTTAAAGATTTGTAATAGGAAAGGAGGTGACATGTGACTCCAGCACCTGCTCCATCTTGGTTTGATATCAATGATCCATCAGTATAAATATGGAGTCATTCATGTTCTGGAAATCTAGCATGGATTGTCTCTAATGCCAATAATTTTAGAACACTAGTTGGAGTATCACTTTTCTTAACTTCTTCTGCCAGGTGTAAATAATATGTGATGTCTAATGTATGTGTAGGATTGACTTTCGATATGAAGTTTTCCTTTGAATTAGGAAGGTGTACATTCTTCCTGATGTCTTGAATTTTGGAAAGAAAGCTCTCCTGAGTCTTTAGTGTATGTGTAAAATTTCTCCTGCCATGTATTGAATGGGAGTCTGATCAACTTTTCGTTTTGAATAAGAGCCGCTTTTTCTATTTCATATTCAATGGAGTATTGGTTGGTTAGTATTTCCATAGCTGCTATAGGTGTGGTTTTGATAGCACCTGTAATTAATTTCAGACTTTGGTTTTTAAAGATTTGAATTTTTTTTGTTTGCTGTTACAAGAACTTTGCTGCAGTAAGTAAATAATGGCTTTATATATACATTGTATGTTGTGTTAAGAGTTGCTCTGGAACATCCCCACTTCATTCCTGTTAGACGTCTTAATAGTGAAAGGTGCCTCTCTGCTCTTTGTATTACATTTTCTATTTGTTTGGCCCATGTAAGTTTGGTGTCAAATGTAATTCCTAAATACTTTGCTTCCTTTGTTTCTGGTAGTTGTTGACCCTCAAAATTTAGTTTTATTTTTAGCGGTTTTTTTCTTAGTGAAAAGATTTGGCAGTTTGATTTTGTTGTATTAAGTCATTAAATTTTCTTTGGTCCACCTTTGTAAGTTGGTTAAGGATTGTTGCATGGTTTTTTCTAGTTCTGTACTTTTGCTTTTTGGTTCTGAAGTCCACATTACTGCGCCTTGTGGTAAGCCATGGTGTACTTGTTTGTATTTAGATATATTTCTTCCATATCTGGTTGCAATAAAGCGTTGTGTTAGGAAATGACATAGCCATGAAAACACTGGACCTTGTATCCCTTTTTTTTTACTTTCTTTAGTAGTTTTGTTCTGCATGTAGAATCATATGCACTTTGGAAATCAATAAAAACTGATAAATTATTTTCTTTTCTATTGAAGGAGTCTTTGATTTCCTAAACAGCTGTTTAATTCCTTCGGCGGTTGTTTTGAAGTGTGCGTATAGTGAAATTGAGCGTCGTCCTCATTTGATTTTAATTTGTACAGTATCCTTTGAGCTGCTAGTTGTAGTTAGTGCGTAATTCTTATCTTGGGTTGTTTAAGATCATTTTGTTAAAATAAGAGTACAAATACATTTATATATAGACAAATAATACTTTCAAATTCCACCCTTAGGGGTTTTTAAATGTCGCAAGATGTAGGTCACAGTAAAAAGGAATGAATAAATATGGAAATAAGTGTAATTAAGGACATGAATACAGTAGAAAGAATTATGGAAGAAAAAAATGAGAAAGGAATAATAAGTAATAAAAGTGAGAAAATATTGTATAATTACAGAGATTCGGGTCCATATTTTGTTATTATCAATGGTAACCAAGGAAATGTAAACAGGATTCATCCTATGAAATATGGTAAAATGATGAGAGGTAGAACTGGAACTTAAAAATTCAATGCCACAACTGGGATTTGAACCACAGACCTTCCGCTTACCGGGCGGACGGTCTAACCACTGAGCTATTGTGACAAACTGCCAGAATGGCATTAAATTCTCAAACCAGTTCGTATTTCTCCTGGTAAACCACAAAGGCAGTCTCACATCAGAGACAAATTACCCCAATGGTAAAGTACTTACAATAGTAAGTCACCATTGGGGTAATTTGTAAGTTCCAGTTCTACCTCTCAAACTTTGCCCACACACAGCTTGTGTGTTTAAAAACACCAACAGTAAGTTTGTTGGCATAAATAAATAATAATGGTAAAATTATGTTTGAAAATGGATTTAAAGTGAAAGAAATCAAACCTATTGGTAGAAATAGGATGGAAGTACATTTCAATCATTTCCAAGAAGCCAATAACTTCTTAAAGTCAGATTTCGATAGTAAATATAATGTGAAATCATTCATTCCTTACTACAACTGTATAGTCAAGGGAATTGTAAGAGGAATTGATGTTGAGTTATCTGAATCAGAAATCCTAGAACAAACAAGAAATGATAGAAATTACGAAATTCTTAAGGTGCACAGGTTTGTGAAAAAAGTACCTGGAAAGAATCGAGGCGATATTTAGCTGCTCCCCACTGAAACAGTCTTATTTACTTTCAGAGCACAAATGCTCCCCAGCAGAATATATATTTATGGCATATCATGTCAAGTAAATGAATTTGAAAAGAAACCCTTTCAGTGTAAAAATTGTTTGCTTTTTGGCCATTCATTCAAAACCTGTAAAAAGGAAGTTAGTTGTAACAAATGTAGCTACCAACACACTGAAAAGGATTGTAAAGCAAAAACCGAAAGATGTGTCAATTGTTCCATGAAACATAAAGCAAATTCAAAGGAATGCCCTAAATATTTGAAACTGAAGTTCTATAAAAAGTGAGAGAAATGAGAGTTTCAAGGTACGATGCTATTACCATTCTGAAAGGTAATACAACCTACGCCGACAAAGCAAGCCAGAAAAGTGCGGTAATAGAAAATCCGAAACTCAATTCGTTATGTGTCATTGCCTCAAAAGAGCTAAACAACTTATATAAAGAAAATACAGTTTCTTCTGAGGCGGGGTTTTATTATAAATGATGGACAACACATATCAGCGTGAATATAGCAGCAGGAGTAATGTTTTTACTAAAAGGTGGAAAGTTTGTTATAGCAGACGCTACTCTTATCTGCAGGGTCGACGGTCGAAGAATGGAATGCAAAAGCCAACGTTCTTTTATCACAAACACATTTATTCGTTATTTACACTTCTTATCACAATTTCAATTAGTTAACAACTTTTAAATTTCGACAGCGTCTACGCTGGTTAAAAGTTTGGGTGTAATTTACATGTTCACACACCATCAGCAATTATACGTCCTCCCACTTTGAGCTCGCAGACGCTAAAGAATCTAGTCCTTTGGCGTCTCTATGACGCAACACCGCCATTCTTATGTATTCATCCGCGCAACAGTTCTCATTGGTTGAACTCAAAGTGACGAGAAGACATTGGATCTTGAATATTGAAAAAAATAAGTCCCTGATACACCCAAATTAAAAGAATTAAAAATTTACACACTCTCACAAAAATATTTACATGAACAATTTTCTATTAGTCAATATTCTGTCTCATATGCCCCTTGTTTTGTTTTTCAAGTTGTCACCTTATTTACAATATTGAAACACAATACAATACTTCTCCCTACTCCTATGATTCAATCACTTTGTACAATTTTTTTTTTTTTTTTTTTTTTTTTTTTTTTTTTTTTTTTTTTTTTCTTTACAGTCTTCTTCACTGTTTGTCTTTGTCCTTCGTTTTGACCTAATACAGCATGTCTTTATAAGTTTCACATATTCGATTACCACACAATACATTCAGTTATTATACAATACATATCCAGTTATTGTACAACACATTTAGTTATTACACAATATGTCCAATTATTATACAATACATATTCAGTCATTGTACAATATACCCTGTTATCATATCACATATGTTCTGTTATTATGCAATACATATTCAGTTATTGTACAACACATTTGATTACCACACAACATGTCCAATTATTACGCAATACATATTCAGTTATTGCACAATATATCCTGCTATCACATCACATATGTTCTGTTATTATGCAATACATATTCAGTTATTACACAATACACATTCAGTTTTGGCATAAAGCATTTAGTTATTACTCAACATATTCAGTTATTACACAACATATCCAGTTATCATACAATACATATTCAGTTATTATACATTTGACATTGACACAAATATAATGTAAGTGTTTCATGTGGTTTTTGACTTGTATTCATTGCTATGAGGAGAGAAAAACAGGATACAAATTTTGAGCTAATGATTATAATCATGTTTATGGCAATGTTTTATTTAGTTCTTTGCCTTCTTTGTCTTATGAGCTTATGTATAGACAGGTTATTGAGTTGGTTCTTAAACTCTGATGTTACTAATGGTACTAATTTTCTTGATTGGGTTATTATTCATTGTTGTTTGGTTCAACATTTCTTCGAGCTTAACATTGGCTATATTCATCTCAATTCATGGGCATTGTTTTTCTGGTTTTGGTTTTCCTCATTTCACTAATTGTCATTTCTTTGTCTCTTATTTCTATAAGAGAAAACTTCTATACTTACAATTATTCTGTAATTGTATTATTTTTCTTCTCAATTTACCCTCAACATCTTTGTGTCGAAATATTATATCTTTTTCATCATAATTGATTCATTTTTATTTTTGTCCCTGACATCCTTATGTCAAAAACATATTATCTTCCGTCGCTATGATTCATTTATTTAATGACAATCAGTGTCCTCATCTGTCTTTGTTGACAATGCTCTTTGTGGTCGATATAGCCAATGACTATGTTGATTTTCTTCCCTGTTGTAATCCCTAATCTGAACATGATTTTCTATAAGTAACCCATTAAAAATTGTTATCTTCTTCCATCTCTACTACTCCTGCCTTACACATTCGTTGACAAAGACTATTTGGTCCTTTCTTTGTATGGCTTCAATTTATTTTTGTGGTATCTTCCTACCAACTTGCCATTTGTATTCTGTAGCTCATACGTGTGGTCACCCAGCTGTTTTGTTATGACCAGTGGTCCAGTATACAATAGCTCCATCTTTCCAGATCTTTTTTCAGATGCCTTGGATGCTTTGTGGCTTTTTAAGACCACCTTTTCTCCAATTTGTGGGGACCATTTCCTGACGAATCTTTTCACCTTGTTCCTCCCTTTTTCAGCCTTCTGTTGTAATCTTCTGAATGCCAATTGACATTTTTCCTTCCCTGATAATTCTCTCTGGGCAGCCATCGTAGTGTCAATGTCAATTGCTAATTTTCTTGGTTTCGTGTTGGTCATCAGCTCGATAGGTGCGAACTTGGTCGTGGGGTTCACCGAATGGTTAATCACTTCCTCTATATATCCGCATTTTTCCGTCCAGGAAGTGTGGTCTCTGTGGCAGAGCAAACGAAAATAAATACTAATATCCCTCATGATTCTCTCAGTCGGGTTTCCCTGGGGATAATATGCTGAGGAATAGTACAATTTTATTCCTAATGTTTCTAAGGTGTTCTGAAACAACTTGCTCTTATGCATGGTTGCATTGTCCGATAGAATACATTTTATCCTCCCATATTTTGGGATGTAGTCCTTGACGATTTTATCTAAGCATGTTCTACTTTTGATGTTTCTAATGGGGTATATTTTGGTGAATTTTGTGAAAACATCAAACATGACAAAGATGTATCTGTTTCCATCTTTACCCCTTGGTAATTCTCCATGCTCGTCAATACACACCAATGCATTTTTCTCGTTCCTCACAATGGATTGTGGGATGACATCGTACTTTACATTAATTGGCTTGGCCTTTTGGCATAGGTCGCATGAGGAAATTAACTTCCTGACCTTCTTGCCAAGATGTTTAATGTACAATACCTCCTCGATGGCAAGCATTGTCCTCTCAGTACCGGAGTGAAGCATCGAGTGGTGGAATGCCAAAATGACCCTGTCCTGTAAGGAATTTGGTACCATCATTTTCCATTTCCTTACGTCGCGACCATGCAATTTAAATAGGATGTTCCTAAATTTGCCTATCTTGGCATCCAATCTTGGTATTATGTCTGGAGCCTTGTCGAATAGCCTCTTCAATTCAGGGTCTTCTTGTTGTAGCTTTGCTATGTTCTTGAAGTCTTGCAAGATCTCGTTGCTTTCTTTGCTACTTATCTGCATAATTTTAATCTCATGGTGCGGACTGTATATCGTCTCGGGTATGTGACTCTCCGACCTTAATCTTGACAATAAGTCACTGAAGATGTTCTCCTTCCCCGGGATATGTTTGACCTCTATGTCGTATGACATTATCTCATGTATGTACCTTGAGATTTTGGAGTTGGTTAGCTTGCATTTTTGAATGAAGGACAGGCTTACGTGATCTGTATATATAATTATTTTATAAAGATATATATATTGTCTGAACTTTTGCAACGCAAAATGGATTGCACCTATTTCCAGTTCGGTTATGCAGGCATTGGCTTCTATTTTATTTAAAAATCTAGAAGCTGTGGCAATCACATGTTTGTTGCCATCTGCATCTTCCTGTGCTAATATTGCTCCATATGAGTGCGCACTAGCATCGGTGTATACTAGAAAAGGTGAATTCGGATCCGGTCGTTCCAGGAGAATACTGTGCTTGAAAAGTTCTTTGATATTCTCAAAGGCCACCTGGTGTTCAGCATTCCATTCCCACTTAGTATCTTTTTTTAACAGTGCTCTAAGGGGTACCAATTCCTTAGCGTAGTTGACCACGAATTTCGACTGGTACTGTAAGATGCCCAGAAACCTTCTCAACTGTTTTAAGTTACGTGGGGGTGGTATATGCTCTATGGCCTTGACCCTCTGCGGATTAGGTTGTATACCATCAGGTGTAATGATGTGGCCTAGAAATTCAGCCTCTTTGACGAAAAATTCACACTTCTCTAAATTTAGGGTCATGTTGCTTTCCTGGAACTTGGATAATACATAATCTATGTGATGTAAGTGCGACTCGGGATTCTCACTGTATATTAAAAAATCGTCGACATATTGCGTCACAAAAGTCTCGATGGTATCTCCAAAAACTTTGTCTAGAGCCCTCAGTAGTGCACTGCTACTGGTCGATAGTCCAAAGGCACATTTTGAAAAATGGTATACCTTTCCTTTGTGCAAGAAACAGGTATATTTCCTGACATCTGGATGAAGAGGAATTTGCCAGAATGATGCTGTCAAGTCAAGACTAGTGAAATGTTGACCTCCCTTCAATTTCGATATTAGTTGGTCTACCCCCTCAGGCCTGTAGTGATCCGGCAAGGTATGTGTATTTATTTTCCTTGCGTCGATGGTCATCCTCAATTTTCCCCCTTTCTTATGGACCCATACTACTGGATTCACATAACATGAGTCCGACGGCTCTATTATTCCGTCCGCTAACATTTTCTGGATTACTCTGTCAGCTTCCTCCCTAATGGAGTTGGGGATGGGCCTGGATTTGTGTGAATAGGGGGTTATATCTGTTACTGTAAAAGTATGTACGTACTTGTTACACGTACCTGGCTTTTTATCGAAAACTTTCCTGTTTTTAACCAATATTTTCCTAAGTTGGCTTCTTTCCTCTTCAGAGATGCCATGTGCCCCCCAGACCTTCTCATCGATTAGCTGTAACATCGATTCTTCTCCATCTGTTGGTAGTGGTTCAGGTTGGTAGTTATCCCAGGTAACATATTCGTCTTCTGTGCAGATCCAATGGCTGCAAACGTTAGTTTCTTCATCGCTCGTCCAACCTGTTTTCTTCTTATTTACCCTTAGGTCTACCAACCTATTCTCGTGGACATTGATGTTCTCCACAAAGAATTGTTCATCCGGATGGATCCCTGTCTGGTCTGGTTCCTCCTGGCATGTTTCTTCCTCCAGGAACTTCGCAGTGCATTCTGAGGCTCCTTCCTTAATGATAAATTCATGTAGGTCATAGTTAATTACCGACCTCCAAAGGTTAAGCAAATCACTGCCAATGATTAGGGTAGCTGTTAATCTTGGTATTACTAGGGCAATAAAATCGAACTTCCAACTTCCGATTTCAATTACCAGCCTTACCTGGTATTTAACATGTTCCCTTTTCTTGCCAATTGCTGTGCTGCAATACACTCCACACACAGGCAAGAATTCAGCATTCCTTTTAGTTATCAGTTCCTGGAACAGCTGTTCGTCACATACTGATGTGCTGGCTCCTGTATCAAGCATCGCTGGCAATTCGATACCCCATACCTTCAGCCTAATCATTGGTGGATTGGTTATTTCCTTTCTTTCACTCGCCTGTCTTCTCAAGGTACCTACATTACATTGGTCAATATCGCCCCTACTGCCACACAGGTCAACTTCCGGGACACAAAGTTGACTTGTACTTAGTTTTCCTGGACGTTGGAGGTGATCGTAGTTTCTGTATTCTGTGCAGTATCGGTCCTATCCGGCACATTTTCATTCTGTTCCTGTTGTCTTATGTTGTCGATGTTCCCTTGGTTTCTGCCCCTTTGACGTGAACCCCTATTGTACGACGGCCTATGGCTGTTCATGTATTCCCTACAGAATCGTATATGATTCACTTGATGGGTACGGTCTCCTGGTCTTCCACGATCATATCTATGCGTTCTGTATCTCGATTCACCCCTCGGTATCGTGTCGTGGTATCGCTGTCTTGTGTTCTCCATCCTCTCGCCATGATTATGTGGTTGTGGGAAATGGTGTGCCCCTCTCCCCCTTTCATGGGTACTCCTAGTATTTCTATGTTCTCCCTCACTCTGGTTGTTCGTAGTCGTGTTCCGGTTTAGGATGGGTGAGTTTGGGTGACCGTTCCTATGTCTATGCTCATTAGGCCGACCATTTTGTGTTTCGAAGGCTGTCAGCAGTTCTATCATATCTGCAAAATCTACTGGCCTTGCAACAATTAATCCTGTTCTCACTGTGTCTGGGAAATGTCTTGTTATGCTGGCAATTAGTTCTGCCTCCGACAAGTTGGGGTCTAATAGCTTTCCTTTGTTGGCTACTTTCATAAAATAATCGACTAGCGACAACCCTTTGGTTGGATCGTATCTACCTGTCGCTAGCTCTACCCTAGTTTGGTTTTGTTTAGCTGGGCCCCAATACCTTGATAGGAATAAATTTCTGAATGAGCTATAAGACTCATGACCAGCTAGTGTTAACCTGAGCCATTCTAATGCCTTGTTTTTTAAGCTTTTCTTTACTATCATCATCCTAAGCTCGTTTGGTATCCTTTTCACTTTAAAATATTCTTCCATCTCTTTAACAAAGAGTTTTGGATCGTCTCCCTTCTCCTCGTCAAATGTAGGTGGTGTGATTTCATGTAATATGCTGTTGGTGTAACATGTGTTATGTGTTGTGTCATTGTTTGGTTGTGAACCTCTTTCTCTGTATGGTGAGTCAACATTTTGTACATTACTCAAATAACTCTCATCTTGTACATTACTTACATCTAAATCATCTTGTCTTTGTAATGCCTTCACAACATCATTTACATTAGCCAAATTTTCTTTCCCTTTTTTCATTTCTTCACAAATTGATTTTAAATCATTCTTTATTTCTAAGTGGCTTTGTTTCATATCATTTATAGCATCCTGTTGTGAAAGCATCACATCATTCATTGTCTTAATTTTAGGAATTACAATTTGTTCTACAGTTTCATTAATAATGTCTTTCTTTACTACCTCAATCTCTTTCCTTAATTCCTCAGTTATTTCTGCTTTTACATTTGTTATCTTACAGTCTACACTTGTATTACATTCTGTTATTTCATCCCTACATCTAGCAATTTCTCCTTCTAACACAATTTTATTCTCTTTCATCTCTGATTCTATCTTTCCCATCCTATCTCCTACAATTTCTATCCTAGCTTCTAAGGCTTCCTTTGTTTCATTTAAGTTTTTATGTACTAATTTTAAATTAGTTTCCATTACTTTCATATTTTCTTTACACTCCTGTCTTCCTAATTCTATTTTCTGTTCTAGGTTCTGTCTACCTAATTCCATTTTCTGTTCTAAGTTCTGTCTACCTAATTCCATTTTCTGTTCTAAGTCTTTTCTCACTTCCTCCATTTTCTGACCTATCTCTTTTTTATTATTTTCCAAGTCCTGTTTTAATTCTGCATTATTTTGCTCCATTTTCTGACCTAATTCTACCTTGTTTTGTTCCAGTTTCTGTTCTAGTCTTTCAAACATCATCATCATTAACCTTTGATCTTTGCTTATTTCCGCCTGTTCACCTTCTAATCCTTCCTGATAACTAGGCCTATCTGCCCCTTCCCCCACTCCTGTTTCTATCTCTTTTCGCGACATTTTAATTCCTTTATCTAATTCACTTAATGTTGAAAGTCCTGCTACTTTGCCACTTCTAAGTAGCATTAATAAATGGAAATAAAATAAAGACAAAAATTTTGGATCCTACTTTTTTTTCTGCTGGTTCTTCGTCCAGTTATTTACGTCTCCTGGGTAGTTGGCTTCGCCAGATGGTCTCCGGTGTTTTTCCCACGTTGATTCTCCGTGTATCAATGTTTTGACGGATCGTTGATATCAAACGATGTTCAATGGCGTCTTTTTCCTGCACGAGGAGATGGCGTCCTTTTGATGTTTATCGCACTCGTAATTTTGCATTCCATTCTAAATTCGCGCTCCACGTTGGGCAAGCCATTTGAGGCGGGGTTTTATTATAAATGATGGACAACACATATCAGCGTGAATATAGCAGCAGGAGTAATGTTTTTACTAAAAGGTGGAAAGTTTGTTATAGCAGACGCTACTCTTATCTGCAGGGTCGACGGTCGAAGAATGGAATGCAAAAGCCAACGTTCTTTTATCACAAACACATTTATTCGTTATTTACACTTCTTATCACAATTTCAATTAGTTAACAACTTTTAAATTTCGACAGCGTCTACGCTGGTTAAAAGTTTGGGTGTAATTTACATGTTCACACACCATCAGCAATTATACGTCCTCCCACTTTGAGCTCGCAGACGCTAAATAATCTAGTCCTTTGGCGTCTCTATGACGCAACACCGCCATTCTTATGTATTCATCCGCGCAACAGTTCTCATTGGTTGAACTCAAAGTGACGAGAAGACATTGGATCTTGAATATTGAAAAAAATAAGTCCCTGATACACCCAAATTAAAAGAATTAAAAATTTACACACTCTCACAAAAATATTTACATGAACAATTTTCTATTAGTCAATATTCTGTCTCACTTCTATTAAATCTAAGGAAGTACCTAGTGGGTCTTTGACTACAAAAGCGGTCAAAAAAAAGGAAACCTAGTCCTGTAAACAAAGTAGGGAGCACCAATAAAATCCCAAACCTGAACAACGTGTTGATCAACCCAAATGGCAGAAATCAAGCACAAAATTTAATTTCGAACATACCATCTATCCATAAAGAAACTAATTCTGATGAAAAAATGGAGAGAGAATCAACAAATCAGGAATCAATAATTCTTACTTTAGAAAATAACCGTAGTATGGAATTGAGTGAAGTAATCATTCCTTCTCAGGAGAAAATATATCAGGACATTTCGATATTAACTTGCTACAACAATGATGCAAAGCAACAAGTTCAGGATAGTAGAAATAAAAAAATGTAAAATTATGTCATGGAATGCAAGAAGTTTAAACAGTAAAAAGAATGAATTAAACTATTTTATACATAAAGAAAATATAGACATTTTTATGATTACCGAAACATGGTTTAAACCAGAAAATAAATTTCGAGTCCCTAATTATAAAATTATTAGATCGGACAGAATGAAAACTGGTGGAGGAGTTTCAGTTGGATACAAAGATAATATGATATTATCTAATTTTGAAATTATTGGAAATTTGGACGATACGGTACAAGGAATTATGATTCAGTTTGGTTCACTCAGAATATACAATATATATAAAGTGCCAAATTCTATTATAAGTGATACTTTCTGGAAAAGAATCTTTTACCGCAGTACTCAAGAAGAAATTATTATTAGTGGGGATTTTAACTATACTTGTTCAATGAAGGATGGAAATTTTAATATCATGAGTATTCCTTTTGTCAAAAAACTGGCAGCAGAAAATTGATTTATCTTAAATGATGGTACTCCCACCAGAATGGGAGCTTATAACCAAGCTGATACGTCTCCGGATTTATCATTTGCATCAAAAAATTTAGTATCCAAAATTTATTGGGAAGTATATAAAGATAACTTAGGAAGTGATCATTTCCCTATTATTATGAATATGGGAGATACTAACTCCAATATAAATATTAAACATATCAAAACAAGAAATAAGAACATTGACTGGATAAACTTTCGTAAATTCTTTGATTCAGCTTTGAGTAGTGATAGTTTGGAGGAAGACAATATTATTAATACATTTTATACACAATTACAAACTTATTTGAACTGTTTTCATCCAGCCTATTATAAAAACAAATCTAAGATTTACATAAAACCCATTTGGTGGAACAGTGATTGTCAATTAGCAGTACAAAAGAGGAAAGATGCCATTAAAAATTTTTGGAAAAATAGGAATCTAGAAAACTATCTAATTATGAAAAAAGAAACAGCAATTACAAAGAAAATATTAAATTCCGCAAAAAGAAATAAATGGAATACTTTTTGTAATTCTCTATCTCTACAATCTAAAAACATAAATCAAATATGGAAAGATATCAGATCCTTCTCAAAAAATAATGTATCCAGTTATACAAAAATTGAAGATTATTTTGATTTACAGTATAGTTTCCTAAAAACCAATGCCCCGGACTTTGTATACTCTAATTTTCAACAAGATTTACATGAATTAAAAGAAGATACAACTAGTATTGTGGGAAATGCGGATTTAGTTAAAGAAATCAAACTTAATGAGATACTACATGTTCTTCTAAGGCATAAGAACAACTCTCCGGGTCCAGATGAAGTAAGTTACCAGATGATGCACAATCTATCAGAGGATACTTTAAGAACATTGAGCAAGGGATTCAATTATGTTTTTAACAGTGGTAAAATCCCCGGATACTGGAAACAATTCTATATTGTCCCTATTAAGAAACCATCTAGGATACAAGTGTACCTAGCAGCTATCGTCCTATAGCATTATCCAGTATACTAAGGAAGATTTTCGAAAAGATATTGGCTAACAGAATTACTTTTTATTTGGAAAGGTATGGTTTATGGCCTAAGTTTCAGTATGGTTTTAGAAAGCATTTTAGCACAACAAACAGTTTAGCCATTTTAATTACAGAAACTCACTCAAGCTTCCTGAAGAAAAATTGTTTATTAGCACTCAAACTTGACAATAGCAGAGCCTATTACTCCGTTCAATTAAATTTATTAATGGAAACATTAAAAGAAATTGAACTTCCTATTAAAATGATAAGATGTATTATAAATTTGATGATTGACAGAGAAATCGCATTACATCCTAGATTTCACTGTTCAGAAACAAGAACAACAAGCTTGGGTTTACCCCAAGGATCATCATTGAGTCCTATCTTATATATTTTATATACACTAATGATAGAAAAATTCTTTAACGTGGAAATAAAGGGACTTGCATTTGCAGATGATTTGTTATTATATACTACTTGTAAGCTAGAAATGATGGTCAATACTATTGCGAAGTTTGGTGAGAACATCAACAATATTATCAGAAATTTGGAGAATAAACGAATTCTCATAAATTCTGAAAAAAGTCAATGGATAATTTTTAGAAAAGGAAGGAAAAAATTCAATAAAACACTTAGTGTGGGTAATCAAGAAATTGCTTCTAGCTCCAATATAACGTTCCTGGAAATGGTTTTAGATAGTAAATTATGCTGGAATCTTCATATAAATCAGATAGTAAGAAAATTAAACAATATATCCTATATTTTCAAATATATTTCTGGAAAGAAATGGGGAGGTCATCCTTATACTCTACGAATATTATATAACAATTTGATAAATTCTACATTGGAGTATGGAGCTATACTATTCGGCAGAATATCATGTAAAAGTGAAGATTTTTTGAGTTCATCATTGTATAAAATAATTAAACAATGTCTGGGCATTTCTGGAACACCCTCAAGAACCCTTACATTTAAAGAATTTGGGATCATTCCGTTTAGATTAAAACAATTACATCTAACTTGTAAATTTGTGGTTAAGTTGGGCTACTGCTTGGAAGATCAGCTTGTGGAGTCTCTGGACCAATTGTATTCATTTAATAATAGTAACATTTTAAATTACTTCAAGGAAAACTTCAGCATCATGTACATATGGATTCTATACAGAAAAATGGTTGTCCTAGACATCCTATTTACTGTGTTCACTGGAATATACTTCATTTTCAGTTAGATGTTGATACAAATACTTTCCTAAAAAATGTACACAATCCGGTACAATTATACAGAGAATTTACAGATACTTATCCGGTTAACACATGGGAATATTTTTTTACTGATGGATCCAGAAATAAAGGTGATGTTGGTGCAGCAGTTTATTTAAGCAAATCCGAAGATCATATTACAGTTAAAATGAGTGATGAATGTTCAATATATTCTGCTGAACTTATTGCTATTAGAACTGCGATAAATTATATCACTACAAATAAGATAGAAATGAGCATAATTTTATCCGACTCCCTAAGTGTTTTGAATAAATTAAATAATTTTGGACTTGCATGTAATCAGAATTCTATTGAGATGGAAATAAAATTAAAAGTGTATTATGCCTATCAAGAAAATTGTCAAATTAAGTTTGTATGGGTTCCCGGTCACAAAAACATAGAAGGCAATATGAAAGCAGACATGTTGGCCAAACAAGCAAGAAAGATAGAAGAAAAAATAAATGTACAATTACCACCTAAGACATCTTGCATCATATTAAAAGTAAAACAAATTCACAATGGTTAAAGGAACATCCTGAAGCCCATTGGATAAGTAACAAAAAATATAATCCTTGGTTCAAAAATATGTACTACCCTAGACAAGACCTGTGCAACATAATCAAAATGAGGCTTAATATTGCACTAACCCCTGCATTTTTGTTTAAGATGAAGAAGAAAGACTCTCCCTACTGCAATTGTGGTGAATATGGAAACTTAGAGCATACATTATTAGGTTGCAACTTATATAAGAATGAAATCAATGAGTTTCTGAGTTCTATTTATAATTTGGGCATACTAGGACCTATTAAAATAACAAATTTATTGAATTATAATCCAAAATTAGTATTCCACAAAATTATTAAACATATTAGGAAATGTAAAATTAAAATCTAAAAGTATAGTACTCCAAAAAGCAGCTCATTTAAAATATTAAAGGATACTAAATTGACAAATTAGTCGTTTAGTATAAACATTGGAGGAGGACGCTAAATGAATAAGTACTTATATTCAAGAGCGTCGTTAAATAGAAGAAGAAGAAGAAGAAGAAGAAGAAGAAGAGTCTTTGATTTCTTGACTGAGAAGTAAGACTTGTTCATTTGTAGAGTGGAACTCTCTGAATCCAGCTTGACATGGGGATATTAAATTTTGTGATTCTAGAAACCAATTTAACCTGTTTGACACCATTTTTTCCATCACTTTTGCTATTATGCTAGTAAGAGCTATTGGTCTATAATTTTTTATTTCTGGCGCTGTTTTGTCTTTCTTCAAGAGGGGGACAATTATTGCTTTTTGCCATTCAGCAGGTACAGTGGTTTTCCAGGATAGATTGTAGAGTTTCAGTAGTTGTTTTGCTGTTTTTCCAAGGCTTTTTATGAACTCTGGATGTATGTGATCTGGTCCAGGAGACTTTTTGTTTTTTAGATTATTTATTGCAATGTTCAGTTCTTGCATATTAAAATTTTGAAAAAAGATATTGCACTGAGTGTTAGGATAACATTCTCTTTCTTGTTTCAAATCTTTCTTAAATTCTTTACGTTCCTTTTTATTATTTCTTGTTACTTTATGTGAATTAGCATAATATTTATTGAATGTTTCGGCTATGACTGCATCATTTACTAACATTTTATTGTTGTGTATGATACGTGTGCTGTTGTTTTCTTTCCTGTCCTTGACATTTTTTATGAACTTATGAGCTTTGTTACCATCTGTCCTATAATCCATTTTTTCTAAGAAATTATTAAAGTGATTCCTTTTAGCAGTATTAATTTCTTTTTTTAGTGAGGCACATTTCTTTCGCCATATTTGTGTATCCAATATGTTTTTTGTTTGTTCAGCTGTATTTCTAGCTATATCCCTTTGCTTTTTCAGTTCTTCTAACTGGGAGTTCCAAAAGGGTTTGAAATTTTTAATTCTTCCACGAGGAATATGTTTTTTTGTGGTTTCTAGGATGACTTTACAGAAATTTTTGTTCATATGATCTGGTTGGTCATGCAGCTATGAGTTTGTTTGTTCTTTAAATTTATGTTCTAATTCAGTTTTATATTTGTTCCAATCTGCTTTTTTGAAGTTCCAATACAGATTCGTAAGACCTTGACTGTTATTTGTATTCTCTAGTTTTATATCAGCCATTACTGCTCTGTGACCAGAACTTGGATCTTCTATAACTTGTTTTTTAATTTTTGAGACAATATCTGTTGTAGCTAACAAGAGGTCTGGGTTACTGTCTGCTCCAGAGTAATGTATGAAGGTTGTGGGATCTTCTTTACTATAAATCAGTTCAAAAGTTGTGGTATTCAAAAAATCTTCCACTATCTTCCCTGTAGAATCCACTTTTTCATAACCCCATCTTTTGGAATGGGCATTGAAATCTCCAATTACGATTGCTTTATTTAATTGGTCAATAAGTGAGAGATCTGGTTCATTCATGGGAGGATTGTAAATACTGTATAAATGTAGATGTGTTTTGTTGTCCTAAAAATTTAGCCTTATTAATTCACTTTTATCTGTGTTATCCATTTCTTTAACAATTTCAAAGGAGGATTTAATATCCTTTTTGACTCCAACTAATATTCCACTACTTATCTGTCTATTTTTGGGTAGTAAGTGTAGTAAAAATCCAGTAAAATTGAAGTATTTAAGTGGGTCATTTGTTAGATTTGCTTCTTGTATAACAAAGATATCAATTTTATAGTCAAATACAATTTTATTCAGTTCTACTATGTTTGTTTGTGTGAGACCACCCGCATTCCATTGTAGAAGTCTGATGTTAGATCTTCTATTAATATAATGTTTTGGTTCTCCAGAAGTAGTCCCCGCCCAGAGATCCGAATGGGGGACTATTTTAACTCCGGAACATTTTACCCCTCGAGTCATATTTCATAATTTGATATTGAAGAGAGCAATAGCAGTAATAGTAACCGTTTTTTAGAGAGCACCATATTTTTATGTTTTGGCGGCCACATCGCTCTCTCACAACCCCCAGAATGTCGGGAGGACCACACCTGTCGTTGGTTTACGGGTCTCACCGACCTGACCAGGAGAACTATCAAAATAAATTCACCGACCATATCCTCTGATTACCAATCAGAGGATGTATTACATGCCATGACAGGTCAGCATGTTAGAGGTTAAGGTTTTATAGGGAAATTAGAGAAATGGAGAGGTTGGAAAAATAAAGACTCTCTAGCCCTCAGGAACCCTAATAGCATCGGGGTAGGAAGAGAACAAGAGATGACCAAGGTAAGGTCAGATAGAAAAGTTACAGTGAGGAGCAAAACACCAGTAAGTGGAAGTAATATTCTGCTCAGCTTGGGTACCTTGTGGTTGCCATTCACATATCCCCTAGATGGAGACCCCTGAGATGAAGAATGAAAAGTAGACTCATGTCTATGTCAACACTGAAGTAATGATTCGTTTGATGATTTCTCAAATTTGTGCTATTATTATTATTCAAAGTTATTTACCCTAGAGAAACAAAGTCATCACAGGTAATAATGGTCTAACCCTAGATAACCTAAGTATGAGGAAGCCCTGTGCAAACAAAATAAATTTGTTCTGAGTATATCTCAATTTATGACCCAGACATTACAGTACACTACAGTGCATATCGTAAAATATTTAACAGAGCAACGAATGAAGCAAAACCAAGATAGTACTACCTATTGATACATATAATAAAACTGAAGGAATGAAGAACCTCTTGCTGCACCTGGTTGCTTCCAAGAAATAGGGTTTACCCAACTTTATATTAATGAGCCCATATTTTTATATTATACTAGCAAGTGTGCATAGAAAATGCGAACTTTAAGTTGATTTATTACATAAAACACATTTTTTTTCCAAGAAAACAAATTGAAATGATATCATTTTTCAGTATATTTCCTGCAAGGAAATTTAACAGAACAATGTTTGAGACACCATTTGTGCCGATAGAACTAATGCTTGGCAAAGCACTAGATTTAATTAATTATTAAGGAATTACCAAAAACTATACCAAAAGACCGTGAATTAACTATAGAAGAAAAGTGTGAAATAGCATTTGACCGGATTTTCCATAATTCAGAAGAAAGAAAACAAAACTATGAAAAGAAACAGAAAGTGGGAACCTGAAATTATGGAAAAAGTTTTGGTAAAGAAAAAGAATATTTCAAATGCCGGACAGTATTTAAAAATAAGCAATTAAGTAGCCATACTCATGAATTAATAGATAACAAAGGAAAAGTATACAGGCATTATAATGAATATAATCTTAGACTGTTTGTAGAATCTGGGGAAGTAGAAGATAAACAAATAGCATACAATACATAATTACATCAAATACATGACAAATAATGGAAAAATAAAATGTAATGTAGTATTTCACATTGTAAAAATAGTAAAAAATGCAATTAACAGATTGTTGTTGTGGGGTACATCTAATCCTACACCAATTTTGAAAATTAATGCTATTTATTACATAACTTACGATAGTAGAAGATAAACAAATAGCATACAATACATAATTACACCAAATATATGACAAATAATGGAAAAATAAAATGTAATGTAGTATTTGACATTGTAAAAATAGTAAAAAATGCAATTAACAGATTGTTGTTGTGGGGGACATCTAATCCTACACCAATTTTGAAAATTAATGCTATTTATTACATTAAAATTAATGCTATTTATTACATTAACTTACGATAACGGTGTAAAGTGAACGGGCATTTGAAGCAGCTTGTTCCCTAAGTCGTCATAAACTTAACATAACAGGCAAAACAGAGACTTTAACCTCTTGAGCGACTGCCATTTAAAAGCTCCGCAGGCCGAGAACGGATACCCAATATCCAGCACAGGGCATTTAAATTGTTAAATGCGCTAAAAGTGCTTCCTAAATACACAGCTGTATTTTGCGTAAATTTTAAGTTATTTTAATGAAACAAAAACTGGTATAAAACTCATTATATGCAGTATACATGTACATCATCAGCAATGTTGAGTTGCATTTACCAATCGTTGAAATTGCACTATTTGTTTCACTGTGGTAAAAAGTTAACTTTGCTTTGTCGAAGGCGCCTAATATAATTTCTCGGAAAGAAACAGCAGTGGACCCATTGTATGTGTGAGCTATGCGTCAGCAAATCACAGCACAATGTGAAATAGAACACTACTGTATGCGTGGTTTATGAGTCATCAGAATAAAGCAGGTTTGCAGTTTTTCCTTACACATGTTTCGTAACTTGGATATAGCCTACAGGCTCCGTTTGTTTCTTTCTTGAAATGCATACGTATACTTTCCTGCTTGTAGCTGAAGTGAGAAGCTTTTGAGTGTTACATCTCAGAGCTAAAACATGGCATCAACAAGCAGTGTTGCACAAAGGTTAGCGAGTGGTGGAAGTGTAAGGGCTTCTGAAATTACACACGATAATGTGGAGGACTTCTTGCTGTGTGACAGCGATTTGGATATTGATGGCGAATTTTCCGAATTTGAGGGGGGTGTGGAGGATATAGGCACGAGTAGCAGTGAGGAAGAATGTGACCAACTTCCTTCAGGTGTTCGTGAAGAGTCAGCATTGTGGAGTGCTGAAAACAATTGCAATACAAACAGGCACATCTTCACGAGCACAGGGTCTGGTGTTCAATCCCAGGCTCAGCTGACTTCTGACAGCCAGCCAATTGACATTTTTACAAAATTTTTTACTACCGACTTAGTGTCTCTCATTGTTTCGGAAACAAATGTATATGCGTGTAAGGTGAAGGAAGACCTGCTCTCTAAAGGTAAATTAGGGCCTAAGAGCAGAATTCAAAGGTGGACAGAAGTAACACTCAATTAGATTTACAGGCTAATTGGTCTAATTATACTTATGGGTGTTATTCGTAAACCTGCATTATACATGTATTGGTCCACAGATGACATGCTAGCTACTCCTTTTTTTTGGAAAATGCATGTCAAATAACAGGTTTACGTCAATTTTGCGGTTCCTTCATTTCACCTGCACAGAGAATGTAAATGACAAACTCCACAAAATTAGGCCTGTTTTCGATTATATTATTTCAAAATTTAAAGAAAATTATGTGCCTGGTGAAAAGGTCACTGTTGATGAAAGCCTAATGCTTTGGAAGGGCCGCTTAGGTTGGAAGCAATACATCAAAACAAAAAGGGCTAGATTTGGCATAAAGAGTTTTGATGTTTGTGAAAGTAAAACGGGATATCCTTACAATAGCTGCATTTACACTGGTCAAGGGACTGACAATACCGGAGACAAAGATTTGGGCTTATCTGGTTCCATACTAATGCACCTAATGGAACCTGTGCTTGATCAGGGTAGGACTGTGTACTTAGATAATTGGTACAGCTCTCCTAAATTATTCATGGCCTTACACAAAAGAAAGACTAATGCAATTGGAACAGTACGTTCAAATCGTATTGGTTTGCCAAAAGATGTGAATACAAAGGCTCTAAGGAGAGGGGAAATGGAGGTGCGTCAGCTCCCACCTTTGACCTACCTTGCCTGGCAGGACAGGAGGGTAGTTACGGCATTATCCGATTGCAGCTCTAAGATTTTGATGATTGACACTGGAAAAACAGATGCCCATACCAAAATGTGCATTTTCAAGCCTGACATTATCCAGGAATACAATATGCACATGGGCGGTGTCGATCTAGTAGATCAGGTATTGCAAACATATCCCTCTTTACGAAAAACAGTGAAATGGTATAAAAAGGTATTTTTGCACCAGCTGGATATAACCATATACAATTGTTTGGTAATTTGGAGAGCTCTAAACCCACACAAGACAATGACCTACCTGGACTTTCGACTATCAATAGCTCGCAGCCTAATTGAACAATACCAGGTTGAGAAGCCTCTTCATACTGGGGGTAGAAAATCCAAAACCCCTGCACCCCTCAGACTTCAAGGAAAACATTATCCTAAAAGGATACCGTCAACAGCAAAGAAGTCCCGCCCATCTCGAAGGTGTTTTGTGTGCCGCAAGAAGGGAACCCGTAAGGAAACTGGGATGATCTGTGGCAAATGTGGAGATGTGCCCTTGTGTGTTTATCCCTGTTTTGAGGCATATCACTGCAGAAGGAACATATAAAGGTAAGCCAGTAAAGCATATAGAATTTAATTAAATGTTTCATAATGGGGGAAAATTAAAATAAGTTGAGTTAGATACAGGATAAATAAGGGTTAAATGCACAAACGCACAGGACGTGTATACACGTCCAAATCGCTCGTCCGTCATTTTAAATGGACGTGATTTCACGTCCATATCCCTGAAGAGGTTAAAAAGCTGACTTCACTGGTTAAATTAATAACCACAATGAAAATGGACTTTTATCAAGTGTAACAATAGATAACATTAGGTATTGTGACTTGTTACATCAACAACGAAGTTTGGCATATGAATTGTGATTGAATGCGAGTGTTAAATTACAATAAAAAGAAATAAAAGACATAAAAAATGATACAAGGCAAATAATTTAGCAGGAAAAATTAACATCGATTCAACGCCACGCTCCAGATATAAGAAAAAGAGTCATCTAGCTCTCTGATTGAAGCTATGTTGAGGCCAATATTTATACCAGTTATAAAAGTGTGTCTCAACACCATTACTAGCCTCGATACACACATGCGTATTATATAAATTAAAATAATTTAATACTTAGCTCTGCTAATCGTTTCTATGACACAAATCCTCTGATGTAAACTCACATACAGTATGTGAACACAAAATTAACTTGATGTCATTACATACCACCACGTGGTTAGCACATTTTCTTGTACATTTACCTCCAGGTAAACAGAAGAGCTTTGGAATTTCCTCAACAGACAGCTCTCATATAGATGTTCCTCAGGTTAGCCATCATGTTTCAGCAAATTTGCCACAAGAAACAGTGTAATTCAAACGTAAACTGAATGGATATTGAGTCTGAAAAATATTGCAAGCACTTTTAAGTGCTTCTGGGCATTTAAATTGACACATCTCGTAGCACATGGCTATTTAAATCCCTCGGTGATGTCATTTAAAGGACACAGATGAGTAAACAAAAGCATGAAAACGAAATCTAAAGGTTTAAACTTATTTATAGCATAAAAAGCCAAAAATGAAAAATGTAATTTTCATCTGTTTTTCACCGATAGGCAATGTATCGAGATTTGGCAAAGATTTGCCAAAAATGTTCATTTTTACTTTTTGCACTGTTTATTAAACTTATACTTTGTATTTTAATAGCATACTTTGGTTTTCTCAATATCAGTCATTTTAAAAGCTCCAACAGAGCATTCAAATGTCCCAGTGCAGGTGGGCGTTCCTCGCTAAACTTCATTGCTACAGCTTTCAAATGCAATTTTCATTTTCACTGACTTTGATTTTAGTCTCTTGCAGGGAATCTTGCTTCAGAGAGGTAAGTTGGCTGTGCTGAGATGAATTTGATATATTGCGGTGAAATGCTGCAAATCTGACACGTGTTTTGCTTGTCAACACAGAAGTGCAGCCAATGTTCTGTAATTCTGTATTCTTGCCAGGTTATTTCAATGTTCTAGTTATATATATTAGGTATTGTTTAGCTGTTTAATAGCTTTTAAATTATTTGTTACTTTATAGTAAAGCAGTATAAGCAGATATTTTGAGTTTGGTATACAAATTAGCAAAAGTGCATAGTCTACGGGTTAGATAAGAACACATTTTCTATATTTTGTGAACAACAGAAAAGCAAAAGGAAAGCTTTCATATTAAGAAATGACCAAGCAAACTTAAAATTCTAAAAAACTGCTACTGAGGTCAAGAAGAAAGCAGCGGAGTGTCCCACATATGATGCTGGGAAATTTTAAGTTGATTGGATCTAGGTGAAGTACAGCCATGGAAAAAAAGATTGAGCGCTGTAAATTTTCTAAGTGTCGCTTCGGCCTCACGGAAGTACACCAAGTAACCAGAGCATGGTTCACACTTGGCGTGTGCATCATTCTCCAAAGCACGCTTGCACACAGCGAGATAAGACACGGTTTATTACTTTATAACATAAAATAGCAACCAGAGTACAAACAAAAGAACCGCTCTTTGCCAACATACACAGGAACGCTCACGAAATAAGTAAGCCGAACTCTGAGGGCTGAACTGTCTGTTAAAGTTCTCTATATACGAGAAAAACTTGTCTGTGGTAGAAATGCCTCAGTGCCAGCATTCTGCGCTTGAAACATAGTATGCTATGCGGATTGGAGGTTCGAGTCCATGGACACAGGTACCTTTTTTGTTTTTATTTCATATTAACATCTTTTATATCAACGTTGATTACATTTTGCTGATTTCAGAGACTACATTATCTGTTCTAAGATATTCCTATGCTCCAAAAACCACTTTTGGACCTTGCCCAACTTGTGAACAGAATGATTATCCTATTGGAATGTAGTAATTCCTTCAGGATAACACACTTGGGCAGACGGGAGTAGAACATGTTCTATAATTTCAGAATAGGTTTCCCCATTCAGCTTTTCATGAACACGTTCCAGCATTCCTGCACCTTTCCGGGACACCCATGCCCAAACAGTAGCGCTCGTTCGACCACTCCTTGCGCAAGTAGCCAGATAGCGTCTGTCATACCGAGTCCCACTGGTTATGTACTGACTGGCGACTTCTTTTTCTGATGAATGGAACTAAACATAAGTGTGTGACAGAAAGAGGGAAACACAATGATACAACAATCGACAAGAATCGAGCTTGTCACCAGTAATAGAAAGAGTTGGCTATTACATAGATACATATGTCTGCATATATCTAATGCTCAATTCATAACTAATATTGCGTAAAATCTGTATTACTTTAAATTAAAAATACGAAGTAGAACATGAAAATAGAGGAAATAAAATAAAGGTAAGAAAAAAGCATATTCTGCCACCAAGGTTTGAACTTAAGTTCACCAGTTCTCAAAGCGTGTGCGTTACCTCTGAGCTGTATTTGCTTGTGGCTTGAATCGTCTACTGGCACATCCATTTATACGCTCTAATGCCGGCCACATTTAGTAAGGTAAAATTACTAATTTATCGTATTCAGGGTACTTCATGTCTTATGAAACATGTTATTGGTTGTTTCGGCTGATTGGATACCGCTGCTCCTCCTTATGTAGAGCTGCCAATGCACGTAGCATCAGGCAGAAACACCTTTGGGTTTGTTAAAAAAATTGGCTAGCGAAGAATGGAAAATATGGCGGTAGTTGTCTCACTACCCCTCTTTCGTTATCAGGAACCAATACAAATGCAGACACGATTCAAGAGACAGCCTATATATGTGTTTGACAGATGATAACATATGCAGCTCAGACTATTAGCTCGGTTTAGCTGCATATTGCAAATACCGACCAGTGTAAACTGCACTGCGATACGAAGTGGAATTTTCTGCTCTCAGAGTGTGCTCAACCATTTTTTCCATGGCTGTACAAAAATATATTGTTAAACTTCAAAATGTATTTTTCTCAGTTCTTTTTCTTTCAGCATTTTTCGCTATTCAAAATGCTCCTTGGACCCTAGTTTACAACTAATTCGCTTGAAATTTTCAGGAGAGCTTCAGCAATTGAAGTATTAAAATTTGACATGCTCCCATCGTGACAACCCTCTGCAATTACGTACTTACCCTGCCCTTGCATATACAATTCATATACTACTGCTCGCAGGCAAGGATTACTCATTTTAAACTTTTTATTGCGCTCTTCAGCATACAATTCATATAATTTCATGTAAGTTATATATTATTAAATATATTTATCTTTAATTTGCGCCAAAGATCAAGTAATTTGTTTGATTACAATCGGAGATATGATTGATCAAAGGGTGAGATGTCACGATTTTTGGGACATTTTAAAAATTAATATCTGCTGAAATATTTTTTTTTTTACAAAAGGAAGAAACAGGAGCCAAATGTACTTTGTGCCAAAACACAACAAACATTTCAAGAAAATTGGAGATATTAAGGTCAATTTGTGCCATATTCTGTGTGATTTTACATGAAATGACTCGTATAAAAAAGTTTAAAACAATACTTGTCCGCGAGCAATAGTATATGAATGAGCAGGGTAAGCACATAATTGCAGAGCGCGGTCACAGTGGGAGCTTGCAAATAGGATGTGGGCAGTCATGTGATGTGCGGTCATGGTGAGGGGCAGTCACGTGTTACTGCACTGAGGTGTGGTGGGAGGTTGCAGATGGACAGGAAATTGCATGGATCCCAGAATTCCAATATTGCCAACTATTATTTTCAGGTGCATTATTTGCACCCAAAGGTTTGAATACTGGCATTATAGCATACTACTTATTTGCATTTTATTGGAGTGTTCTCGAGCTCTAATCCACATATTGCACAAGGTATTGATGTAATTAACAAGTACAGCAAAGTGTACTGAAGGCCCTAAGCCTCTAACACAAGTCTTTCTCAAGTTTTGGTAACCATCCACCATGATGACCTTTAGAACCATTAGCCATACAGGACTGGAACTATTGGAGAATGTATAGTATTGACCAAAATACTTCAAATACATTTTCCGACACTTTTAACACTATAGATTTGTTCCAACACGATCCAGAATCAGTTCTGAATTATCTGAGCATGTGCAGTACCTAAGTAGGATGACAAAATTCTGAACTAGTACTGAGAGCGTCCTTGATTGTGCATGTGCGTAAGAAAATGTTTTTATTAGTTTGGAATGCTTTCAGAGCCACTTGTTGGAACAGACCTACAGATTGGAACATCACTTGAACCATCATTAATTTCTAATTCTGAATAACTGTGCACGCATAGTAGGCTATTAGTCTACACGATTTGTGCATGTCCAGAATTTGCAGTTCCTGCTTTTGTCCAAGAACCGATTTCACTGGTTCTGAACTAGTTCCCAAAATGTTGGAACAGCAAGTTGGAAATTCAGAATCAGATCTGAAGTACTTTCTGTCATGTTGAAACACTGCTCAGCTACTGTGTATGCTCAGATAACAGAACTGATTCTGGATCGTGTTGAAACATACCTCGTATACCCTACTAAGTGTGCTCAGGTTATTCAGCTCGATTGCACATGTGCGTAAGAAAATGTTGGTATTAGTTTGAAAGGCGCTCAGAACCGCTTGTTGGAATAAATCTTATATTGCACTGTTTTATTGCATAAGTATTTAGAATACACCTTTAGAAATAATAATTGGCAGACATAATATGTAATTTATTTGTCAATGTGCGTAAACTGCACTTTGAGGCAAAGTGCAGAAAGTGACGAAATTATCTACATGTGCTTCACCCAGGGCATCACGGGAGCTTTCGTCTCCTGTCCAGATGTTGCCAACATTGGCACTCAACACAAGCATGGGTGCCATTTCCTGCATATGTTGCTGACATAGTTCCTTCATTTCTTATGTTGGCAATACCCCCCCCCCCCCCCAATCATCGCTTATGTCCCTCCCTTCTACATGCCTTCTAATGAGGTTTGAATAAAGGTTATTTACTTATTTTTAAGACTTTCAGGAGGCAATATAATCATCTTGAAACAATAATAATGTACTGATGTTGTTTATCAAGGAACCCAACATTCCCTAACCTAAGTACTTGTGATGAAAACTGGGTTTTGGTTAATGCTTATACATTATCCAAACTATTTTTACCTTACCTATTTTGGCTGTGATCTTGAATATGCTTTATTGCTTTGGCCCAATTTCTCTCTCCGAGCCATCCATTGTGAAGTACAAACAACAAAATTAATGGCACATTCCACTATATCTCGATAGCTCGCTATATCTGAAAAGTAAATTACACATTATATATATTACATTTGTGTTGGCAAATCCCGGGTAGGTGCAAAGTTCTCCAAAGTTAATAACTACTGATTTAATAACAATGTTACCTCATTGAAGTCCTTGGGGCCATCCATCGTTGCTTTTAAACGACGACTTACTTCGCTTTTACAAGCATATACTGTCATCTGGGCGTACATTATTGTCAATTGCGTGTATTAGTACACGATGTTCAAGAAAGGAGAGCACCAATGTAATACAAGTATGCAGTAAGCGATGGTTGAGTATTGGGCCCGATACGCAATTTGGACCGCGTCACAACTTTATTTCAAGAACATAAATGTATAGCTATATACATATACTGAATATGAATTATTGTCAATTACGTATATTACCACAAGTAGTGCAATATGTGGATGCAATTAATTCTTAGATGTGCGCGAAAAACTACGTTAAGTACTTCAGCAAATACGTAATCTTAACCCAATATTAACTACAGTAAGGAGCTCTTAAAACTTATCCTTAACTTAGATTCAGTGTAGGGCACAGAACACCTAGTAGTAGGGCGAGGGCGCTTGTAACTCAAGGTAACTAGAGAAAGCATAGTACCCAGGTATAACAGCATGGTCCTGGTTATTGGTTGCCAAACGAAGACACAAAGCCAGATAGAAAACCTTGTATGCAACGGCAGTAGCGCCAACGTTGCATAAACGTAACTATAGTTCAGCAATCGTGTATTTATGCGTATATTAGTGATTCCGGTAGTGATATGTTAGTACTATAACTGTTATTCAACACCCTAAATCCGTACCGCAACGTATGACTTGCAGTCGGGTGGAAATACACGTTATGAGCTCCCCTCAATACAAAATACACGTTATAAGCTCCCTTGAATTTGTTTTTTAAAAAAAAGATGATTTCTCTAATACCTATTTAGAGAAATTATTCCAACCAAAATTTTCAACACCAAGATTTCATTGAAAATACACGTTTCTGAGAATTCCTGAATGTAAAAGCTACTTTTAGAAGAAAAGAAAACGTTCGTGTGTGGATGGGGTGAGCAATATAACACATAAACAAAACTTATAATCTGTGCGCCCTAAACTTATCCTCAAAATGAATAACGTACCTTCAGATTCTAATTTTAGTCTCCATTGCGGAAAAGGCGCAAGGCTGCAAAGAATAAATCCTAGGCGCATCCCACTGTCTGGATGGCTGAACATTAAATACAAATTAATGCACTTCTTATAGTACAATAGTGAAACTAACAATAACCTACTATTAAGAGTATATTATGCCTAATTGCTTCGAATTTCACTCCAATTAACAGAAAATACCAATATTGTACACAAATATATTCACGGAGAAATAATGCAAATGTATGATTACCTCTCTGTTGAAGAATAATAACAACGGAAAACCTATTTTAGCAAAACCATTAACGCTAGCGTCAGGGCAGACTATATAGAATCGCCTTCCCGCGCAAACAGTACCGGAACAGTATGACGTCATTGGGAATACACGAGCCTCGGAATACACGCAACCAAGCGAAATAAGCGTACTTTTACAACATGAAGCACATTGTTAATACCCTAATCCCAGACCTAAAATAAACAACAATAAACAACAATGGAGAATTACAATAAACGTACAAAAAATACAGGCAATAATATTTTTAAAAAAAACAAAAAATAAATAAAAGAGAAACATAAAAATGCCACAATAAATTTCAACAATCAAGACATCATCTGCCAAAAAGCCATTAAATATCTAGGCATCAAAATACATCGCACCCTTACAATAAAACCACACTATCATGAAATACTAAAAAAAACCGACCGATACTTGAGACCATTGCATATCTTGCCAAACTTAATAAGCGAGGCCTCTCACCAAAAATCCTTCGGCATATTTACATAGCACTTATTCGCCCCAACTTAACCTACGCAGCAGTAGCAACCATGCCCCTCATCACACCTGAATCTATGAAAAATATTCAAGCTTTTGAAAGAAAATGTCTGCGCATCGCATTTAAACTCCTACCAAATTTCAATAACAGCAACATATATAACTATACCAGAACCATCCCCATTGATCAACTTATAGTAAAACTAATGGTGAACTACATTGATAATACCTATACCAGACCATACAGACGACGATTAATCAACACAGCTCAGAAGATGAAAATCATTCAACCAAATCAACCTGAAAAAAATCCACCATTACTCACTCTCATCCACATCTACGATAAACAGCAAGAAGCCCAACAACAACTACTACTACAAGAACTCTTACAACATTTCGCAAGCATTTAAAAAACTAAATTTACCGAACAAACCACAATAAAGATAAATAAAATATAACAGAAGAGCTGCAGCAGCAGCAACAACAAGGAAAAAACAGTAAGCAAACAACAAAATCCGTCTTCTTGGGTAGCGACGGCAGCAAGTTGTTTGACCATGGAACGAAAAGAAGAAAGAATCACCAAATAACAAAAGGAAAATGTACCACCCAAACTAAAGTATCTCTGCCCTACCACAAAATAAAAACAAAAACTAGGTTGAAGAGGGGACACTCCCTAAACAGCCCGGACGTGCTTGCACGCCCAAATACCGTAATTGAATTTAATTGAACAATGCAGTTATCCAGTATATATTCCTGGTGGTGGACGTTCTGTAGTACAGTGAATAAAAGTAGAAACCATTGCTCTGTTGCTGCGTGTAAAAACTCATCATATAAAACTACGGATGTAGTTTATCATAAATTTCCTAAGGATGTAAAATTACATCGTCACTGGGTGTCTCGGTGTAAAAGAGCTGATCCAATTAATGTCAATAATGCAAGAATTTGTTCAGATCATTTCCTCCCCAAAGATTACGAACGGGATTTAAAACACGAGTTTCTAGGATTGGCATTAAGAAGAAAATTAAAAAGCTGTGCCGTGCCTTCATAAAAATTCCAAATTGGCATGGAGATACACGGGAGACTGCTGTAGCAAGTACCAGCAAGGACAATGTGCAGGTAATTAATACATATTCGCACTCTTAAGGCAGTAATTCTGTATGTAATTAATTTGGAATTTGCCTTATACATTTGAGGATTAGAGGAATTACCTAAGTATAATAATAAATATAATTACAATGATATTAAAGTAATAATAATAATAATAATAATAATAATAATAATAATAATAATAACGATAATAATAGTGATAATATTAATAGTGATAATAGTAGTGGTGGTGGTGGCGGCGGCGGCGGTGGTGGTGGTGGTGGTGGTGGTGACGGTGGTGGTGGTGGTGACGGTGGTGGCAGTGGTAGTGGCAGTAGCGGCGGCGGCAGCGGCAGTAACAGAAGCGGCGATGGTGATGGTAATGGTGGTAGTGATGATGATGGTGGTAATGATTATGATGATGATTGATGATGATGATGATGATGATGATGATGATGATGATGATGATGATGATGATGATGATGATGATGATGATGATGATGATGATGATGATGATGATGATGATGATGATGGAAGGAATATCGCACAATGTGCATTTCTTGGTTCATTCTGTGAGTGAACTTTTCCTTTCTGTGCACATTAGATGGTATCGGTCACTTTATGACACACAGACCTAGTTTGTACTTGCACTTGTATAAAATACCGCGAATCTCGTCTGGGTATGCCGTAGATCGTACGCTGCTTGCGTCCAGTTTCTTCAGATCATCGTATCCGTGGAGAAGAAACCCAGTCATATCCCTTGTTTTTTCTTGTTGAGTTTTTGTAGTTTTTTAGTGTAGTCCTTGTAGGCTTCGGTTTGTGGTATAATAGCAATTCTAGTCGAAATTCTTCTATGAAGAATTTGTTCTTTGGCTAACGTATATGTCAGCCGTGATGGTGTATACTAACATAAGTTTAGTGTCTTTTTTAGGAAATTGGCTTTGACTTTCTCTATATCTTCTAAGCTTTCCTTTTCTACGTTTTCCCATATAATTTCATCCGATTATTGCTACCGATCTCGGCGTCTCACCCGTTGTTGCCGTTGTTCAAAAGGAAATTGTAATTGAATGTTTACTTTCTCTTGTAATAATTTAAACTAGGTACCTATTGTATTTCAACTAAATATTTGATATGGACATTTCACATTTTACGCTCCCCGAATAAAAGAAAGAGCAATTTTTAGGAAGTGATCCATTGTTGGTTTTCAGCACACACAAGTCAAAAAAGAAAACTCAGATAACTAGAAGCCTGGTATTTAAGTTAAAAAATTAATAACAAATTTCCTGCCCGAAAATACTCTTTCCATGGGAAAATGTCAATACTTTTATTTAAGAGAACTGGTTCTTACGATTCTAATTAAAATGTCAAATATCTTTTGGATATTTACATGACTAATTAAATTTATAACTTGAATTTTGTGGGAATATACTCTGAAGTCCTGCTCACAGAAATGGGTGTTGCAGTATTTTACAAAACAAGTAAACCGTAAGAGATAGGTGAATGCTTACTATGCAAATTACGTAGACATTTTTAAAACCCGCGCTTCAAATATATTTTTATAGTGTGTGTAGCATCAGCCATTTATTAGTAACTCGTTGTTGGTTTGAATTGTTTAACACTTTCATATTGTTTAAAGTGCTGCCGCTATTCAGTTGTTTCTCGCGATGTCATGGAAACGTTACAACACTTTAAGAACAGCATACAGCGTCGTAGTTTTAAACATCTGTTCATTGATCCAGTTTCCTCTATTTCTCTTTAACCTACACCGAAATATATGATTGAGCTATTTTCTGCAAGGTCTATCACGATTAAAATGAAGTAAATATAAAGATAAACTTTCCTAAGATTAATTCGCAAAAGTTTTACACAAATGAACGATAGTGTGTAGATAAAGTCAGTGGAGTATAACACATAGTTTTTACTTTCTCTCTCTCTCTCCTACGTCCTTATTCTAAGCAGAGAAAGTATTGTACTCTGCCCCCCCCCCCCACAAAAAAAAGAAAAACTATTTGCAGATTTCACTGGGAATACATGATTAGAGACTCACTGAATCGAAATATATATATATAAGCTCTATGTGTGTCTCTCTGTCTGGCCTGTCTGCGAACAGTATAACTCAAAACATCTGATGTGTTGCACTCACATGACTTTCTCTACTCTTGTACTTACCATTCTTACAAATTATATCTTCTTCGTGTTAGTTGAGGTAAACATTTGCAGAAATTATCTTATTGTTTATCTTCTTGAAGGTACAAAAAGAATATGGGAATACAGTAGGCTTTGAGCGATAATCATATCCTTTAAAACTTTCAAATTCTGTTCTCTTTGCACGGCTGGCATATAAACAATTAATAACGATATTCCATTTGACAGAAGCATAAGTTCTCAAAAACTCACACAAATAACAAGGCATATCTCCGAAATGTTTGACTCTACAAAAATATTGTTTTGATATAAATTATGTATCTTAGCAAGATCTACATGTTTTGTACAGTAAGATTTGGTCTATCTCTTACGGTTTACCACTTATGCAAAAGTCATCCAGAGTAAATGCGACTACCTGTGCTATAGCCAAAAAATTCAAAATATACATTTAATTTGTCATAAAAATATCTCAAACACACGGCATTTTAATCAAAGTCGTTAGAGCCATTTTCAAGAAAATCAAAATTTTCCATGTAAAGGGTAGTTTAGGGTGGAGCAATTTTCTTCAAAATCTTCGTGTCGCATCCTTGAAAGACATTAAACTTATATACCAACTTTGGATTTTAGCCGACTTTTGGTTTTTGAGTTATACTCTCCACAGATTGACAGACACACAGACAGACAGACACACACACACACACACACACACACACACACACACACACACACACACACACACACACACACACACACATTCATAGACGAACCTTTTTCTAAATTTGGTTTTGGATTCAGGGGGCCTCAAAACATATATTTCCGGTGAAATCTGGACATCTAATTTTTGGGTGGAATACAATACTTCCTCTACTTTACTATACGTAGTAGAGAAAGTAAAAAGGAAAGTCGTTAAATACCAAACTTGGCATTTAAGTGCACAACTTCGAAAGATGCGAGACGAAGATTTTCAAGAAAATCCTGTATCTCAAACTATCCTTTACATGGAAAATTATCCTAACGCTTTGATTTTCTCAAAAAGAGCTCTAACAATTTGGATTAAAATACCATACTTTCCGTAATAAATGGCTCGCTTTGGTCTCCTTTATTTTCCTTTTTCCGATATACCTATGAGGAAATATTAAATAAAACCATTTCGACAAACGTTTATCTCAGTTAACATAAAGTAGATAGAATAATAAGCGTTTTTAAGAATAGGTTCTACAAGAGTCAGTAGAGAAACTTACAGAGTTCAGTCTGTTGTGCTATGGGTCCCGGTTCGATTCCGGACTGGGGAGAGCTAATTTTTCCCTAGCCAGATTTACTTCCTATACTCCCCAGAATCTTGAATTAGGAATGTGTGTGCGGTCTAATGTTTAAAACCCGAAAGGCCCCAAACCCACGGTATACGAGTAAATACCATTGCAATCTGCTCCAAAAAGCCGACGATATGACAATTGAAGGCCGGTATATCTAAATGAAACAATAAAAAACAATCAAAAAAAGAAAGAAAAAGAAAACAAACAGCTATAGAGCTTGTTATGTTAAACGAGAAAATCACGCAACCTGCATTGGCGATGATTCTATCATTCTTTTCATTTTACTCTTCACTGTCTAGCTCAGCTAACTGCGAAACGTCATACCACCACAATGAGCACCCTCGCTGGCCGCTTCCATATTTACGTGGTCCAGAGTTCAACATCATCAACATCATCACCCTCATCATCCCCATTATCATCACCATCATCATCACCAATATCATCACCATCATCATCACCATTATCATCACCATCATCATCACCATCATCATCACCATTATCATCACCATCATCAACAGCATCACATCATCAGCTTCATCACCATCAACATCATCACCCTCAGCACCATCACCATCATCACCTTCATCACCATCATCACCATCACCATCACCCTCATCACCCTCATCATCACCCTCATCACCATCATCACCATCACCCTCATCACAATCATCATCACCCTCATCACCATCACCATCAACACCCACATCACAATCATCACCATCACCATCATCACCATGATCACCATCACCCTCACCACCATCATCACCATCATCACCATCTCACCATCACCCTCATCACCATAATCATCACCATCATCACCATCTCACCATCACCCTCATCACCATCATCACCGTTATCACCATAATCATCATCACCCTCATCACCATCCCCATCATCACTCTCACCACCATTATCACCATCACCATCATCACCCTCATCACAATTACCATCATTACCCTTTTTACCCTAATCACCATCATCACCATTATCACCATCACCATCATCAGCCTTATCGACATCATCATCATCACCCTCATCACCATAATCATCACCATCATCACCCTTATCACCATCACCATCATCAGCCTTATCAGCATCTCACCATCAACCTCATCACCATAATCATCACCATCATCACCACCTTACCATCACCCTTATCACCATCATTACCATCATCACCATAATCAACATCATCCTCATCACCATCACCATCACCCTCATCACCATCATCACCATCACGATCATCACCCTCATCACCATTACCATCATTACCCTCTTTACCCTCATCACCATCATCACCCTCATCACCCTCATCACCATCAATATCATCACCCTCATCATCCATCACCATCATCACCCTCATCATCCTCATCACCATTACCATCATTACCCTCATCACTACCATCACCCTTATCACCATCACCATCATCAGCCTTATCACCATCACCACTGTCATCACCCTCATCACCATCACCCTCATCGCCATCACCATCATCACCCTCATCACCCTCATCACCCCCATCACCATCATCACACCCATCACGATCACCATTATCACCCTAATCACCCTCATCACTATCACCATCATCATCCTCATCACCATCACTATCATCACCCTCATCTTCATCACCATCATCACCCTCATCACCATCACCATCACCACCCTCATCATCACCATCATCATTATCACCCTCATCACCATCACCATCATCACCCTCATCACCAACATCACCCTCATCACTATCACCATCATCACCATAATGTTCACCATCATCCCTCATCACCATCATCAACCTCATCAGCATCATCACCCTCATCACTATCACCATCATCACCATAATGTGCACCAACACCACCATCATCACCATCATCACCACCATCATCACCATCATCACCATCATCACTATCACCATCATCACTATCGCCATCATCACCATCTCACCATCACCCTCATCACCATCATCACCATCATCACCATAATCATCACCATCATCGCCCTCGTCGCCATCACCATCTCACCATCACCATCATCACCTCCACCATCTCACCATCACCCTCATCACCATCATCATCACCATCTCACCATCACGCTCAATCACCACCATCACCCTCATCACAATCATCACCATCAATATCATTACCTTCAATACCATCATCACCATCATCACCATAATCATCAACATCATCGACGTCTCCCCATCACCCTCATCACCATCATCGCCATAACCATCACCATCATCGCCCTCATCACCATCAACATCCCCCTCATCACCATGATCACCATCACCCTCACCACCATCATCATTACCCTCATCACCATTTTCATCACCATCACCTTCATCACCACCATCATCATCACCATCATTGCCATCAGCATCACCCTCATCACCATCATCATCACCCTCATCACCATTTTCATCACCATCACCTTCATCACATCACCGTCATCACCCTCAGCACCATCAATATCATGACCCTCATCACCCTCATCACCATCATCACCATCACCCTCATCACCCTCATCACTATCATCACCATCACCCTCATCACCATTATCATCACCATCATCACCATCACCACACCGACATAATCATCACCATCACAGTCACCACCATCATCACTATCGTCGTCACCATCTCACCATCACCCTCAACACCATCATCACCATGATCATCACCATCATCATCTCACCATCACCGTCATCACCATCATCATCCTCATAATCACCATCACCATCATGGCGACGCCGTGGCCGAGCGGTTAGCGCGCTCGCCTAGCACCTAGGCGGCCCGGGTTCGATCCCAGGGACCCGCATGTGGTATTCGTGGTGGACGAAGCGGCGTCAGGGCGGGTTGTCTCCGGGTACTCCGGTTTCCCCCGCCATCTCATTCCACCGGTGCTCCATCTTCATGTATCATCAGTGTCACCGCCTGCGGTGCCGTAGTAGTAAAAGCGCACGTTAAACACTACAACAACAACAACAACATCACCATCATTAACCTCAAAAACCTCATCAACATCACCATCATCAAACTCATCACCATCACCATCATAACCGTCATCACCATCACCATCATCACGCTCATCACCATCACCATCATCACAATCACCCTCATCAGCATCACCATCATCACCGTCATCACCATCGCCATCATCAGCCTCATCGCCATCACCATCACCCTCATCAGCATCATCACCCACATCACCATCACCATCGTCACCCTCGTCACCCTCATCACCATCACCATAATCACACTCATCATCATCATCATCATTACAATCATCATCATTACCATCATCACCCTTTGCACCCTCATCACTCTCATCACCATCATCATCACCATCATCACAATCACCGTCATCACCATCATCACCGTCATCATAATCACCATCATCACCCTCATCGCCATCACCATCACCCTCATCACCCTCATCGTCATCATAATCACCATCATCACCCTCATCGCCATCACCATCACCCTCATCACGATCACCCTCATCACCCTCATCACCATCACCATCGTCACCCTCATCACCCTCATCACCCTCATCACCATCACCATCATCACAATCATCATCAACATCATCATTATCATCATCACCCTTAGCACCCTCATCACTCTCATCACCATCATCATCACCCTCATCACAATCACAATAATCACCCTCATCACCATCAACACCCTCATCACCATCACCATTATCACCCTCATCACCCTCATCACCCTCATCACCATCACCATCATCACCGTCATCATCACCACCCTGATCACCCTCATCACCATTACCATCACCCTCATCACCGTCAACACCATCACCAACATCACCTTCTTCACCCTCATCACCATCATCACCATCAGCATCATCACCCTCATCACCATCATCACCCTCATGACCGTCATCATCACCATTATCACCCTCATCACTCTCATCACCATGATCATCATCGTCATCATCACCACCTCACCATCACCCTCATTACCATCATCCCATCATCACCCTCATCACCATCACCATCACCCTCATCACTACCATTATCGCCCTCATCACCATCATCACCATCATCCTCATCACCATCATCATCAACACCCTCATCACCATCACCAACATCACCTTCTTTACCATCAATATCATCACCACAATCACCATCATCATCGCCATCATAATCATCACCATGATCACCATCACCCTCATCACCATCATATTCACCATCTCACCATCGCCCTCATCACCATCATCACTATCATCTCAATAATCATCACCATCATCATCTCAACATCACTGTCATCACCATCATCACCATCTTTACCATAGTCATCACCATCATCATTATCAGCATCACCATCATCACCATCACCATCACCATCATCACCATCTACCTCATCACCATCACCATCATCACCCTCATCACCATGATCACCATCTTCACCATAGTTATCACCATCATCACCATCATCATCACCATCATCACCATCACCATCACCATCACCATCACTATTATCACCATCACCCTCATCACCATCACCATCATCACCCTCATCACCCTCATCACCATCATCACCATCACTCTCATCACCACCATCTCAATAAGCATCACCGTCATCATCACCAACTCACCATCACCCTCATCACCATCATCAGCCTCATTACCATCACCATAATCACCCTCATCACCATCAGCTTCATCATCCTCATGACCATCAACCTTATCACCCTCATCACCATCTCACCATCACCCTCATCAACATCATCTCACCATCACCCTCATTACCATAACCATCATCACCCTCACCACCATCATCACCCTCATCACCATCGCCACCTCACCATCACCCTCATCACCAGCATTACCATCACCATCTCACCATCACCCTCATCACCAATATCATCAACATAATCTTCACCACCACCACCCTCATGACAATCATCACCGTCATCACCATCATCATCACCATCTCACCATCAGCATCAGCACCATCACCACCATCACCCTCATCACCATCACCATCACCCTCATCACTACCATCATCACCCTCATCACCATCATCACCATCACCCTCATCACCACCATCATCAACACCCTCATCACCATCACCAACATCACCCTCATCACCACCATCACCCTCATTACCATCACCATCATCACCCCCACCACCATCATCACCCTCATCACCATCGCCACCTCACCCTCATTACCATCACCATCATCATCCTCACCACCATCACCCTCATCACCATCGCCACCTCACCATCACCCCCATCAGCAGCATTACCAGCACCATCTCACCATCACCCTCATCACCCTCATCATCACCATAATCTTCACCATCACCACCCTCATCACCATCATCATCACCATCATCACCATCATCAGCATCATCATCACCATCATCATCACCATCTCACCATCAGCCTCAGCACCATCACCACCATCACCCTCATCACAATCACCATCACCCTCAACACTACTATCATTGCGCTCATCACTCTCATCACCATCATCATCAACACCCTCATCACCATCACCAACATCACCCTCATCACCATCATCACCATCACCTTGACCACCATCACCATCATCACAACCATCACCATCATCATCGCCATCACAATCATCACCATGATGACCACCAACCTCATCACCATCATATTCACCATCTCATAATCGCCCTCATCACCATCATCACTATCATCTCAATAATCATCACCATCATCATCTCACCATCATCATATCACAATCACCCTCATCACCATCATCACCATCTTCACCATAGTCATCACCATCATCATCAACACCCTCATCACCATCACCAACATCACCCTCATCACCATCGTCACCATCACCTCGACCACCATCACCATCATCACCACCATCACCATCATCATCGCCATCACAATCATCACCATGATCACCATCACCCTCATCACCATAATATTCACCATCTCATAATCGCCCTCATCACCATCATCATTATCATCTCAATAATCATCACCATCATCATCTCACCATCATCATCTCCCAATCACCTACATCACACTCATCACCATCACCATCATCACCGTCATCATCACCACCCTGATCACCCTCATCACCATTACCATCACCCTCATCACCGTCCACACCATCACCAACATCACCTTCTTCACCCTCATCACCATCATCACCATCAGCATCATCACCCTCATCACCATCATCACCCTCATGACCGTCATCATCACCACTATCACCCTCATCACTCTCATCACCATGATCATCATCGTCATCATCACCACCTCACCATCACCCTCATTACCATCATCCCATCATCACCATAATCATCACCATCATCGCCCTTATCACCATCACCATCACCACCGCCACCTCACCATCACCCTCATTTCCATTTACACCATCACCATCTCACCTTCACCCTCATCACTACCATCACGCTCATCACCATCATCACCAACATCACCATCTCACCATCACCCTCATCACCATCATCAGCATCATTAACATAATCATCTCCATCATCACCATCATCAGCATCACCATCACCCTCACCACCATGATCACCATCATCCTCACCACCATCATCATCACCCTCATCACCATCGCCACCTCACCATCACCCTCATCACCAGCATTACCATCACCATCTCACCATCACCCTCATCACCATCATCATCATCATCATCATCATAATCTTCACCATCATCACCCTCATCACCATCATCATCCGGCCTGGGTGCCATGCAAACCAAGGTAGCAGTAAGGTTATGTAAAATTTGTTTGTAGTTTAGGTTAGAGTAGGATAATTGTAAAAGTTGTGTAAAAGAATTGGTACAAATAAATTCATTCATTCATTCACCATCATCATCACCATCATCACCATCATCATCACCATCTCACCACCAGCCTCAGCACCATCACCACCATCACCCTCATCACCATCACCATCACCCTCATCACTACCATCATCGTACTCATCACCATCATCACCATCATCGCCATCACCATCGCCATCATAATCATCACCATGATCACCATCACCCTCATCACCATCATCTTCACCATCGCCCGCATCACCATCATCACTACCATCTCAATAATCATCACAATTATCATCAGCTCATCATCACCCTCATCACCATCTTCACCATATTCATCACCATCATCACCATCAACATCACCATCGTCACCATCACCATCATCACCATCACCCTCATCACCATCACCATCATCACCCTCATTACCCTCACCACCATCATCACCATCACCCTCATCACCATCACCCTCATCACCATCACCCTCATCACCATCACCCTCATCACCATCATCTCAATAATCATCACCGTCATCATCACCAACTCACCATCACCCTCATCACCATCATCATCCTCATTACCATCACCACCATCACCGTCATCACCATCACCTTCATCATCCTCATCACCATCAACATCGTCACCCTCATCACCATCTCACCATCACCCTCATCACCATCATCTCAATAATCATCACTGTCATCACCAACTCACCATCACCCTCATCACCACCATCACCCTCATCACCACCATCACCCTCATTACCATCACCATCATCACCCTCACCACCACCATCACCCTCATCACCATCGCCACCTCACCATCACCCTCATCACCAGCATTACCATCACCATCTCACCATCTCACCATCACCCTCATCACCATAATCTTCACCATCACCACCCTCCTCACCATCATCATCACCATCACCATCATCATCACCAGCTCATCATCACCAGCTCACCATCAATCTCAGCACCATCACCACCATCACCCTCATCACCATCACCATCACCCTCATCACTACCATCATCGCCCTCATCACCATCATCACCATCACCCTCATCACCATCATCATCAACACCCTCATCACCATCACCAACATCACCTTCTTCACCATCACCATCATCACCACAATCACCATCATCATCGCCATCACAATCATCACCATGATCACCATCACCCTCATCACGATCATATTCACCATCTCACCATCGCCCTCATCACCATCATCACTATCATCTCAATAATCATCACCATCATCATCTCAACATCACTGTCATCACCATCATCACCATCTTTACCATAGTCATCACCATCATCATTATCAGCATCACCATCATCACCATCACCATCTCCATCACCATCACCATCATCACCATCTACCTCCTCACCATCACCATCATCACCCTCATCACCATCATCACCATCTTCACCATAGTTATCACCATCATCACCATCATCATCACCATCATCACATTCACCATCACCATCACTATTATCACCATCACCCTCATCACCATCACCATCATCACCCTCATCATCCTCATCATCATCATCACCATCACTCTCATCACCACCATCTCAATAAGCATCACCGTCATCATCACCAACTCACCATCACCCTCATCTCCATCATCAGCGTCATTACCATCACCATAATCACCCTCATCACCATCAGCTTCATCATCCTCATGACCATCAACCTTATCACCCTCATCACCATCTCACCATCACCCTCATCAACATCATCTCACCATCACCCTCATTACCATAACCATCATCACCCTCACCACCATCATCACCCTCATCACCATCGCCACCTCAACATCACCCTCATTACCAGCATTACCATCACCATCTCACCATCACCCTCATCACCAATATCATCACCATAATCTTCACCACCACCACCCTCATGACAATCATCACCGTCATCACCATCATCATCACCATCTCACCATCAGCACCATCACCACCATCACCCTCATCACCATCACCATCACCCTCATCACTACCATCATCACCCTCATCACCATCATCACCATCACCCTCATCACCACCATCATCAACACCCTCATCACCATCACCAACATCACCCTCATCACCACCATCACCCTCATTACCATCACCATCATCACCCCCACCACCATCATCACCCTCATCACCATCGCCACCTCACCCTCATTACCATCACCATCATCATCCTCACCACCATCACCCTCATCACCATCGCCACCTCACCATCACCCTGATCACCAGCATTACCAGCACCATCTCACCATAGTTATCACCATCATCATCATCACCATCATCATCACCATCTCACCATCAGCCTCAGCGCCATCACCACCATCACCCTCATCACAATCACCATCACCCTCAACACTACTATCATTGCGCTCATCACCATCATCACCATCACCCTCATCACCATCATCATCAACACCCTCATCACCATCACCAACATCACCCTCATCACCATCATCACCATCACCTTGACCACCATCACCATCATCACCACCATCACCATCATCATCGCCATCACAATCATCACCATGATGACCATCACCCTCATCACCATCATATTCACCATCTCATAATCGCCCTCATCACCATCATCACTATCATCTCAATAATCATCACCATCATCATCTCACCATCATCATATAACAATCACCCTCATCACCATCATCACCATCTTCACCATAGTCATCACCATCATCATCAACACCCTCAACACCATCACCAACATCACCCTCATCACCATCGTCACCATCACCTCGACCACCATCACCATCATCACCACCATCACCATCATCATCGCCATCACAATCATCACCATGATCACCATCACCCTCATCACCATCATATTCACCATCTCATAATCGCCCTCATCACCATCATCATTATCATCTCAATAATCATCACCATCAGCATCTCACCATCATCATCTCACCATCGTCATCTCCTAATCACCCTCATCACCATCATCACCGTCTTCACCATAGTCATCACCATCATCACCATCACTATCACCATCAACACCATTACCATCATCACTATCACCCTCATCACCATCACGATCAGCACCCTCATCACCCTCATCACCATAGTCACCATCAACCTCATCACCATCATCTCAATAATCAGCACCGTCATCAAGTCACCATCACCCTCATCACCATCATCACCCTCATTACCATCACCATCATCACCCTCATCACCATTACCTTCATCATCCTCATCTTCATCAACATCATCACCCTCATCACCATCTGACCATCATCCTCATCACCATCATCTCAATAATCATCAGCGTCATCATCACCAACTCCCCATCATCCTCATCACCATCATCACCCTTATTACCATCACCATCTTCACCCTCATCACCATCACCTTCATCATCCTCATCACCCTCATCACCATCACCATCATCACCCAAATCACCATCACCATCATCACCCTCATCACCATGACCATCATCACCCTCATCATCACTATCACCCTCATCACCCTCATCACCATCACCATCGTCACCCTCATCACCCTCATCACCATCTTCACCATAATGTTCACCATCATCATCATCATCATCATCATCATCATCTCACCATCAACCTCATAACCATCATCAGCATATCGTCCGATATGACACAATGTTGGAGGACGTTAATTTAAAAAACAAACAACCATCACCAAGATCGCCAACCCCATCACCATCATCACCATCACCACCACCACCATAATCATCATCACCATCATCACCCTCATTACCATCATCATGACCAACATCAGGCTCATCACTCTCATCACCATCACCATCACCATCTCACCATCACCCTCATCACTATCATCACCATAATCATCACCATCATCGCCCTCATCACTATCACCATCTCACCATCACCATCCTCGCCATCACCAAGTCATCATCACCCTCATCACCATCATCACCAGCTCACCATTACCCTCAATCACCATCATCACTTTCATTAGCTTAATCATCTCCATCATCACCATCATCACCACCATCTAACCATCACCCTCATCACCATCATCACCATAATGCCAACCGTCATCATCTCATCACCATCACCATCATTCTCATCACCATGATCACCATCACCCTCACCTCCATTGTCATCACCCTCATCACTATCACCATCAGCCTCATCACCACCATCATCATACCCTCATCACTTTCACCCTCAGCACCGTCACCCTCATCACCATCATCACCGTCAGCACCATCACCATTATCACCCTCATCACCATCACTCTCATCACCACGATCATCACCATCATCACCATCACCCTTATCACCATCATCATCTCCCTCATCACCATCATCACCATCACCATCATCACCATCACCGTCATCACCATGATCACCATCACCCTCTCCACCATCACCATCATCATCAACATCTCACCATCACCCTCATCACCATCATCACCATAATCATCCCCATCATCACCATTATCATCACCATCTCACCATCACCCTCATCACCATCATTACCCTCATGACCATCACCATCATCACCCTCATCAGCCTCGTCACCGTCACCATCATCACCCTCATCACCATCACCATCATCACCCTCATCACCATCATCATCACCCTCATCACCCTCATCACCATCACCATCATCACCCTTATCACCTTCATCACCCTCTTCACCATCACCATCACCATCATCACCCTCATCACCATCATCACCCTTATCACCATCATCACCCTCATCACCATCACCATCACCATCATCACCCTCATCACCATCACTATCATCACCCTCATCACCCTCATCACCATCACCAGCAACAGCCTCATCACCCTCCTCACCAGCATCACCATCAACCTCATCACCATCACCATCATCACCCTCATCACCATCAGCATCATCACCCTCATCACCATCACCACCGTCATGCTCATCACCATCACCATCATCATCCTCATTACCATTACGATCATCACCCTCATCACCATCATCACCCTCATCACCATCACCATCATCACCCTTATCACCATCATCACCATCATCACCCTCATCACCATCACCATCATCACCCTCATAACCCTCATCACCACCATCACCATCATCACCATCACCCTCATCACCATCACCCTCATCGCCATAATCATCTCACCCTCATGACCACCATTACCATCATCACCATCACCATCATCATTATCACTCTCAACATCGTCACCCTCATCACCATCATCACCGTTATCGTCCTCATCACCATCATCACCATCACCCTCATCTCGCCTACCACCTAGGCGGCCCGGGTTCGATCCCAGGAACCCGAATGTGGTATTAGTGGTGGACGAAGGGGCGTCAGGGCGGGTTTTCTCCGGGTACTCCGGTTTCCCCCACCATCTCATTCCACCGGTGCTCCATCTTCATGTATCATCAGTGTCACCGCCTGCGGTGCCGTAGTAGTAAAAGCGGGCGTTAAACACTACAACATTTCATTTTTCACACCCTCATCTCCTTCATCAACATCTCACCATCACCCTCTTCACCATCATCACCATCACTCTCATCACCATCATCACCATCATCACCATCACTCTCATCACCCTCATTAGCATCATCACCCTCATCACCATCATCACCACCATCTTCACCATCTCACCAACACTCTCATCACAATCATCATCATCACCATCACCGTCATCAGCATTATCACCATCAATACCCTCATCACCCTCATCCTCTTCATCACCATGACCCTCATCACCATCATCTCCATCATCATCACCATCTACACCATCATCACGATCATCACCATCACCCTCGTCACCCTCATCACCATCATCATCACCCTCATCATCACCATCTCACCATCATCATCACAATCACCCTCATCACCATCATCATCTCACCATTACCCTCAGCACCATCATCACCATGATTACCATAATCATCACCATCATCACACTCATCACCATCATCATCACCATCATCACCCTCATCACCCTCATCACCATCACTCTCACCATCTCACCATCACCCTCATCACCATCATCATCACCCTTATCAGCCTCATTGTTACCATCACCCTCATCACCCTTGTCACCCTCATCATCACCATCACCCTCATCACCATCATCACCACTATCATCATCACTCATCACCATCATCACCATCACTCTCATCACCATCATCATCACCACCACCACCATCATCACCATCACCGTCATCACCATCAACACCATCACCGTTATCACCATCACCGTTATCACCATCACCCTCATCACCATCACCACCACCATCATCAGCATCATCATCACCATCATCACCCTCATCACCATCAATACCCTCATCACCATCATCACCGTCGTCGTCACCATAATCACCCTTATCACCATCACCTTCATCATCCTCATCTTCATCAACATCATCACCCTCATCACCATCTGACCATCACCCTCATCACCATCATCTCAATAATCATCAGCGTCATCATCACCAACTCCCCATCACCCTCATCACCATCATCACCCTTATTACCATCACCATCTTCACCCTCATCACCATCACCTTCATCATCCTCATCACCCTCATCACCATCACCATCATCACCCAAATCACGATCACCATCATCACCCTCATCACCGTGACCATCATCACCCTCATCATCACTATCACCCTCATCACCCTCATCACCATCACCATCGTCACCCTCATCACCCTCATCACCATCTTCACCATAATGTGCACCATCATCAGCCTCATCACCATCATCATCTCACCATCACCCTCATAACCATCATCAGCATATCGTCCGATATGACACAATGTTGGAGGACGTTAATTTAAAAAACAAACAACCATCACCAAGATCGTCAACCCCATCACCATCATCACCATCACCACCACCACCACCATAATCATCATCACCATCATCACCCTCATTACCATCATCATGACCAACATCAGGCTCATCACTCTCATCACCATCATCACCACCCTCATCACCATCATCACCATCACCATCACCATCTCACCATCACCCTCATCACTATCATCACCATAATCATCACCATCATCGCCCTCATCACTATCACCATCTCACCATCACCATCCTCGCCATCACCATGTCATCATCACCCTCATCACCATCATCACCAGCTCACCATTACCCTCAATCACCATCATCACTTTCATTAGCTTAATCATCTCCATCATCACCATCATCACCACCATCTAACCATCACCCTCATCACCATCATCACCATAATGCCAACCGTCATCATCTCATCACCATCACCATCATTCTCATCACCATGATCACCATCACCCTCACCTCCATTGTCATCACCCTCATCACTATCACCATCAGCCTCATCACCACCATCATCATACCCTCATCACTTTCACCCTCAGCACCGTCACCCTCATCATCATCATCACCGTCAGCACCATCACCATTATCACCCTCATCACCATCACTCTCATCACCACGATGATCACCATCATCACCATCACCCTTATCACCATCATCATCTCCCTCATCACCATCACCATCATCACCATCACCGTCATCACCATGATCACCATCACCCTCTCCACCATCACCATCATCATCAACATCTCACCATCACCCTCATCACCATCATCACCATAATCATCCCCATCATCACCATTATCATCACCATCTCACCATCACCCTCATCACCATCATTACCCTCATGACCATCACCATCATCACCCTCATCAGCCTCGTCACCATCACCATCATCACCCTCATCACCATCACCATCATCACCCTCATCACCATCATCATCACCCTCATCACCATCACCATCATCACCCTTATCACCTTCATCACCCTCTTCACCATCACCATCACCATCATCACCCTCATCACCATCACCATCATCTCCCTCATCACCATCACCATCATCACCCTCATCACCATCATCACCCTTATCACCATCATCACCCTCATCACCATCCCCATCACCATCATCACCCTCATCACTATCATCACCCTCATCACCCTCATCACCATCACCAGCATCAGCCTCATCACCCTCATCACCAGCATCACCATCAACCTCATCACCATCACCATCATCACCCTCGTCACCATCAGCATCATCACCCTCATCACCATCACCACCGTCATGCTCATCACCATCACCATCATCATCCTCATTTCCATTACGATCATCACCCTCATCACCATCATCACCCTCATCACCATCACCATCATCACCCTTATCACCATCATCACCATCATCACCCTCATCACCATCACCATCATCACCCTCATAACGCTCATCACCACCATCACCATCATCACCATCACCCTCATCACCATCACCCTCATCGCCATAATCATCTCACCCTCATGACCACCATTACCATCATCACCATCACCATCATCATTATCACTCTCAACATCGTCACCCTCATCACCATCATCACCGTCATCGTCCTCATCACCATCATCACCATCACCCTCATCTCGCCTACCACCTAGGCGGCCCGGGTTCGATCCCAGGAACCCGAATGTGGTATTAGTGGTGGACGAAGCGGCGTCAGGGCGGGTTTTCTCCGGGTACTCCGGTTTCCCCCGCCATCTCATTCCACCGGTGCTCCATCTTCATGTGTCATCAGTGTCACCGCCTGCGGTGCCGTAGTAGTAAAAGCGGGCGTTAAACACTACAACATTTCATTTTTCACACCCTCATCTCCTTCATCAACATCTCACCATCACCCTCTTCACCATCATCACCATCACTCTCATCACCATCATCACCATCATCACCATCACTCTCATCACCCTCATTAGCATCATCACCCTCATCACCATCATCACCACCATCTTCACCATCTCACCAACACTCTCATCACAATCATCATCATCACCATCACCGTCATCAGCATTATCACCATCAATACCCTCATCACCCTCATCCTCATCATCACCATGACCCTCATCACCATCATCTCCATCATCACCATCTACACCATCATCACGATCATCACCATCACCCTCGTCACCCTCATCACCATCATCATCACTCTCATCATCACCATCTCACCATCATCATCACAATCACCCTCATCACCATCATCATCTCACCATTACCCTCATCACCATCATCACCATGATTACCATAATCATCACCATCATCACCCTCATCACCATCATCATCACCATCATCACCCTCATCACCCTCATCACCATCACTCTCACCATCTCACCATCACCCTCATCACCATCATCATCACCCTTATCAGCCTCATTGTTACCATCACCCTCATCACCCTTATCACCCTCATCATCACCATCACCCTCATCACCATCATCACCACTATCATCATCACTCATCACCATCATCACCATCACTCTCATCACCATCATCATCACCACCACCACCATCATCACCATCACCGTCATCACCATCATCACCATCACCGTTATCACCATCACCCTCATCACCATCACCACCACCATCATCAGCATCATCATCACCATCATCACCCTCATCACCATCAATACCCTCATCACCATCATCACCGTCGTCGTCACCATAGTCACCCTCATCACCATCACTATCATCACCATCATCACCCTCATAACCATCATCACCATCATCATCCCTACCGCCACCATCAGTGTCATAATCGTCATCACCCTCATAACCATCATCACCATCAAGTCAAATTTCATTTCCATAGAAAATGTGGCTAAATTGTTTAATGTTTTCGGTAGGCTGTGTCTTGTTAGGTATTTTTACTTTGTCTACTACATATAGTAAGTAGTGGAAGTATTATATTCCTCTCACAATTTCGGTGTTGAAATTTTACTGGAAATGCATGTTTTGAGACCCCTGAATTTGGAAGAAAAAAAAGCATATTTTTAAAAAGGTCCGTGTGTGTTTCTGTGGACAGTATAACTCAAAAACGAAAAGTCGCTTAAAGCCAAAGTTGGTATTTAAGCTCAATATCTTTTAGGGATGTAACACGAAGGTTTTGAGGAAAATTCCTCCACCCTAAACTATGATTTACATTGAAAATTTTTCGAACATTTTGATTTTCTTAGAAATGGCTCTAATGATTTTGATTAAAATGTTTTTGATTAAGATGTTTTTATGGCAAATTAAATTTTTATTTTGAATTTTCTGGCCATAGCATCTGTAGTCCTATTTGCTCTGGATGACCTTTGCATAACTGGTAAATCGTAAGAGATAGACCAAAGCTTACTACCTATACAGAAATCCAGATTTCGTAAAAGCACACAATTTATGCCGAAATGAATTTTTTTCATCGAGAGAACCATTTGTGAGATATTCTTTGTTATTTGTATGAGTTTCGCAGTACTTTAACATTTCTCAAACGAAGGTCGTTATTCGCTTTTTATCTCTTGGCCGTGCAAAGATAATGGGATTTTAAAGCTTTAAAGGATTTGATTACCGCTCAAAGCCTGCTGTATTCCCATATTCCCTTTGTGCCTACAAGAAAATAAACAATAAGATAAATTCTGCAAGTGTTTATCTCAACTAACACGAAGAAGAATGAGGAATTGGGGTTTGTAAGAGTAGTTAGTGCAAGAGTAGAGAAAGTCATGCGAGTGCAAGACATCAGATTTTTATAGATAGTATCATGGAGGCATTAATTTACTTTTGAATACTATGTATTTACTGAGTAAGTCTGTATCATTAAGCATGCTTAAGAGTTTGACATTACCTGATGGGGTCTAAATTTCACTTTAAAAAGTAGAGTCTAATACAATAGTTTTAAACTTAATTTTAGAGCTGCTACTACCACATTTGTTTACATTTACAACACTCCTGTGATTTTGTGGTTTTATTTAAAATTCTAGATTTTGATGCTGTTTACAGTCTGAAGACCGTTTTAAAAGGCTTATTTTAGGGAAAGTTTGCCAGCGGTTTGGCAGCATAAAATGTTTTATTTTGTCTTTCTCTACTGCTCACCTACTGTGAGCGAAGGAAGGATTATATTCCATCCAAAAATTCAATATCGAGATTTCACCGGAAACACGCGTTTTTAGGTTTCACTGCGTTACACTCAGAAGTTATATATATATGATATCGCGTATCCCGGAAACGGCTCTAACGATTTGGATCCTATTTTGTGCTCAAATAAGGTTTTGTTTTTTAAGTTTATCTATATAGGTGATTGACCACCTCCGTAACGCAGTTGGTAGCGCTCTTGCCTCTGGCGCGGAGGACCCACGTTCGTACCAGCATGGGGATTTTATCCCCTCTGGGAGGTCTGGCACGGGGTGCACTCAGCCTCGTTAGGTCCTGGGGAGACCAATTGAAGAGCTACTTGATGGAGAAGTAGCGGCCCCAGGTCTAGAAGACCGCATAACTGGCCGGGAGGGCTCGGGGCGCTGACCACGTCCCACCCTCCAGTACTGCACCTCACCAATGACGCCTGTAGTGGGCAGAGGTGGGGGACGTAGCGGCTGGGCGGTAGGCCTTGGCCCTTCGTGGGCTGTCGCGCCGGGGTTATACAGGTGATTTTCCTGAAAAAACGCGATTTTACAAAAAATGAAATAGCACTTTTTATTCGCTCTTCTACAGAACAATTCTTGTACATATACTTCGCGTATCTTGGAAACAGCTCTAAAATTTTGGATCAAATTTTGTATTCACATAAGATTTTGATTTTGTCCAAATAGTTGTCGCTCCTTAAAAAAAAGCTATTTTCCACACACACACACACACACACACACACACACACACACACACACACACACACACACACACACACACACACACACACACACACACACACACACAAACACACACACACACAAACCTTTTTATTCCCTCTTCTACAAATTAGTCACAAAATTTTCTATATGTTTGAAATAAGACATCTCTTTCCCTACTCATTCTTCCACGAGCAATTTTCCTAAAAGACTCGATTTTACACAAAAATGTTTTAATTCCTCTTCTACAAATAAGTCATACAAGTTTCTGCACGTTTGAAATAGAAATGCTACGTATTACATTCACACTCTCTTCTCTACTCAATTTTAGGCAACACATTCACATCTCTTTCTCTACTCACTCTTCTACAAACAATTCATATCATCTATATGTGTATATCTACAAAATGGATGTGTGTATACCAGGTTGGTTCACCTGTTCCTTATTATTTTTGGAGATTGGCAACACTTCATGCTCTGAAAGCAACATGGTTGGAATTACCGTGCTTGTCGACCATTTGGTACCCATACAAATCTAGCCTGCTCTTCATGCGAAAATGGACCTTAGACCTTAGCATTCCAAAAGCATGCGCTGCTGAGGTCTTTTTTCCCATGAAGAGCAGGCTAAATTTGCATGGTTACCAAATGGTCGACAAGCACGGTAATTCTGACCCTGTTGATTTCAGAGTATGAAGTGTTGCCTCTCCCAAAATAATAAGCCACAGGTGGACCTCCTTGTGTGTAGCCGTTAATGTCGAAAACCACTGTACCGATCACCGCGAAATTCGGCACGTATACCTATGTAGTTTTTCATGGCGAAGGTTCTTATGCTATCCATTTTACTATACAGTATATTACTTTCACATGGTTTTCTCTTCTCGCCTTTCTTTTACATAACACATTTATATATCCTTCTCTACTCGCCCTTCAACATAAAATTCATACATTTTGTATGATTGAAATATAAATGCAACGCATTAAATTCACATGGTTTTCTCTATTCACTCTTCTTTTACAAGACGCGATCACACTTCTTTCTCTACTCGCCCTTTAACATACAATTCATACAATTTCCTACATGTTTGAAATAGAAATGTAAGATACCTACTATATTCACACTATTTTCTCTACTCACTTTTGTTTTACATAAGAATTCACACGTTTTTCTCTACTCGCTCTTCAATCATATGATCCATAGACATATAAATGGACATTGGTATATATGAGGTTTATGAAAGATAAACTCCAAAACCGGTTGACCGATCACCAAGAAAGAAATATGTAGATGTGCCAATTTTCATGGTGATAGACACATCTAAGTTTATTTATTTATTTATTTACTTATTTATTTATTTATTTATTTATTTATTTATTTGTTTGTTTGTTTGTTTGTTTGTTTGTCTGTTTATTTGTTTATTTATTTATTTGTTTATTTATTTATTTATTTATTTATTTATTTATTTATTTATTTATTTATTTATTTATTTATTTATTTATTTATTTATTTATTTATTTATTTATTTATTGATTGATTGATTGATTGATTTATTTATTTATTTATTTATTTATTTATTTATTTATTTATTTATTTATTTATTTATTATTTATTTATTTATTTATTTTTTATTACTTATTTACTTATTTAATTATTTACTTATTTACTTATTTACTTATTTACTTATTTATTTATTTATTTATTTACTTATTTACTTATTTATTTATTTACTTATTTACTTATTTACTTATTTACTTGCTCACTGGCTCACTGGCTCACTGGCTCCCTGGCTCCCTTGCTCCCTGGCTCCCTTGCTCCCTTGCTCCCTTGCTCTCTTGCTCTCTTGCCCCCTTGACCCCTTGCCCCTTGCTCCCTTGCTCCCTTGCTCCCTTGCTCCCTTGCTCCCTTACTCCCTTACTCCCTTACTCCCTTACTTCCCTTACTTCCCTTACTTCCCTACTTCCTTACTTCCTTACTTCCTTACTTACTTACTTACTTACTTACTTACTTCCTTACTTCCTTACTTACTTCCTTACTTACTTACTTACCTACTTACGTACTTACCTACTTACTTACTTACTTACTTACTTACTTACTTACTTACTCGCTCACTCGCTCACTCGCTTACTCGCTTGCTCGCTTACTCCCTTACTCCCTCACTCCCTCACTCCCTCATTTCCTCACTCCCTCATTCCTTCACTCCCTCACTCCCTCACTCCCTCACTCCGTCACTCCGTCACTCCCTCACTCACTCACTCCCTCCCTTCCTCCCTTCCTCCCTCCCTTCCTCCCTTCCTCCCTTCCCCCTCCCTCCCTCCCTACCTACTTACCTACTTACTTACTTATTTATTTATTTATTATTTTTTTATGGAGGTTTTTATGCAATCCATTTTACTCCGCAAAGTATTACATTCACATAGTTTTCTCTACCATCTTTTCTTTTACATAACATTCATGTATCCTCTTCTACAAGCAATTCGTACATTTTTCTATACGTTTGAAAAACATAATGCAACGTATAACATTTACTCGGTTTTTTCTGCTCAGTTTTACTTTCTCTACTACGTATAAAACATAAAGAACAGTATTCCACACACAAATTCCATGTCGAGATTCCACCGGAAATATACTTTTGAGGACCCCTGAATCCAAAAGAAGCATTTTGAGGACCCCTGAATCCAAAAGAAGCATTTGTAGTAAAAGGCCCATGTATGTGTGTGCGCGCGCGCGCGCATGTTTGGGTGTGTGTGTGTGTGCGTGTGTGTGTGTGTGTGTGTGTGTGTGTGTGTGTGTGTGTGAGTGTGTGTATCTTGTCAGTCTGTGGAGAGCATAACTCAAAAATGAAAAGTCGGTTAAAAACCAAAGTTGGTTTAATGTCTTTCAAGAATGCGACACGAAGATTTTGAAGAAAATTCCTATATCCTAAACTACCCTTTACATGAGAAATGTTTCGAAAATTTTGATTTTATTGAAAATGGCCCTAACAATTTTGATTAAAATGCCATATGCTTGTGATATTTTTATGCCAAATGAAATGTATATCTTGAATTTTCTGGCTATAGCTCATGTAGTCCTGTTTACTATGGATGACTTTTGCGTAACTAGTGAACCCTATGGGATAGACCAAATCTTACTATACAAAAACTGAAGATCTTGCTAAAACGCACAATTTATGTCACAATATATATATTTGTAGAGCAAGCTGTTTCGGAGATATTCTTTGTTATTTGTGTGGGTTTGGAAAATGTATACTTCCGTGGAATGGAACATTCAATTTTTTATATTTAACCGTGCAAAGAGAACGGAATCTGATAGCGTTAAAATGTTTGACTGTCGCTCGAAGCCTATCTATTGTAATCCCCTTTCACCTACAAAGAAAGAAGCAATAAAATAATTTCTGCAAATGTTTATCTCAACTAACATGAAGAAGATATAGGAATAATGGTTTGTAAGAATGGTTAGGACAAGAGTAGAGAAAGTCATGTGAGTGCAACAATTCAGATTTTTCTTTTACGAAACACAATAACACTTCTTTCTCTATTCCCTCTTCCACAAACAGTGCATTCCATTTCTATATGTTTGAAACAGAAGTGCAGCGCATTACATTCCACGATTTTCTCTACTCAGTTTTCTTTTATTAAACACAGTCACATTTCGTTCTCTACTCCCTCCTCAACGATCATTTCATAAATGTTGCATATGATTGCAAGAGAAAGGTGTATTACATTACACGACTTTGTCTACTAGCTTTTCTTCCTGTAGTGTATGTTATTGTTCAGCGGCAGATGGAAGTCGAATTGAGAAATGTAAACTTGGTAATGGAAAAGATGAAAACGGGAATGTCGATATGAAGACACGGCTATTGGAGAAGATTAACGAGCAACTGGCCGGGGTGATGGAAGACTGTAAGAACTCGGCGGAAACATAAAGGACCTTGGCCTACGTGTTAGCGCCATGGAAATTAGAGTCGACGGCAGCGCCAAAGAACTGAACTCCATGGTGGAACAAATGCTCGACGAAAAATTCAAACTAGGCGGATGTTATGGGGGAGGTCTATGTTTAGCAGTGGGTGTCTTACGGTTGAAATGATGATGATACTTATGAAGTATTTATATGTATCTCTCTCTTATATCACAGAAACGGCCCTCACGATTGCGAACATAATTTATATTTAGTTAACGTTTTAAGCCCTAGAAGTCCTACATAACGGGGTGGTAATCTAAGTAAGTTAACATTTTGCTTTTCAAGTTTATCCTAATATGTATCTTCTCCCAGAAAACACGATTAAAAAAAGAACGCTGAGAGAAGCTCAGTCGCCCAGGTACTTATGTTATAAACCAGGACGCTGTATGCTGGCCTTACAGATCCATACTCTTTCCATGATATTGCCACTGAGTAGCTACAGCCCTATAAAAATGAAAAAGCCTTGAAAAATTCAAACCAATACGAATAGATGTCTTCGAAATGGCTGATACCTTACAGAAAGTTACTTGAAATAAGTTGAATATTCTGAAGAGTTCTAAAACTTTTGCGGTTTTTTTTTTTTTTTTTTCCTATTTCTTATGTTTGTCTGTTATACACAATTCCTTCCCAATGAAGAGGACTTCACAGGTTATTCCCAGAAAATTTGAAGTATGCATTTTACTTCTGGCCTAAATATTTTAAATATACCAGGTGGCCCATCTCATCCGTCTTTAAATATGTAGGTATCCCTTCGTACGTTAAAACAGTTGCAGAACGCAACGGCGCAATTCCAGTAATAGAGACGGCAGTGGTGTGTGCGAACTTCGTTCTGCCTCTCAGCGAAGAGGAGATATGACAGGGAGTTCTAAGGCTTGAACTAGCATGTGTATAGCCTGTAATAATAGAGGATGACAGTATAAACAACTGAAAAGGTCTTATAATGTTTTGCACTTTACCTACGGGATCTTTATTTTCCAGGGAATACATTCACTTCTGTATGCTGCTATTGCCTAGCATATTGCCTCTTTTTAATGTATCACTACATTATTTTATAATGAACGCGCTGGGGCTGTCTGGTTTTGCCTTTACATCATATATCTCAGAATTGTTGCTGTATTTTTTTTTAATTAGTAAATATATGACAAGCATTGATACATTACTAGAAGTAACAGCAGCAGATTTAGTGGATGGACTGCTAGCTTTTATTTTCACTATGGTTTTCAGTAAATGCAAAATAAATGCCACAGAGGTTTGTCAAAGTGTATTGACCAAATAATGGTAAATGATGAACAAAAATTCTGCAGTGGATATAATCAGTGCATAATATTGTAATTTGTATTGTATATTCATAGACTTTGAGTGAAATAAATATACTCATATCCCAAATATGTTTTCTGTGCTGTTTTGCAACACATAGTTTTACTATTCCTGTAGTGATATACATAGGATGTGAGTAAGTTCTCACAACAGTGGTCAGCAGTGAGAGAGTCCTAACAAACTAAATTTTTTAATATTTGTGTTATCTAGCTGTTTATTTGTGTTCAATTTGAAGCTGAACTTCCAAACAAAGAGTTATATAAAGGTGGGGGGGGGGGGGGTGTAGTGAAAAGTATACCAGGTGAGTCAGCTGCCCCTTATTCTCGAGTTTTATGCAATCCGCATTTTATAGTCCAACATGAAAACATCGACCCCATTACTAGGTTCTACCCGCGTATTTAACATGGATGTTAAACACTCGATGAAATTAGTACTAATATAGATATTATCACATCGCCTTTTAATATATTCGTAATTAGACAGCTACAGTTTGCACTTCTGCAAATGTTTACTGGAACCAGCGGAATATTTACATGACACGTTACTAGATAACTCAGTTGGAACGAGCGCAACACTTCAAAGTAACCTGTCTGCTGTGAAGGTGGTTCAAATCACCTGCATGTACTAATTTTTTTTACCGTGCAATCCTCACAATTTACAAATTATTATTCTGAAAACTGTTATTATATTCATTTTTATTGTTTTATTTATGTTTTATGGCATTGTTTGATGTTTCTTTATTGGTGAACTACAATTATGTAGTTGTTTAAACACACCTATAGGTAGGTGCAATTGAAATAAGAATCTTTATACACATTTGAACACAGAAAGCAAGGAAATTACATTGTCAGAGTTTAACATGGAGGTTAAACTCAATTTTGCAGACAATGAATCATTGTGCTATTAAAAATGTTTCATAGTGATATGTTTTGTGGCGCTGGAATGACCCTTTTTCTATTCCTGGAACACGACTCCTCTAACGAAGCAAGTGCTCGAACTGATGACCTTCTAGGGTAATGCACGCCTGGGCACGCTGTTGGATGGAGTCCCTGGCTTGGTGTAGCATGGCGGGTTGAACATTTCTACAGACCACTGTAATACGCTGAGGAAGGGTTTCTAGATTGCCCAGCTCCTCTGCATAAATGCGTTCTTTTAAATAATCCCAGAGAAAGAAGTCAAGGGGTGTCAGTTCAAGTGATCTGGTAGGCCAGGGGACTGGTCCTTGTCTTCCTATCCAATGCTCAGGATGTGCAGCATTCAAACGATTGCAGACGATCCTCGACCGATACGGAGGAGCGCCGTTGTGTTGAAACCACATCGTCATTCGCTCCTGCAGTGGCACGTTCCCTAATAATAAGGGGTGAGCTACGGAGGAATTCCAGGTAGCGTGCTCCTGTTAGATGTCCCTCGAAGAATAATGGTCCAACAAGGTGGTCTCCCAAGATCCCACACCAGACATTTACATCCCACTGCTCTTGGAATGCTGCCTCCCTTACCCAATGAGGATTATCAACACTCCTATAGCGTATATTGTGACGATTTTCAGTTCCATTGTTGTGGAATCTTGATTCGTCAAAATACAATATCCTGGATGCGAATCCCACATCACTTGCTATTCTCTCCAGCAACCATTCACAAAAGGTTACTCGAGCTTCGAAATCTCTCCCGTGAAGTGCTTGGTGTAGGTACAAAACGAAAAGGATGAAACTTATTAGTGTTCAATATTCACACTACAGAGGATTGGCTGATGTTCACCTCCTGAGCAACTTACCGTGTACTAGCATGCGGATTGTTCTGGGTGGCGTTCAAAACTGCTTCTGCATTAACACCCGATGTTGCTGGTGCGTGTCTATGAGGAGGCATTCTTGCAAGTGGCACTGTTACACGCAGACGCCTTTCAACATTCCGGAAGGTGTTTGCTGTTGGTTGTCGTCTGTTCGGATATCTCTCCCGATATAGATGCTGAGCCGCTGGTGTATTTGTTCTTGCTTCTCCGCAGATCAAAAGCATATCTACGTAGTCGTATGTCGAATACATAATGAAGGACTGGCACAAAATATCGTGCGACATAATACGTGTGGAGAACGCAGGGGTCGGCATTCGGAACACACTACATCATGCCAGTCCAGTGGGGCAGAGGTCATTATATCGGTTCAATTACAAAATTCAGACAACCAAAAACGATTTAAATTATAATGTCCTAAACCCTGAGGGGCTTTATAATTAGATTATTGTGAATTCGGTTTCCAAGTTTTGATGAACATAAGAAAAAAAGATATTTACAATGCTGAGACTCGAACCTGTGTCATTGGGGGTTAGTGGAGGGTACACGTCACATTCCTATTTAGCTATTTCGAGACTTGACTGAAAGCACGCACCGCGTGGAATAGTAGGACTTGTATGCCTGGCGCTATGCCATTGCCATCTCGCAAGTTTTTGTGCTGGATTTAGCCTTTTAAGACACTTTTAATCATTTACTGGGCGTTTTAATATTATTACTTAAATGTCAAAAGCTGTTATGCATATTAATTGAGATGCACGAGGCGTAATTCACGAAAAAATGTAAATAAACTGTTGTTTAATAATATGTCCGTTTTGACTGTACGGGCCCATGATGGATGAGGCGTGTCTCTAAATTTTTCCTAACTTTTGGCAGCCAACCCCTGCTCTAAGTACAAGAATCCACCATTTTCTTTTTAGCTGACGTTGTTAGTGTACTCATATGATAGGTCTATTTTTTCAGAGGCATCTACTGAATTACGTTGCTATGTATAATCTAATAAAAAGTTTGTAAAATAGACCGGAAACCGGAATTCGTTCTCAGTAAACGAGTCGTATGTTTTTGAGGTGTACTTTAGCGAGGAGTACGTTCTGTCCCTTAAACCACTGTTGCTCTCAATTTTGTGCATTCCTCTCTTTAAGAACGTCAAGCAATACATTTTAGTAAGCGCAAAACTGGACTAAGACGCACATGCCGTTAGATGGGTGGCCTACCTTCCAAAAAAATAAGACGCGGCTGACTCACCTGGTATTTTGTTCCAAAACATAACAACAGAATGTTCTGAGCATAATAATGAAATCTAAAACAATGCTTTAGATAGCATTAATCTTAACTGGTGTATTATGCCTCTGTTTTTGTTAAAATGGGCATTCACATTTTTTACGCTTGTATGCTTGCTTCTGTAAAAGTTGCCATATTCTGAGCCACTTTCTTTGTAATACAGTCATATTGCATTTATTTGCATCTGTGAAACTTACTTATATATATTTAAATGCATAACAATTTTGTTGTTTTAACTTCTTCATTTATGAGCATCATCAAAACATAAAATGCACATAAATTTAAAACTATTTATTGTTCCAATAACATTATTTAATAGGCTTAGAATAACTACAGCTCCACATTCTACCATATTTATAGCACTATTTTAGTTTCTCACAATTAATACATGCAAAAATAGGCAAAAATTAGACACGTTTTTATAAAATACATTGATTGTTATCCTATCTTCAATGCCATCTTTGTGAATTTGATTGGAACTGTGGAGTACGCGGCCATGATCGCCCACGGCGCTCGACTGCTGCCATATTTAAATCAGCGCTCAGACGTGTAGTGCTGTGCGAGGCTGGCTCCTCAGTAACGCCAGAGGCTCGCATTCGACAGGTTGTGGTTCCGTGGTCGACCTCCCTGACCCATGGATTTTTTCGGGAGTTTTCCTGGGTCGCTAGGGCAATGTTGGGAAGAATAATTACATTTCGCAAATTTTCTGTCTCCATTTTACCTCACTTCTCATCTCACTTCACCTTTCAGCTGGTTTGTTGTTTCAGGGTTCTAAGTGTCGGGGGAGTTTCAGCGTGAATAGCAAGTGCTTGCTATTCACCTGCAAATCCTCATCCTCCGGACCGGGGAGGTCTCCGGATCCCGGAACTCCAGGAGAACTGTGAGCCCGCAGGGAGGCAGCGGGTGTACGAGCCCCATCAGAGTGTTCACATCTGTAGTTGTTCTCTCCCCAGGTCTGACCACCCGTCGTATCTTCTCAATTTGCCCCTCCCTCCCAGGGGGCACCCCATCGCCCGTCAGGGGCATAGGCACAAAAGATTTCATTGGTCGAGGAGCTAAGTCCCCCTTCGGGCCTTGTCCATAGATTCTATCTGCTGTCAGGCCTATAGTGTAATGGACTACACATTTTCTGGTGCGTATGGTTCCCCGGAAGTGACAAATTCGCTTCCTGCCCGGTCTTCAATTTCATATCCGTGATCTCAACCGCCCTCTCGCCAATTCCCAGTTCATCTTCAGATTGCTGTCCCAGAACTGTCACGTTCTACGCCTGGTCCATCTTCAGGTACCAATCCTGGACCATCCTCACGTTCTAGACTAACTTCCAACCTTCCTGAATTATCTTCCAGCAACTTGCCTCCAACGAATAAGTTTCAACAAATGGCAACTACATTAGAGAAGTATATGACTCATCTTCTTCCACTTCTGAATCTTCGAGATCAGCAGCATCACTTATGAAGAATCAAGGCTTGTTCCGACACTAAAAAGCATCATCAGAAATCACGGCAGAAAGAACATTGCAAGAGAACTGACAAGCGCAGAAAGTATTGTATCCCACCCAGAAATTCAATGTCAAGATTTCACTGGAAATATGTTTGAGGCTCCCTGAACCTAAAAAACAAAAAAGGTCCGTGTGTACGTGACTATCTGTCCATGAGCGTCGGCAGATATTTTTCCAGGGGGGGCCACATGTTTGAAATTTGCAATCAGATAATATCAATTCACTATTTTGCTGTCAAAATTTATCATATTCGTTGCATATAACCTTGTTAATTTGTGGTAAATAGAAATTGATCTTTTAAAATAGTAGTTTAATAGTCAGTAATTGATTGCACATTAAGTTGACCAACTTCCAGGGAGGGGCCGCGGCCCCCCCTTGCCCCCCCTTCGCGACGCCCATGTATCTGTCTGTGTGTCTGTCAGTCTGTGGACAGCATAGCCCAAAAACGAAAAGTTGGTTAGATACCAAAGTTGGTATTTAAGTTTAATGTTTTTCAAGGATGCGACACGAATATTTTTAAGAAAATTGCTCCACCCTAAACTACCCTTTACATAGGTAAATTTTCAAAACTGTTGATTTTATTGCAAATGACAAACGATTTTGATTAAAATGACATATGTTTATTACAAATGAAATCTATATCTTGAATTTTCTGGCTATAGCCCATGAAGTGCTATCTACTCTGGAAGACTTTTGCATCAGTGGTAAACCGCAAGAGACAGACAAAATGTTACTATACAAAAAATGTAGATCTTGCTAAAACACACTGTTTATGTTCAAATAAAGTTTTTGTAGAGTGAACCATTTCGGGAATATTCCAGGTTATTTGTGTGAGTTTTGGGGAGCATAGTTCTGTCAAATGGAACATCGTTATTCATTTTTACTTTCTCTGCTGGTAAGTAGAAGGAAGTATTGTATTCCACCCAAAACTTCGATGTCGAGATGTCACCGGAAATATATGTTTTGAGACCCCCTGAATCCCATTTTTAGAAAAAGGTCCGTTTGTGTGTGTCTGTCTGTCAGTCTGTCTGTCTGTCTGTCTGTCTGTCTGTCTGTCTGTCAGCCTGTGGACAGCATAACTCAAAAACGAAAAGTAGATTAAAAACCAAAGTTGGTATTTAAATTTAATGTCTTTCAAGGATGTGACACGAAGACTTTGAAGAAAATAGCCCCACCCTAAACTACCCTTTAGATGGAAAATGTTTCAAAAATTTTTATTTTCTTGAAAATGGCTCTAACGGTTTCGATTAAAATGTCGTGTGTTTGAGATATTTTTATGACAAATAAAATGTATATCTTGAATTTTCTGGCTGTAGCCCCTGTAGTCGTATTTACTCTGGACGACTTTTGCATAACTGGTAAACCGTTAGAGCTAGACAAAATTTTACTCCACAAAAATGTAGATCTCGCTAAAACACACAATTTATGCCTGAATACATTTTTTTAGAGTCATTTCGGAGATATTCCTTGTTATGTGTGTCAGTTTCGGAAAACTTGAAAACTTTGGTGAAATGGAACATCGTTGTTCATTTTTTATATGTTAAGTGTGCAAAGAGAAAGGAATCTCAAAGCTTTAAAAGAGTAGACTGTCGCTCAAAACCTACTGTATTCTAATATTCCCCTTGCACCTACAAGGGAATAAGCAATAAGATAATTTGTACAAATGTTTATCTCAACTAACACGAAGATATAGGAATAAGAGGTTGTAAGAATGGTTAGTACACAAGTAGAGAAAGTCATGTGAATGCAACACTTCAATTTTATTTTCGTTTGTAACGGCAATAATTATTATAATGAAAATTAGGGCCAGAAGAGGGTGCAGTGTGGTTCTATGAGGAATGTATTGAGTTGGAAGGTGATTCATTCCAACGTAATGAGTGTTGCAAATGAAACTTCTATATACTATATTTTTGTTACCATGTTGTATTAGATTTGAATTATTCATAGTATTAACTCAGCAGTTTATCTGACTTGCATTGTTCCATTAAGTGAATTGTTATTTCCATATAGCGACTTGGAAATAGGATTGATTGTTTTTTGTGTAATAACATTTGGTGCATTACTAATGCCTACCTACAGAGTTTTGAGTTTATCATAAGTGTATGATTGCTAAAACTCCCACATAGCAACTGTGAATGCAACGACAGCGCTGCTTGTAATTGTCAATTTAAAAAGCACCCTACTTATACTCCTAGCAACTACACCCATGTTACTTTAATATTGGGCATTTACTGAGTGTGCTGTAAAGAAGAACTGCACTTAGATGGATCGGAGTTGGATGTTGGTTCGTACACTGTTTGAAATGTTACGGTCTCAAGCTTCAAATGAATTTGTTTCAGGAAAATGGGAAGTGGTATAAATATTTGGTGTTCATATTTGTCACGTTTACCTTATGCGTTCTGGTGGTATTTGAGTTTGCCATAACACGATAAAGCATTGTGTAACATTAATATATAAAAGAACAAAATAATGGAACAGGAATAAATGTACACTAAACATAACAGTGCGTTAGGATTTCAGGGATCATGCTCCTGCATTGGCACCATTAATCCCTAAAGGACATGAGAAGAAGGGCGGGGATTCGGCATGGGATTAAAAAGAACAGCACGCTACCATTTTGGTAAAAGTTAATTAAACGAAGTGCCCCAGATGACACCGCCCTTAGGGGAACTGTGAATTCAAATAGTAAAAGAGGAAACATTATTGGCTAGATTTTAGATGCACACTTAACTCGTAGCAACTCAGTTGTAGGTGAGATGCATACCCGTAATTCGTTGTACCGTAACACAGGTATGTAAAAAAAGTATTATAATACATAATGCTGCTAAAACTTCTATACCATCGATGCAGCCACCTTTTCAAAACTAAAGCAGATGTATCAAAGTTATTTTTTAATTTATTTGTTATAGCTAAGATTAGGATTTGTTTGTTACCTTAGTATACCTAGTATAGTATAACATAACACCAGAAAAAAGCGTAATGTGACAGAATCTGTGAAAAACTTCGTGAGTTTGCAATAGAATAGAGCAATTTTTATTTATTAGTCACATGATTTCCCTGGCGTATTTACTTAACTTTTTTTCTACTGGTTTTGATTGAGTGAGATAGTGCGTCAAGTTTTTTAACTCCTAAATGCATTTGGCATTTCTTCACACTGTTGTTTACTTAGCAACAGCAAGATCAAGTTTGCTTCTGGCCCTAAAATTATGTTTATCTGAGCTGATTTGGGAGGGTGGCGTATATTTGATTGGTTGGAGGGATGGTGAATAAGTAAATTAATAAATCTGGAAGTGTAAATGGTTTTGCTTGCCTGAATATATTTCTGCAGGAATCACCGTGATTTAGGTTCCCTAATACTGCTTGTTTTTATATCATTAATAATTTATTAATATCTGTTTTAGACTTATTTCCTATATTTTAATACCATCAGTTAAATGCGACTAGGATAACAAATTTACTTAATTTACAGTTTTAAAAATGTTATTATAAATTAATTAATGGTGTTTATATTTTTGTATTGATCCTTGAAATTTCATTCTAAAATATAATTACTACTTACATTTACATATCAAAGTAAAGATAAATTTAAAACTATTAATGTTAATCTTATTTTATTAGTGTTACCAAAATTTGAAGTCTATGACAGCCCCTTCCGTAGCGCAGTTGGTAGCGCGCTTGCCTCTGGCGCGGAGGACCCGGGCTCGATCCTCGGTACCAGTATGGGGATTTTATCCCCTCTGGGAGGTCTGGCACGGGGTGCACTCAGCCTCGTTAGTCCCGGAGGGACCAATTGACGGGCTACTTGCTACTTGATGGAAAAGTAACGGCCCCAGGTCGTGAAGACCGCATAACTGGCCGGGAGGGATCGGGACGCTGACCACGTACCACCCTCCAGTACTGCATCCCACCAATGACGCTTGTAGTGGGCCGAGTGTGGGGACGCAGCGGCTGGGCGGTAAGGCTTGGCTCTTCATGGGCTGTTGTGCCGAGGCTTAGTAGTTTTTAGACAACCCCTTCCCCACCACCCCCGAAAAAGGCTGCTGTATTCAACGTTGTGGTTTGTTGCCATGTAGCTGAAATGAATGTTTTGACACATGCCAAGCGTACATGTTACGAGAAGAGTAGGGAACGGAAGCAAATTAAAATTAAACCGGCAATGTGCATATATTCCCACTAATGTAATGGAAAGGTTGGTACATGACAAACCTCCTTACCGCCATGGAGGGCAAGTACATATGAAGTGTTTTATACTTCAGGCATAGAATAATTTTAACGTGCACATTCTACCGCAGCTAAACGTGTTTGTTGATAATGGGACATCTTCACTGAAACTGCAACGTGATGGTGCCGCTATCCTTAACAGCTAAGATTAGGGGTGGCAGAGTGTGGTTAACCGGTTTAGCAACTTATCATTTTTCACCTTACATGTTATGGTTAAGATCAAAATAAAGAAAACCAACACAATCAATCACTCCCCTGTATCACCTTAAGAGGAGTACAGGCATTCACAAAGTGCTTCCATCGGACCCTATTTGCAGCCAACTTTACTTCTTCCCATGTTTTCCCTTCTTTAGTAATTTCTTCAATAACTGTTCTCTTCCATGTATTTTTTTTGTCTTTCTCTCGCTCTTCTACCTTGAGGATTCCACTCCAGAGCCATTCTTTCTACTGCTTTGTCTTCTTTTCTTAGTGTATGTCCTATCCAGTTCCACTTTCGTCTTTTGATTTCTATTGTAATTTATTTTTGGTTTGTTATTTTCCATAACTCTAGATTTGAAATGATGTCTGGCCATCCGACTCTTATAATTCTTGGTAGCCATCTATTAACAAAGGTTTGTAATTTATTTTGCATAATTTTACTTGTTTTCCATGCTTCACAACCATACAATAGTACTGATATAACATTACTATTGAAGATTCTGATCTTAGTAGATCCAGATATAACATTTGATTTCCAGATTGAATATAACAGGACAAAAGCACTGTTTGCTTTCTTTATTCGGTTTTCAATGTCCTAAAGAGCTCTACCATACTTATCAATTTTACTACCCAAATATTTAAATTCTTGAATAGTATTAATATTGTATTGTTTAATATGATTTTGTTTGTCTTTTTATTATTTAATATAATTTCTTAAGTTTTATTTACATTTATTTTCATATGAACCGCTTTTATTACTTCTGATAGGGCTTTACATTGTATATCATGAAAACTATGGGAGAGCAAGGATATATCGTCAGCAAAATTTAAGTCCTCCAAGGTATCGTTTAATCTGGCACTTCCAACAGACCTTTCCATAATATAATCCATAATAATCAGAAACATGTTCAGAAAAAGAATACAGCCCTATTTCACTCCACGTGTACTTGTTATGTTTTCTTTCAGCATACCTCATAAGTAGGAAAGATACAGGATATTCGGAGAAAACAAAAAAGAAGGTAATGCTTACGTTTTACTTCATCGTCCTATTGGAAAAAGATGATAAATGCGATTAAATTGAAGTTTACAAATGGAGCCAAGCAAATAATATGCAGGTCACTGTGAATTTCAACAAAGTCATAACATTAGAAATCTGTAGGGATTTGTGAGGAGTGTGGATATGTGAATTCCTAACATATCGGAGACATGGGGTATGATTTTGTAGTTTAGTAAAGCGTTCTGAGCAACCATAATATAAATTGGTGTAGTTAAAATGTTATCTTTGTTTAGTACTATAACACTGCCATACAGTTAGGCATTAAGTGTCGGTCAAAAATGTTTAAAATAGATACAAGTTACAGTTCTCAGTAACTTCTTCGTCAAGAAATGGCAGTTCAAACAACTACGTCAACCAACTTCCTACTTCACTCACACCAGTATTACAAAAATCTTCACAGTTTAAAGTCACTATACACTGACTACAGTCAATAGCTATATACACATAGTACATGTGTATATTCATCACTATGGAAGTATGACTTGAATCTGTCAAGCCATAGGATCAAAAATTATAATTTTGTGATTACCTGTTGATTGACACATATGCATGGGAAGAAAGCACTTTCCCACTGGAAACGCAATCTTCTTTTTCTACACACTGCCTGTGAAATTTTTCAAACAGATCTAAATGCTAATTCTTATTCGATTATGAATATGCTATATTCTATGGCACAATTATAATTAATATCCTGGCGAGGGAAACTTTTATCATCTGACAAACCTGCTCCAGTGCATCAGAAAAATGGCTGGCAACAATGAGCCGAGGAAGAGAAGAAATGTGCCCAACATTTTATGGCACAGGTGCCATGATGGATCGATCATAGACAAATGCAGAGATGAGATATGTCTTCACAGGAATAGCAGCTCATGGCTCCCAACATCTTATCTGCAACAGCATCCTTTCATGAACTAAACATAGAGTGTGAGCGTAAACTACGTAAACAAAAAATATGTAATCGCTACCACATAGATCTCTGCATAGGAGACATGGTCAATAAGTGAAAATGCTAATGCCTGATCGTGCTATATTCATGAATGCAATGTGATAATTTAAACCTACTTGGCTATTTGGGTGCAATAAATATAATATGCCGTATTAGCGATGAGTTAATCTCTGTTTTGATACACTAGTTGGAAGAGGTGCTGTTTATAATCCACTTTGCTTAAGCAAGAATACTTTTAATGTTGACGTTTTCTCGGAGGTTTCCCCGGTTCACCAGGCGAATGCTGGGAATCCTCCAAATTTCCTGTCTCTCCACTTCGTTACATTACCTAATCATTTCATTTCACCCTTCGTCCCGGTAGGTTTCAGGGTTGGAAGCGTCGGCGAGTGCCGCGGCACTTCCGGATTGGAAGGTGAGTCACTGGTTTCCGGGCCCTCTATGGAATGGTACAAGCCCGAGGGGGGGGGGAGCTTAGCCAGCCTCCGCCGGCGTGCTTCTAACTGGGAAAATGTAGGGACCGTGCCACCTATTTTGTCGTGACAACTTTCCGACCGCCCTTAGGACCCATTCGCCACATCCATCCTCCCGGGTGGTGCCCCGTCAGGGGCATAGGCACAAATGATCGCCTTTCGGTCGAGGTGCTAAGTCCTACTGCGCAAGTTGCAAAGTCATAATAGAGTCATAATACTCACTCTTTGTGCCATACATAAATTCAAAGAAATTTGAAAATACTTTCGCTATTGTTAGCATTTTGAGAATGCAAATACTAATTATGAGACCACGTTGCAACTTTCATTCACCGCTATGCTAGCTTCAAAGTAGTGCGGTTTGTACAATCCTAAAGTGCTAAGAGCTCTAGTGTGGCATGTTGCCAATTCTGCACATATAAAATCGGGCGAGCTTCCTATATTGTTATGGTAAAGTATTTGCTATGGTATAGGCATCGTCATTGATGGAAGCTCGGTGTAAACAAACAAAAGATTGCTGGCTGTTTCAAGGGCTAGGGATTACTAGGAACAGTATATTTGCTTCCTCGTTCAGTGGTGGACAAGTTGGATTCAGTTTCTAGATCAGTGATGTCCAACCTTGTCTCTTTGGAGACGCTTACGTAATTAGCTGCTGTTATCCATCCCACACTTTCAGCCGGAGAGTGAATCACGCCTGTGGCGTTTAGATTCGCTAGCAGTCAGTATCAAGTGACGGACACAAATAGGAAGATTCCGTGACAGTTTCTAAGTCATAACTTGAATTTTCTGGGAATGTTCTCAAAAGACTTCATTCTGGATAATTTTTGCTTACATGGTAGAGTGAACCATTTCCG